>CM063508.1:49059032-49064032 GCA_032207245.1 Pardosa pseudoannulata
CTCTGCTAAATTTTTATATCTGCCAGAGGGAAATGACTGATAAAATAAATCATATTTTACACATAGAAGCAGTGTTGTAGCAGAAAGATTGTTTATAATCAAGATCGTTTATATGTTTTCTGCCTGCTCTTCTGCCGTACTAGTGTGGCTATCAATTCTGATCATCTCCTTGGCTGTTCAGTCATCACAGTACTCTGCTTAATTTTTATATCTGTCAGAGGAAAATGACTGATAAAATAAAGCATATTTTACACATAGAAGCAGTGCTGTAGCAGAACGATTATTTATATGCAAGACTGTTTATATGTTGTTTGCCTGCTCTTCTGCCGTACTGGTGTGGCTATCAATTCTGATCATCTCCTTGATTGTTCAGCTCATCAGAGTACTCTGCTAAATTTTTATATCTGCCAGATATCTGCTAGTGGGAAATGACTAATAAAGTAAAGTATATTTTACACATAGAATCAGTGCTGTAGGAGCACGACTGTTTATATTCACGATTGTTTATATATTTTTCTGTCCACCCCCTGTGCCGTACTATTGTTGTAATCAAGGCTAATGATCTCCTTGACTGTTCAGCTTTCACGAAAAACTACATCTACTCCCGATATTGGGATATCAGAGACTATTGGAACACGTTACTTTCTTAATTTTATATGCTTCGCATGTTCTATGCCGAACGATGGCCGATTGATTAGGGTGCTAACCTTTGGAACCGGAGTTCGTGGGTTCGAATCCCACAGTGGCATGGATGTTCGTAGCCGTTCGGAATCGGCTTTAATCTGTAGGTCCCGGTCTCATTAGCCCTCGTGTTGCAAAAAGCAGACCGTAGCACTCCAAACCAATTTTTTATACACTTCTTGTGCTTGTTCTTTTTATGTGTCACTGTTTTTTTTCTTTTGATCACTGTCCAGAATAATGTCTGTATCACATTCTTCATTGAAAAAAAAAGTATATTTTACGAATTGATTTCAGTAAAATTTTCAGCGGAATTCATAAATTTTATAAATTATTTTTTCCTATTTATCAGACAACAGTACGTAAAATTTTTATAACACTATAAAATGTCATAGATTATAAGAAAAAATATATGAAGATCTATTCCTGATAACTGAGTTTAAAAAATTATATGATGTCAAAAAAACTAAGATGTATAAATATAAAAAAACTAGCTTTAAACACAAAAGGAAAATGCATTATGTAGAATGTCAAAATTCGTAAATTGTTTCCCTTAGACACACAACTTTTATTATACATATGCAAAAGGTCAAACAATTTACTTTGTACAAATGTAAAAATTGGCTTTCTCAGTTAAAATTACATTTTTATGCTTATTGAAAATTTCGTCAGCGAAATATTTCTTTTATCTCTGCCAGAATGTCATAATATACGATATAGTTAATAAGTTTCTTAAAGGGATAAAGGGACGAAAGATCACATCTTGTTCTGATTAAGATTCTGATGAAAGTATAATCCTTAAATCTAACAAAATATGTTGTAACTACATGAAGAGGTTTCCTAGTTCATATTTTTATGTCTGGTATAATATATATATATATATATGTGTGTGTGTGTGTGTGTGTGTGATATAGGAAGGGCATAATATTGTAATATAAGAATAGTGTAATAGAGAAAAAAACAGATCTAGGAATATGCTCCCCGAAAACAAAATGTAATAAGGGAAAAACACACTATAAAGACCCTAAATGTGGGAAAGATACAAAACCCCCAGTAAACACACAGATGTGAACAACCTGTGGGCTATGAAGACCACTTTTAATCCCCTATTGACGTTATAGTAGTCTCAAAATGAAATGAGTAAATACACCGTGACACTATAGAGTCACATAACTAGCGGGAGTTAATCCCTACGCCAGCCACCTGTTGCCACACAGGAGAGCATCACACGCTATCTGTTCGGCTAGAATAAAAACAAAAAGTAAAAGTGTAAGAACCAATGAAGAGGTCTAAGAACGCCCTAAACATGCCCTCGCAAATTATAAATGATCAGCCATAAAAACACCCCTCAAAACCCCATAGTGTAAGGTTTTATAATTTCGATAAAGAGTTCACATTCTTCATTTAGATAAGGAGATATTCTCTTCCCAGCCGACAGCTAGCTAGTTAGTATATTCTCTTCCCAGTCGTCAGCTCGTCAGTTAGTATGTTCTTGCCCCAACCGTGATTTCAACTAGTCGTGTCAATCAGATTAGTCATGTCTTTGAGATCCGTAACTCTCATGTCAAACTTTGTATAGCTACAGGACTTCATGCTAAGTATATTCGAACTCATGTCTTGGATATAAATAGCGAAGAAACTAGAAAAAAACTGAGGGCCATACTGCTTATTTAAAGACGGACAATCCAGGACATGGCACACACACACACACACACATACATATATATATATATATATATATGTATATATTATATATATGTATATATATATAATATATATATATATATATATATATATATATATATATATATATATATATATATATATATATATATATATATATATATATATATATATATATATATATATACATTATACCTGTCACCCATTCTAATTATTTATAATCTATATTTCCAGATACAAAATACCGTGAATAAAGAAGCGTTCATTCTTCCAATCCATTTCTCTGCAATGGATGTACATTTTTTGTCCACTCTCCATACATTGCAGCGGTTCGCATTTCAATGATCTAAGCAACCTTCTCGTGTTATTATCACTTACTAAGCTAGTTTCTCTAGCAATTTTGCTTCACCGTCGAGCTCTTGGTTCCACCCCTCTTCTAGCACGTGTTTCTATATACATACTCTTGTCTGCCGTTGACTGTTAACGATTTTTAGCAGCTCCTCGATAAAGATTTATGTTGTTCTCAGAATTACTTGTTGTCTTTCAATGGAGCCATGACTGCTGTACGCTTAATAAGTTATTTACATTGGATTATAATTGTCCAGTAGCCTAGACAAGTAAAAATAATAGGGGCTACAATATTTTATTTTGACTAGAGGAAATAATTTCCTCTGGAATACATACACACATATATAAATATATATATATATATATATATATATATATATATATATATATATATATATATATATATATATAAATATATATATATATATATATATATATATATATATATATATATATATATATATATATATATATATATATATATATATATATATATATATATATATATATATATATACATATACATATATATATATATATATATATATATATATATATATGTATATGTATATGTATACATATATATATATATGTATATATATATATATATATATATATATATATATATATATATATATATATATATATATATATATATATATATATATATATATATATATATATATATATATATATATATATATATATATATATATATATATATATATATATATATATATATATATATATATATATATATATATATATATATATATATATATATATATACACATATATATATATATGTATATATATATATATATATATATATATATACATATATATATATATACATATATATATATATATATATATATATATATATATATATATATATATATATATATATATATATATATATATATATATATATATATATATATATATATATATATATATATATATATATATATATACATATATATATATATATATATATATATATATATATATAAAATATTAAAAGATATTAAAATATTAAGAGTAAATATTAAAAGAGAATAACATTAAATAAATCAAAAGTTCAAAACATTATGAGTTGATTTTACCTTTTTATATATGTATCATAATTAGCATTGTACAATTCTTCTAGAAATGCTACCATTTATATGTTAAACTAATTACATGCAAACATTTCAGCCATAAATAATTTCTATCATAACTAAAAAATGTAACAAGTATATGTTACAGCACTAGCATTTAATGTAATAGAAAATTTATAGGAATTCTGTATTACTACATTTCAAATTTCAACTTCCCAGGAAAACAGGCTCTTCAAAGCTTTCTCTATTCCTTGCCCTGAATTCGTCGCCTTTATTCAAGATATATATATTCCTTCCTTTTACTTTGTTTGTATTTTCGTCAAGCATCCATCAGCCGAACCTAAACTGCAAAAGAGTCAAAAGAAATGACTTTATTCAAATGTGAAGTGTGTGCTTTCATCGGCAAAGTTTTATTTTTATGGTCATTATGTATTCTGCGAGAGATATTTATTCCATCTACCCCTGAATGCTAAAGAGAGCAAATTAAGCGTAAATTTTACCAAATATTGGGATACGTTAATAGGGTGATTAAAGTGATAAAGTGCCGAACAGCCAAGAGAGGTGTCGATTAAGATCACGATTCAAGGAGAAATCTTGTTGTTTAACCGAAATTTTGTGGAACCGGAGGGGTCTAATTCTTTTGCAAAAGTGCTCTATAAATATCTATATTCGATTTGCGGAAAAAAGAGATGGATAAAGACAAATATTTTTTTTAATTAATTAAAATAATTACACGTAGAAGAAATATGTTGAATCTTCACGTAGTATATCCGTATTATAATCTTTCTTACAGAAAAAATATGTTGAAATTATTATAATGTTTTAAAATATGGGAAAATATAATGATATATGCATAATATGTTGATAAATAAAGCAAATGCATCAAAATTATTTTTCTCAGTTTTAATTCCTTATAGTTATGAAGATAAGAATCATAATTGAAAAGAAACTGTCTTTTCTTTTTCGATGAATTTAATGTTACCGAACGTTGCTTACTATATTGTTCATTTTCAGTCATACGGATTGAGAAGCATTCATTTGGACCTTAGCACTGATTTAACATTGAGCGATAAACTGAACCGCTAACAAAACTCGGGAAAGCTAAATTTACAATTTGTCGGTAAACGTGTGCTTTTTCTGTCCTTACTTTTTGAGGGTCTATCAGTTTGATGGAAACTGACTTAGCAG
>CM063508.1:49069032-49076532 GCA_032207245.1 Pardosa pseudoannulata
TTGGTCTCCAGGAGGCGATTCAGGACCATCCTTGGAGTCCCGGTCCTTCTGGGCAGAGCCGGGAAAGGACGCATTGTAAAATGGACAATGGAACAACGAACACATCAGCACAGGATAATGGCAAAAGTATAGGGTTGCCTGAGTAGAAAGAAGGAAGGAAAAGAATGCAGCGCTCTCTTGGACATTGGTAATTATATATATATATATATATATATATATATATATATATATATATATATATATATATATATATATATATATTTGCATATTTCCTTGTCATTTGTTCTATATTTGAACATTGTAATATAGATCAGTGGTATTATACTACAATTAAAGACGATATAAAGCAACTTTGGGTTATAAATGACTTTGAAATAACAACAGAAATGTACTATACCTCAAACTCATCATTTGTAGATATCGAAGACAGCTCTCGAGTAGGCGCCGGCCCTAAAAAAATATATGGCGGTGATTTTTCACAAAAGGTGTATCTCTGAAGCGGATGCCAGCAGCGTTCACTTTCTACTCTCCTCTGGTCACAACCTTGTACTCTAAAAAATCAGAGTGCCTAGGGGAGAAAAAAAAACAAGGGTCTATTCCAGAATAGCCGGGGGTTTAGAATTCCTCAAACCAACGAACCCTTCTATTGGTTGGGAGAAGTCCGAAGTTTCTTTCTAGTTCAAACCGGTCCTGTTCTGGTATGTTTTTGACGGTGACTGACGGGAATAGGTAAAAAAAAGCTGAACCGAATGTAACTTATTGTTACAATCTGTTACACTCTTCAATGTTTATTTGTTATATCGAAAATAATATATGTAAATGGAATTTACATATTTTGTTAAGTCATGATATGAATTACATTATCAATCATACTTTACTGACGATAATATTCAACAACTATAACTAATTTCTCAATAATTATCCTCTTTAAAAAAATAACTTCTCCACCAACTAACCAATTCATATTGGAAAGAACTTTAGTAAAAACTTTATCCAGATTTACTTTCAAGAGAAAACTTGCCAAAAGTAAATGTCAAATTAAAATACAAAAGTTTTACTTTTTCCTTGAAAGATCAATGCAAGTTTTCATTCTCTTACCAAAAAAGACATACGAATTAGAAATCAATGAATTTTCTCCTTCATCATTCTTTGACATGAAAATTCTCCCTCGAAAGGTATCTGTCAGTAAATGACTAAGTTCACGGAAAAGTTAATTGATTTATATCTAGTTTGAGCAATTTATATTTGTTAGAAATAGTTCGATATTTGTCTTAAAATAATTTGATTGATTATTGTTTTAATTGAACCTTGCTCAGTGGTCTTTATTTTTTAATCCGTATCCAAGAAGATAGATAATTGTGAAGGACATTACGCAATATAAAGACTTTATGATCCTAAATTAAACTTTAAACATACAAAACAGGTTAAAACGGGGTGTAACGTATTCGGTCCCTATTTTAGGTGACACAATGAAGAATGAGGTGTTCCTTGAATAATTGGTTTATTTACACCTCTGCTACATACATCATTTTTATATACACAAAAAATCAAATTTCAGATCACAGGTATATGATTCGATAGATCTGAGTAGAGATGTGCAATATCTGAGATCTGTCTCTTCCGAAATATTGGCGATCCGACGAAAGAAACAATTCGGTAGCTCACGCGAAAGTTCACTGAAGTAATTAAATAGAAAGTACTCTCAATTAGACGAGATAAGTTGAAATAACAACTGGTTTTCTTCGAAGAATATCAAAACACAGTTAGAGTTCCTAAGGGGAATATGCAAGTAATCCTGAAGAGGATTATATTAAAAGAAAACCCAAGGCACAGGGTATCGTTCTTAATCTCAGCAAGAGATATATCCCAAAGCTGGATTTTTGGTAAAAAACAACTCTCAAATGAAGACACTTGTCAAGACGACCTCCAAGCTAGCTGACTCTGACTACTGAAAAGATCCCAAGGTGGGATTTTAACAAAAAAAAACTCTCCGATAAAGAGACTGATCAAAGAGACCTCCGAGTTAGCTGGTTGCTAGCTAACTTCTTCTCCAAAAAAAATTTTTATCTCGTCTCTTTCTAGGAAAGGGGCCCCTAAGAAAGGGGACTTCACCCAAAATTTCATTTTTCGATCATCTGGTGATGACCTCACCTTCAACCAACTGGATTGGTCTGGGATAGACAATCACTGGCCGCAAATCCAGGAGTCTCTGGAATTCATATCGGCTAATATTCAATATCGAAGCATTCCTTTGTAGTCCCGATGGTCAATATTTCTGGCTGTCAGTCTGGGAGCCGAGTTGTCTGGTCTGTTGTTCCACTACTGTAGGACACAAAAGTCTAGACATCATACTGCTGGGGAAGACAACGCATTGGTGTCCACAAAAGCGAAGTTCATTACTCAAAGCAAAGTTCTTTGATGTAGACACACAGCTAAGTCACGCCGTTACAGTGGGTACTTTAACATTTGTATAGAAAGTTGAAACGTTAGTATGTGTCATTCTTCACATGTATGTAATGTAGATTGAAAATAATAATTTATCTAATAATTATTGTCATAATACATGATGGCATTTGAGGGAGAAGGACTAAGACGATATATAAGTTTTAAATTCAAGGAATTTTCTCTTCCATCATTCTCTAGCCTGAAAACTATCCTGTGAGAAATATTCAGTAAATGAATTTTATGAAAATTGATTTATTTATATTTCGTTTTAGAAATATTTTGATCAAAAACAGTATATTAAAGTAAAAAAAAATATCATTCACATTTTATATTTCAGACAAATAAGTTTATAATTATCATGCACTTGTAGTAAAGAACTCGTGTGCATAAAGTTAGTAGTTAAATATTTAAATGAGATTAGTAATAGCTGTGGTGAGACGATTTAGATCATTAATGTAATTGATAATTAATATTGATAATTAATTAATATAATTTATATAAATAAAACGAAAAGTGAATTGCTTGGGATTTAAATCTGACATCATCACATCTTGTATAGGGGGGGGAGGACAATAAAAATTAATCCAACCGATTTTTTTCGTCTTGTGCCGGATTCTCAGGCGGGGTGCTGATCCCAGTCCCAGATTAGAATTGTGTCTCCGTACATGACACTAAACAAGAATGCACCTTTGTGGAGTTATTTATGAGTCCCTAAGAGACAGTGCCCAATTTGATGGGGAAATGTTTTCCCATGTTTTCGGTTTCAAGACGGGGTAAAGGAGATGAATAGATTTATACAACTCTCCTGATTAGACGAAAAGAAATAAGAAAGTACAGAGATGAAAATGATATAAAATAAAGAAAAAGTTATGAAAGAGTGAGAGTTTGGGAAATCGAGACAAAGGGTGTTCGGCGGTCGAGGAGAAAAGTTCGACTGTCAGAGTTCGACGGCAAGTGTTCAGAACTCGATGACAGAGTTCGGGGACCAAAGGATATTTGGGTCCAAGAAAGACTTCGACATCGCACACCGGCCAGAAGTATTCCAGCGGATACGACTTATAGATTCATCCCAATTTATCTAGAAGGACCCATACCAGCGATGAGAATGGAGTCTACATTATCATACCATCAATCGAAATAACACGTAAGGTATCTACAAGAGCTCCCAAGAGTACAGCCTTGACACACCAAATAGATCCACAGAGGTATTCATTATTATATATATTTGAAATTGAGATTAGGTCCTCTGTCTCTTTGTCTATTTTTATCTAAATGTTAGGATATTAATGTTAAATTTTGAATAATGTAGCACCTACTAAAAGGTTTGGAGAAGCAAATTGTATGAAGCTTAAATCAGATTGTTTGTATATAGATATGTATATAGAATAATAAATAAATTTGCTTTATTTTATTTTAAACTTAAAACTTTGTATGTGTTTATTTTAAAAGCGTAATTTTTGATTTTAATAACTCTTGATTTAGCTTCTTAGTTTATTTTTTTTATTTTAAATCTGTAGTCTGTCAGAACCTGTGGTTGAATTTAAACTTAAATAATCTACACAACGCAACCCAAATAATATTTAGTCTTTGTGACTAACAAAATAAATAACCACTATAAATTTGATCATAGGTGTACCTAAATTTAAACGAGAGCTACACGACAGTAGCACTTTCTGCCGTTTATGTAGGAGTGTAGATTGCTATTATGTGTCACTGTTTAAGAATAATCTACACGTATGTAATCATGGGATGGAAATAATTGTATCTCAGGTGTTACGGAGACATCCCTTTGTAAACAAATCTCAAAGACATTTGTTAATGGTTAAATGTTTAATCTAAAGGATTTCCAGTACAAGCAATTTATCTAAGGTAACTTTCAATACAAACTGGTGAAGTTTTGATACCACGGTGTGAATTCTGTCGATTTTAAAAGCCGTTAATGTATGTAAATTTCGTTTTGAAAGACAGCCAAGAAATAATATCTAAAACTTGGGCACGTAATAATATTTGTTAAAAAAGAGAACGTGCAATTCTTCAAAAGCATAAAAGCCCAGAGTTCGTTATTTCACACAAAAGTAAATTTGTTTTTTTAATTAGATTGTTTTAACAAGAACCATTTTTGTATGAAAAATTTTGTGTTCTTAACATAAGTGTTCGTATATGAATATTTATTCTGTTTACTCTTTGCTGTAAACGTGAATGCATTGTAAATGAGTCTCTAGAAAAGAATCTTTTATAGGAACAGTGCTAAGAATCTAAAAATGTATTTCACCCTCGTTTGCTGTTTGAATATAGCTTAAGAAATCAGTGCATATCTGTTTATAATATTTTACAGTTGTTTAACTTTTTGAATGAAAAATTTTATTTTATTTTATACTTTTTATACATACAATTTCTATCCAAACTATCATATATATAAGTTAGAAATTTCTCAAATGAAATTTATTTTCTTCATAGATTTCAGTTTGTTATGGAATAAACGCAAGAAGGGAAAAGTTATTTCATTTATCTGGTAAAAACGTAGATTTGTTTTCTGATTTTTCACATAAAATATATTTTAACATTCCTAGTATATTATTTTTGAAATTTGAAAACTATCTAAACATTCTAAATGTAGTTAGTAAACGGGTTGCATTTAAAAATTTAAGTGAAAATCCAATGATGAAATTTTTCAAGTTCGTTTCATCGCATTTACCATTCAACCATTAACTATGTTTGCAGTAAATTAAACAATATTCCAACTTTTTATTCAGTGTTTATATGCAGTCAAAATAATGCATACACTTTAGAGATAGATTATTTACAAATACTATCAAATACTAGCATATAGCCCGTCATATGATGGGATTAGTAAAATTTTCATTTTCCAGAATTATAATGTACCGTATAAGGCAGGTTAATTTTTTTTCCTGAGTATTATCTGGTACACTCTCAATAATTCGTTTCTCTTTACACTCCTCTAAAGTCTCCCAATACTGTCAATCACATTGAATTTATTTAGTTAAACCGTGTGGTTATGTAATCAAAACAAACATACAAACGAACAAACTTCTTATGACTTTTATAAAAATAATTTGCTGTTAATACCGGTAATAAAATTTTCCTTGCAACAGAAAATAATCGATGATTAAATTTAAAATTATGATATACGTACCTAATTTTTTATTCAATCCAAATATAAAATAAAATTATTTAGGTAATATCTAAGTTCAGTGATGAAACGTATGAAAATAATGCAGGTGATATTTAAATAATTTGAAATAAGAAACGATTAAATGAGATGGTTAAAGGAATGACATCATAATGCTAGAAAAAAATGATATTTTTATCAATAATGTGATAAACTTAATCGCCTGCTCTTAACCGGGGAATAGAGGGCTTGATATAATGACATTAAAAGCTCTAAAAGCTAGAAATGGGTGGATTCCGAACGTTTTAAAGACTCGAGTTGAATTTTGCTATCCCGTACTCATCAAGAATCGAATATGGATGTCCCTATCCAATCCAGGTCCAACCGCTTCATAAATTCTAGAGCAGACGGACAGATAACTTAAGCCGAACGCTGGACGATTGGTTGTGCTGATCTTCGGTACCGGAGTTCGTGGGTTCAAATCCCACTATGGCATGGATGTTCGTAGCCGTTCGGAAACGGCTTTAAGCTGTAGGTCCCGGTCTCATTAGCCCTCGTGTTGCAAAAAGTAGACCGTAGCACTCTAAACCAAACCAAACCAAAAGATAACTTAGGCTATTATTATATAGGGAATACTTTCAATTTACCAGTGGCTTTCAAATTCTGATTTGTTAATTATAAAGTAGCATATGTTAAACCCACAGTCCAAATTAAAGTTATCATAGTAAGATTTTGGCCAAATGATCTCTAGAAAGATCTATATCTGGAGATATTTTAGAATGCTGTGTAATGGAAACTGTGAATTTAATAACAACAAAATAAAAAAGCATAAAAGAAGATCTTAGTTTCACATTATTAATTGTTAATCTTGTTATAGTTGTCGATTAGCTGAGAAAATGTAAAAGTCAATGCAGATAAAATAGAAAATAGCAACTTGCACTCAAATTATTAGAATAAAATAATATTTAAAAGAAACATGTCAGCAAGATAGGAGGGGAGGATAATAAATTGCTTGTTAATTATCTTTTAAATTTTGACTCAAACATTTCTTTAATATAATTCGCTCGTTTAAAATGGCAAAAATGTTCAATTTTAGTAGAGCTTATAAATAAAGATTTATTTGTAAATTATGTATCGTTATATCACAATTGTGACTTCAATGATTTTTATAAAGTTTCATTAAAAAAATGGAGTAAGGGGTGGTTTATTGAAAATTTTCCATTCTCCTTGATTTTTAATACCGCACAAAGTTAAAGCCAGTAATTTATCAAAACTATGGTAAAATATAATAAAAATCACCATAATTCAAAAGAAAAATTGTAAAAATAATTCAAAATTTTATGAGAAAAAATAATTTTATATATAGTATCATTCTCTTAAAGTTTTTCTTGAAGTGAATTTTTTCAATTTTCCTATTTTCAGTACATCAGTATGTTCAAAAAATTTTATTTCAATGAGCATTTTTCATAATTAACATGAAGTTAATAAAACTTTTCACTGGTGGTGTTTTATAATCTATTTTATTAAACTAAGAATTAGATTAACAATAAACAAGAAGTTGATTAACTGCATGGAAATGGGAGATAAATTGAATTTTTTTTTTAATTCACTCACATATCATTTTTTCCAAAACTTACTCAAAATCTGACCATTAGAGTCATACCACTATAACAAGTTAAAAAAAAAACAATTGTTGCAAAAATATTGAAATTGTAGAATTAAAGTTTAAAAATTGAAACTTTAAATTTTGATAATTTTATCTGAAGAATTGATTATTTTTCACTGAAATATTTTTTTTAAATCCTTTAAAGCAAAAAAGAATTTAATTTTTTTTAAATGTCCAATAGAGGTAACGTTTCATTAAATGAATTTACAGATCTTACCTTTACAAACAAAGAACACATAAGATTACGAAAATATTTGCA
>CM063508.1:49081532-49121532 GCA_032207245.1 Pardosa pseudoannulata
TTTTTTTTTTTTTTTTATTTTTTTTTTCACTTTTCTTTTTTTTTTTTTTCTTTTTTTTTGTATTTTAATCCTTGAGCCTTTCTAATTCATTATAACACCTTTTTTTTTTTTAGATTTTTTTTTTTTAATTTCTTTTATTTTTTTTTTTTTTTTTTATTCATTTTTTTTTTTTTTTATTTTTTTTCTTTTTTAACTCCTTTTTTTGATATAATCACTTTTTCTTCCCTTTTTATTTTTTTATTTTTTTTTCTTTTACTTTTTTTCACTATATTTCCTTCTTCTATTTTTTTTTATTTTTTTTTTTCTTTTTTTTAATATTTTTTTTTTTTTTTTCTTTTTATTTTTTTTCTTTTTGATATTTTTTTTTTTTTTTTTCTTTATTTTTTCCAATTTTTTACTTTCTATCTTGTTTTTTTTTTTTTTCTTAACATCTTTTTTTTATTTTTTAATTTTTTTTTCTTTTTGTCTTTTTTTTTTTCATTTTTGATTTATACTTTTTTTTTTTTTTTCTCGAACTATTTTCTTTTTTTTTTCTTTTTCTCTCTTTATTTTCTTTTTGCCCTTTTTTTTTTTCTTTTTTTTCTTTTTTCTCAGTCATTTTCAATTTTTTTTAACGTATCTTTTTTATTTGATTCTATCAGTATTTTTTCTTTGTTTTTTTTTGATCCTTTTTTTTTATTTTTTCTTTACTTTTCTTTTCTTCTTTATGAGCATCTGTTTTTCTTTTTCTTAGTGTTTTTTCTTTTTTTTTTTTCTCTCTTTTTTATTTTTTTTTCTGTTTTCTTATGCCTTTTTCTTTTTTGTTGTTTTACTCTTTTTTTTTTCTTCTTTTTTAGTAAAACTTTTCCTCTTTTTAATTATTTATGTTTTTTTTTGAGTTATTCTTCTTTGCTTTTCAAGATTTTTGTTAAGCTCCTTCTTTTTTTTTCTTTTTATTCATTACTTTTTTATTTTGCCCTTTTTTCCCTCTGGGATTTAGCCTCTTTTAGCTATATTTTTTTTATTAACTAAATTTTTTTGTTTTTTTATTAACTTTTTTTAGACCTTTTATTCCTTATGTTATAGAATTTCACTTTTTGTAGTGTGTTTTCTTTTTTAGGAGGTATATTTTTTTACTTCTTTTTTTTAAGTTATATTATAAATTTTGTTTTTATAAAATTTTTTTTTAATTTTTTATTTAATTGGTTTTTTTATTTTTGTTTGCTAAATATATTTGAAAATAATTTTTTTTGTTTAACATCCTAATAGTTAATATTTCTTTGTGCTTTTTCAGATTTTATTTTAAATTGTTTATAATCATATTTTTTTTGTTTTTTTTTATTAGGTCTTTATTTTTTTCGCTCGGCATGATTTTTTTCCTTTTAAAAATCACTTTACTCTGATTTGTTTTCAATTTTGGTCCATGGACATTGTATGCATACTTTAATAAAATATTTTCCTTTTTTGTAATCTTCAAATGATATTTTTTTGGCATGAATGTATAACATAAATGAATTTTAGGAATGAAAGAGTCTTAGTACTCGAATTTTTTAGCACTTTTGGATTTAGTGTTTGATTGAAATTCCTGGTCAAAATTCTACGTGTATATTGTGTAACTAATGTCCTATATAGGCTGTCTCGTTCTGTTGAATGACTTGGGGGATTATCACATGGCACAAGCTTCGGCCAACTCGTACAGAGATGTAAACCGACGGGGGGAAGGCTAAAGTCTCTTTAGGAAGTTTTAATGAGTCACCTGCATTCCGAAATTTTGTTCATATCAGCAAGAAGTTAATTTGTGTAAGTATAGTGGTGAGTTGGATTTATTTAATTAGCACAGCGAAAAAAGTTCTCCTGCCTGTCTTTGTACTTTTACTGATAATAAAATTATAACATTATTACATTTTTGTATTACAATTAATTTTACAATTCAGTTCACTACGTCCAATTCGAAAAAAAGAAATAGAGAATATGTAATCACCCATTATTTGTACTGTAAATGTAAAAATCTGTAAAATCGTTTATAATAAATAATTTTTTTAGAATTAAGTATGTATTCAGCATTTCCTTGCTGTAAAATATTTTTTTTTAATTCTGCAAACATAACTTTCGTAACCACGTTCAAATTAGCTGAAGGACCAAGGTTTAATGTTCTCTACCATGGAGTTCATTCTTTTTGTATCAATACTTTAATGATAATAAAAATACTCATTGATTTGAGAAACATTTAATCTTAAAATTTATAATAACATTTATCAGTATTTCTTAAAATGTGACTCAAACGATAAATTTCTGTAGTGGTTTGATATCAGTTTACTATAACCAATACATTTTATATAATTTATAACATTTAAAGCATCTTTTCATTTTTTTAACTCATTTGTAGTTCATGATGTTATAATTTTATTATCAATTCATCTTTCGTCTAATTTTTAAAATAAACTTCTAGCTCTGTGTTTACTTTCTACTAGAGTAACAAACTTTATCACATTTATGTATCCAAGTATGAGAGACACAAGAAGTAATTTTTTGATTTGTTGTTGTCATGTAAATAAAAAACAGTAACATTATTTTATGGCAAAAGATATACTTAAACCTTTTAAATTTAATCAAATGAAGTGGATTAATAATTTAATATAATATATTGTTGCTGTTTCTTACTTTCACACTAATAACAATTGAATGTCACTTGATTTAAGCAAAGGATTTCGTTTTTATAAACAAGGATGAAAGACGACTTATTTATGGGTCCTTGTAATTTGAAGTCAACCAAGATGAAGACCCATAGGCTTAACTCAGAATTATTGATTGAGAACTATATTATAAACGTATTTTATTAGTCATCTTTAACGAACAAGCAAATTAGGTCGGCTCGAAATAAATCCAGTTACGAGAGCATTGCTTTTGGCAACTGATCTATTGTGGCTCCGCCAGTCCATTTAAAACACCTGACTAATCACACTACTGACCATTTATTATATTTATGTAATTTTGCACAAATTCTACTAGTAAATAATCCGAGGCAATTTTCTTTACAAAACAATCATTAGGCAATTTTGACTTGGAATTTAAATGAAGGACAAACTAATGAGCATTTATAAGTAATATATTGGGTAGTAAAATAAAATTACAGGACTCAATTTTATTCCTCTTTACTCCTCCAACTTTTAACTCCTCTCGTCTCCTCTCGAGTTCCCTTCTCTTCCATATTGTTTTACCATCATTGTTTCTGTTAAAAGTTGAATCTTAATTAGACATTCCTGATATTTATTAACACATTGTTGACCGGTCACGAGTTAACTCGTGTTTTTATGGTAAACTGGTGATGCGTTTTTTTCGCATCGCTGTTGTTTTCCTTGTTGGCGACCATATAGTGCAATTGTTGTTCAGTATGGCACAAGCTATGTCTCTCGCTTATAAGGACCCTCCAAATCTTTTTTTTAAACAATATTTAATAATTAAAACAAAAATTAAAAACCGATTACGGAACGTAATGAAGAATCTTTCAATGAATTATACGCGGATGCTTTATCTGATTGTCCGATTGATGGTCTGTTACTTCCACATCCAATTACGAAATAATAGCCAGTGACATGAGATAGATTTTCAGTAAAGTTGCCGGTCACAATGTATTAAAATCACTTCACGGGATTTATTCTTATTAAAGCTGTTGTTGTTTTAAGACAACATAGAGCCTTTCAAGCTAAAAAATATTCATTATAACAGCCTCGTTTTATTTAATATAAAGAAAAATATTATCTCCTGTTTTGAATAAAGTATTTCCTAGACAATAGTTGAGTGTCTAATTTATAAAAATTATTTAACTTTATTATATAATGCAATACATAAAAAACCATAAAATATATAATTCCCAAAAGGAGAAAATAAAAAATCACTTTATTTGCAAAAAAAATTAGAAACTTATAAATTAGAAAATACTTTTTTTGTATCAAAAACATGTTAATTACCTATTTTAAACTGCGAACCTCAATTATATTAATGTAAGCAATATATTTTACTTGTTAGTATAGTGAAGGATACTTTTTTTCACTTTTCAATTTTATGACGTTTTAAAAATGCTTTAAAATATTAAAATGCCAGAAACATATAAAGAAACATTTCATATTTATAGAAGTAATTATTTAATATAAGAATTTAATCTCTACTATAGTTATTTAATTAGTTATCTTGCGTGTAAATACATTTTATTTCTTTCATTTCTAATATATTTATTTTTTCAAGTACATACTATTTAAAATAACAAAATTAATCAATTTTTAAAGCTATAGATTTATTTAAAAAACTTTTAAAATTTCATCCTACAAGGAGAAGAAAGTTTTCTTTTATGTAAGTCCAAAAATGGCTGTTATAATGAATATTTCACGTCTCTATGTTCAATACTCTATGCTCAAATACTATGTTCTATTAAAAATCATCCTTTAAGCCTTGCCTGTGACACCCGAAGTCAGTTTGGGCAACGCAAATGTGCCAATTTGTAATGCCCGACCAGAGTTCGGGCAAGAGGAAAAAAGATATTTCAATTGTGGTGGAGCCCGAAAACGGTTCGTTTAGTGCATAATATTCATTTAATTCATTCGTTTAATGCATAATATTCCGTCAATTTGTCATTATTCCAATAGATAGAGATAATTTTCCACGAAAAGTTTGGTAGTTTTTCGCCATTTCTCGCTATTTCTAGGATACTGTAAAAGATTTGTGAAATTTAAAGGAATCTGTGGGACAGGGAACTCTTGACTTTGATATAGATAATAATATTGTTGTATTAGTTTAATATATTTATCGAGAAAATTATTTAATTTGATTTATTTTCTTGTGCTTTGAGAAAAATTTTCTGTAATTCATTAACATTTCTCCTATTTGTGAAAATATTGAACATATTAGTTAATTAGTGAAATTGTTTTAATTAATTGTTAATTGTATAGTTTTGCTTTTTAAAAAATAATGTATTTCTAACATTTTGATGATAATAAGGAACAAAGTCAAAGAGAAGATTTTTTTTCCATTTTTGACACTTTTTCTCAAATATATTCCACCGGCATGGGGTTAAAGTTTTTCTTTTATGTTTCGAAAAATCCAGCTGAACTTAAATCTTCAGAATAGGGAATTTGTTGTAAGTTTTGTGAAACCAAAACTACTGCACTTTGATAGCAGTATGTGGACCAACATAATCATGATGAAGCATCCAATCTTCTGTTTTCTACACTTCAGATCGATTTTGTCTCGATTGTTCTTTCGTAAATGCTCTGTAACCTCTTAAATTCTAACTTTAATATGAATTCCTTTTAATTCTCTTTCATAATCATTTACACCACTAAAATAAAATATAATTATCATTTCAATTACTTTTAGAGCAGTCGCATTTTATTACATCTTGTTTTACCCTTTAAAGGTCTCCAAAATAAATTCATGGGAATTTAATGTAATTTGTGTATAAATGTTATCTATCAGCCTTGTATATGTAAAATATGTAAGGTTTCTTTACATTCCTTAGAAGGGTTTGCCTTAGAGGATACCAAATTAGGGTTTGAGGAGTGGTTTAACTGACTAACCCCTAACCTTGTACAGCTTGAACATTATGCCTTTTTAAAAGTTGAACTATACTGGAAGAACAATAAATGATAATCCTTAAACTGGTATAATAAATAAATAGCTTAACAACTAAAAAGTGTTGTTTGTATGATACTTTTATTTTGGATCATAAGTAAGATAAATTGAATCTGACTTCTCAAGTACAGAAAGTTTAAATACATATATTTCAATAGAAAAAGAAATCAATAAGTTAAACGTAGAACTATCATCTGTTATATATTTAAAATATCAAAAAAAAATATGTATAAAATGTATAAAATGTATAATATGTATATATATATATATATTTATATATATATATATATATATATATATATATATATATATATATATATATATATATATAATATATGTCTCCAAAAAGTTATATTTAATATGCAAAAGCTCTTGATTCTACATCATTGGCTTCTATATATATCACAGATATATATATATATATATATATATATATATATAAAAAGATAAAGTAATGTACTCCAAAAAGTAAAGTTTAAAAAAAAGATGTTTAATAGGTTGTTTTGCTACGAAACCACTCTCCGCTAAAAGGTTAAGTGGTTTTGACAATCAAAATTTATCAAACTTAACATTCGTTGAAAATCTTATACTATTAAATAATGCTTTTTCAACACTTGTTTAATATTTAAAGCAAAATTTCTGCAATTCCGTTTAAAATCGAATCTTTTCTAATAGTATAAAAATAACAAATGTCAAAATTTTGTATGCATTTAAAATATATAGAAGTTAATTGGAAGCATCAATTTAGAATTTAACAACCTACTCTAAGTAAAAATCGCTAATGCAAATTTAATTTAAATTAAATTTATTTACCAAGACAAAACATTACGTCTATAAACTATTTGATGTTATTTAAATGTTTTTATTGCCTAAATTATTACTGACAATTTTAAATTATATATATAACAATGAAAAGTACATTATATTTAAATATAATGTGGGGGACGAGTTAAAGAAATAACATCGATCATAATTAGTATGAATCTTAATGAAGGTCATACAGAAGTAATAGTTAATTATTTGAGCAATGTTTATATAAATGATAACTTCTTATTGTTTTATCTTTATTTTCCTGGTTAATTGAATTGGAAATTGCTATACCGAATAATAAAGTATAAATAATATTTATGTTAACTATTTGCTTTAGAAATTTTATTTTATTAACAATTAGTCTCATTTCTAAATTGCACAATAAATTTAATATATATCTCAAAATTTGTACAGTAATATGAAGCAAATGTTACAAGAATACAATATTTATCTAACTAGCGTAAAGTCCGTCATATCACGGGATGAGTAAAATTTTTAATTTTCCAGTACCCTATGACGCAAGTAAAAAATGGTTTGTCTATTGACTGAGAATTTTCATTGCAAAAACAAATAATAATAATCGATGATTAAATTTAAAATTATTACATATGTACCTAATTTATTATTTAAGCCAAATATAAAAGAAAATTATTTACGTAATATCTAAGTTCAGTGATAAAACATATAAAAATAATGCAGACGATATTTAAATAATTTAAAATAAGAAAGGATTAAAAGAAATTTCTAAAGGAACGACGTCATAATGCTATAAAAAACGTTATTTTTACCTATTTATTATATGATAAATTGATAAAATTAATCGCCTGCTTTTAACTGGGGAAAAATACGGCTTAAAATACGCATTAAAAGATAAGAAAGGGGTGGATTTCGAACATTTTAAAGACTACAGTATTTTTGGCTGTGATATGAAGCATATTTATACCAATTTATTTTAGACTCGGATTTATAGTTTAGGTATCAGATAAACTTTATCCGGTTTGAATTATGCTAATCCTAACTCATTAAGTATACAATATGGATGCCTCTATCCATTCCTGGTCCAATAAATTCGAGGACAAACAGCCAGATAACTTAAGTATTATTATATAGGGGATAATGCTATTGTGGTTGATCAGCTAGGTGAAATTTTCCCAAACGTCCGATACTTATATCTCATTGCATTGTGAAAGATAACTAATAAAAAGAATTACAGAGTGTTTTAGTGTACAAAACCTTATAATCACAATAGAAAATTTAGTTAAAACTCATAATTACGTTAAACATATTTTTAAAATATTTGAATTTTAAACGCATTTAAAACACTACAAATGGATCTCTAATCACCATATACTTTTTGAATTTATCGGTAATTTAACTTGCAGAATATAAAATAAAAGCTAACGAAAACAATATATTTCGAAACACCAAAAAACTATCGTTTTGGAAATTAAAACTATTATAAATATTTTGTGATGAATATTTTGGCTATTAATTTTTCTAACTTTGTTTCTGGCTAATGTTACGATGTTTACAATATTTACAATTTTAAGGCCTAAAGTATATTCTTACCAAAATAATTTCCAGATAAATCATAAAGAAGTTGCGCGTAGAACATTTTCAATGGACTTTCTTTCAAATCAATTATATTACATTCTATTTGTAACACCTTTCACATAAATATATTGCTAATAACATAGTATACATTGCATATACTATAAATGTAATATGAGCAATATATAGTATACATATGCTATAAATATAGTACAGTTATATCATAGTGAACTTCAAAAATTATTTTTTTACCAATATGTTTGAAATATGCATTTTAAACATATTTGTAAAAAAATAATTTTTGAAGGAAGTGCACTGATTTTCTTACATATGACTTGATAGATTATCTTGCATCCTATTGTTCTATTTTATTGTATAATTTTACTGTATTACTTTACACATATATTTTGTTAATAACATATATTTCCAAATAGATTGGTCGAAAAATAATTAATATTTAAGGTCCATTTATCCCTTGATATACGATGTGATGTGATGTATATTATCATATTGTTCTATGTGTAAAGGTTTAACAGTTATTAAAGAACAGTTAACAATTTTAATCTGCTCGCGCGGATAAAGCATGTATTACGAGAATACTGCTGATAATATTCAAGTACCGAGTATTATCAGGAGCGCATAACACTCGTACAGTTAGAATCTGTAATAATTAAATAGTGATTTATATGAACTGATCTCGGTATGTCCACAAATTAGACTGAAAGTTACGATGAAACTCATTACGGTTTATTATAACACGTAATCAGTATTGCGCGACATCGAACAAAATTTTCAGCTATATTTTAATACCTCATTTCGCTGAAATATCACATCATTAGGTTAATCCGCTTTTGAGCTCATGGCATATTATTTAAACGTCTCGTGCATCAAAGGCAATATATTTAAAGAACTGTCAAATTAAAGGCATTTGTCTATTGATTCCAGCTTGAAGAGGGGAAATAAATTATTGTCAGAATCGGACACGGTAAGCTGCTTATGGGAGTTTAATAACCATTCGTGCATCGCCGATTAGGATCGTGATATTTTGACGAACATTTTATCCCACTGGAACTTTCAGGTGATTCAAATGTTTAATTTAGAAGAGTTCTGGTGATACTGAAGTAGTGTATTTTCGGATATTTGATATTGAGAAAATTAGTTCTGCTTCAGTATCTCAAACGTGGTAATGTACAACTAAATTAGGACACTTAAGTTTGGTTTTCCATCATGAAAAAAAAATCCGTAGTCTTATTTAATACCACAAATAAAGTTGAAAGCCTGTTTATCCAAATATATTTAATATAGAGATGTAGACAGCAATTGTTTTGTCATATCACCCAGTGGAACTTTCAGGTAATTTAAATGTTTAATTTAGAAGAGTTCTGGTGATACTGAAGTAGTGTATTTTCGGATATTTGATATTGAGAAAATTAGTTCTGCTTCAGTATCTCAAACGTGGTAATGTACAACTAAATTAGGACACTTAAGTTTGGTTTTCCATCATGAAAAAAAAATCCGTAGTCTTATTTAATACCACAAATAAAGTTGAAAGCCTGTTTATCCAAATATATTTAATATAGAGATGTAGACAGCAATTGTTTTGTCATATCACCCAGTGGAACTTTCAGGTGATTCAAATGTTTAATTTAGAAGAGTTCTGGTAATATTGAAATAGTATATTTTCGGATATTTTGATATTGGGAAAATTAGTTCTGCGTTAGTATCTCAAACGTGGTAATGTACAACTAAATCAGGACACTTAAGTTTGGTTTTCCATCATGAAAAAAATCCGTAGTCTTATTTAATACCACAAAGGAAGTTGAAGGCCTGTTTATACAAATATATTTAATATAGAGATGTAGACAGCAATTGTTTTGTCATATCACCCACTGGAACTTTCAGGTGATTCAAATGTTTAATTTAGAAGAGTTCTGGTAATACTGAAATAGTATATTTTCGGATATTTTATATTGAGAAAATTAGTTCTGCGTCAGTATCTCAAACGTGGTAATGTACAACTAAATCAGGACACTTAAGTTTGGTTTTCCATCATGAAAAAAAAATCCGTAGTCTTATTTAATACCACAAATAAAGTTGAAAGCCTGTTTATCCAAATATATTTAATATAGAGATGTAGACAGCAATTGTTTTGTCATATCACCCAGTGGAACTTTCAGGTGATTCAAATGTGTAATTTAGAAGAGTTCTGGTAATACTGAAATAGTATATTTTCGGATATTTGATATTGAGAAAATTAGTTCTGCGTCAGTATCTCAAACGTGGTAATGTACAACTAAATCAGGACACTTAAGTTTGGTTTTCCATCATGAAAAAAAAATTCGTAGTCTTATTTAATAGCACAAAGAAAGTTGAAGGCCTGTTTATCCAAATATATTTAATATAGAGATGTAGACAGCAATTGTTTTGTCATATCACCCACTGGAACTTTCAGGTGATTCAAATGTTTAATTTAGAAGAGTTCTGGTAATACTGAAATAGTATAATTTCGTATATTTGATATTGAGAAAATTAGTTCTGCGTCAGTATCTCAAATGTGGTAATGTACAACTAAATCAGGACACTTAAGTTTGGTTTTCCATCATGAAAAAAAATCCGTAGTCTTATTTAATACCACGATGAAAGTTGAAGGCCAGTTTATCCAAATGTATTTAATATAGAGTTGTAGACAGCAATTGTTTTGTCATATCCCCCAATAACTTGAGCCAAAGGAAATCGGTTTAAAATACTTCGCTATCACTCGTAAAATATTAACTTTCTTTCATAGGAAAAATTAATCGCAAATTAAAACTGTTGATATTTCAATGCGTACAAGTGCAAAAGCCTTAAATGTATAATTATAAGCAAAACATAAATTAATTTGAAAAACATTTCAATTTGCTTATATTTGCATTATTTTACCAGATGAACATTTTGATAAATGTATTGTCTTGTGCTTTGCTATTCCTTTTTTTTTAAATTTCAACAAAATTTATTCAAATAAACCAGATGTGCTTTGTGAAATGTAGATTTAATGTGTAATCCAAGTATTTATAGATTCATTACCATTGATTTTTATTGTTCTTTTCGAGTGCTACTGTCTATATTTTGCTATACTAGAGAAAGTGATACAAGGACCTACTTCTGAAAGCCGATTCCGAACTGCTACGAATATCGAAGTCTTCAGGGGAATTCTAATCCTCAAACTCGGATACCGTAAGAAGTGCCATATCAATGCAGCCATCTTCCAGCAAGCAAATATTTAAATTAAAGAAAACTGAAACTTCAGCTTAAGATTAATTACTAAATGTAAAAACAGATAATCTAGAGATTTAGAATACCTTAGCAGTACCTTTCGAAAAAAGAAAAAAAGATTTTAATATCAAGATTGCAGTATAGTAATGACTTAGACATAAAGTATAGTAGAGTTGGAACAGGGACTTATGCTTAAATAGATTATACCACCATCTTGAGTGCTGTATAAGAGATTTAACCATATGTATATGCGTATAAATGTATGCCTACACAAATCTAGTTAATAACACATAAATTCTTCTATTCCAAGCACTCCTGTCAAATGTTTGCTACATGAAATGTATTTAGATATAACCTTACCTGTAAAATCAATTTTAAAAGGCGAAAGATAATGGGATTGCTGAAAAGATCATCGATTACAAACAAAAAGAAACACAAAAAATCGCCTTTGAAAACCATTCAGGAAGTTAAGAATTTCATATAAACGTTGCTTTTCTTACGCTGCATCCCCCACGTGTTTTTGACATCTGCGGACAGCTGGACTGATTCGTTTATACGACAGGAATATCCTATAAATTATTATATACCTTTGCTGAAAACCCCTTATCATCTACAGACGCTCAGAAAGTGGCTGAAATGCAGCCCTCTGTTAGGTCGATATTTTACTTTTGTGTATTATCAATACTTTTTTCTGTTTCCTTGGCTGACTTTTGACTTTTTTGTGATTTTAAACGTCTTCCTTATATTTTGTAAAGGTTTGATTTTCGGGAAGGATTACAACTTATTCGACAACTGCCAAAAGAGAGGCGAAAATACACAGGCGTTTCAAATCTGAGTAAAATAATGTGACAAAAGACTTCACTTTCTACCAAATCTAAGGAAATGTAGATAAAGCAATAGTTTGTAAGAAGTATTTCACTTCAACAAAAGAGTCAACACAAAGAGAAACGTGTATCGCAACTTGTTTCCCCAATTAAGCTTTAAAGTAAATGACGGTGAAAATAAAACGAGACTGGAAAATTTAAATAAATAGCTATTCTAACGTTGTTATTTCATAAAAAAACGAGACAAAAAGTATTGTTTTTCAAAACTCTTAATCTTCTATTGTATTACTTCGCGTAATAAATCATTCACTTTCGTTGAAACATTGGAGGTACATTTTGAATGATACTTGTTTCAATGTGAAATAGTTATTGCAAGATCTCTGTTTTAAAAAAATTATTAATGCTTTTGAATTTTTGAAATCAAGGGGAGAGACAATTTAATATATTTACATGAGTTATAACCAATTTTGATCCATGCGTAGAAAGAAATTTATGACAACTATTTATCTACAATAAATCTTTAATTTTTTAAATAAATAAAATGGATGACACAACTCAAGAAGAGAATTACAACACTTATATTTCTTATTATCTATCTGATTGTTGCTATGCAACAAAACTATGTTGCCACACCAGTAAAAGAAATTATCCATAAAAGGAAATTAAAAATAATAAGGTGAGAAAACATAGAGAACGCTACACATGCTTGATAAGGTGAATGAAACAGAAATATGCGCAAGAGCGTTGGTCGGAAGTGTCCTTGTCCAGAATTTGCCACTCCATGGTGAGCCATCACACTTGACAAGTATTTCAAAGTATTTAATATAATATAAATATTACAGTAGTGGGAAGGTATAGTTTGATTTTCTTTACGTAGAACTATGACTATCGGTGTGACTTGATTATTGTATAGAATA
Organism: Pardosa pseudoannulata; assembly: GCA_032207245.1. NCBI lineage: Eukaryota > Metazoa > Arthropoda > Arachnida > Araneae > Lycosidae > Pardosa > Pardosa pseudoannulata. The sequence continues at coordinate 49,094,491 of CM063508.1, forward strand.
GGAATTTTACGAAACCTCAGGTGTCCTTAACATCTCTAAGGGTGCAGATGGTACAAAAAATTACTTTGAGAATGAATAAACGACTTTAAGGTTATGGAACAGAGGCATTTTAGACGCCGGTCCCGTCCACCATGTTTTTTTTTGGCGACCAACAGAAAAACGATTGATTTGAAAAATCGCCAAGTAGAAAAACATGGCGGCGGTGCGTGTTTTCTGAAAGATCACTAAAAAAACATGGCGGCGGTCGTGGGGCATATTTGAAACACAACATTAACAAAACTAAACTTTAAAAGAAAAAACAGATTAACAATTTAAAGTGTTATTAAAATAAAATTAGCATAATAATCATCTTTTTTACGTTATTTAAAAAATAAGTAACAGATTAGTAATATTTATGATATGTGTCAACAGAATAAATACAATATATAGCATTTTAATAAGCACTAATATTATGGAAAATCTAACATGTGAGGGGGTTTCCCCCCTCAACACCCCCTTGTAATAAAAGAAATGCAAAATAAACAATAATATACAATAACAATTTTTAGCAATTTCAAAACCGAGATATTGATACTTTTTAACAACTTCAAAACCGAAATAACTTCACTCGTCATAACTAAATTAACTAAATCCCAGAAAATAAGAACAAAAACAAAATGTTCCAAACCGAAGCATCTTGTTTGATTTAGAATAAAAATAGTAAGAACCGAAATAACTACACCCACCACAACTAAAATACTAAATCCCAATAAAAAAAATACAACCTCATCTAGGCGAATGTAAACCAAAAAAGCAGCTAAGATGCAAATTTCTGGAAGCACCCGCCATAACTAAATTACTTACCTAACTTAGGTGACACCTTACCACTCCGCGTCTGGAACGAAAAGAACAGCTAAGAACATTAAAAACAGCAAGTTTTCATATAGTGCCGGGTAATGATGTCAAAAATCACGTGCACCAATCGGATGCAAGAACATATCGGAGCTTCCATATCCCCAACCAAAGTTAGGTCATATACAGCAACCCAGTCATCGCCCCATAAAATCGCCAAGTTTGGCGAGAAAAAAACACGGCGTCTATAATGCATCTGTACCTTCCTTAATATCTCTAAGGGTGCAGATGGTACAAAAAATTATTTTGGGAATGAATAAAAGACTTTTAGGGGACAACGTCCAAGAAAGATTTAAATTAAATCAAAAGTATTGTAACTTATTTTGATTTATATGGACGTTAAGATAAAAATAAGTGAGTATATTGGCGTAGTCATTATTTTAGCTATTGACTTAAAACGATATGATAATTTTTGCTGTTTTACTGTCAACACTTAATAATTCTTTATTTGATCTCAGACAGAGATTTCAAGACATTTTTTATTTCATTATTCACGATTTGCCGTTGAACCCCTTTCAGTGTAAATGTACAAACTAGTATGAATATATACTGATACAGCAACTTATTGAATTATTAACAAATTATGAATTGTTTGAACAAGGATATTACGAATTCTGATTACAAGAACAAATTCTGATATTATATAATATGTTATGGAATGCTGTACAGGTACTATTTCTAGGATTCCTATTTAGTAGAACATCACGCAACAGAGAAAACCGAAAATTAATACTCGTGTAGTTTTACAGAATCTTACAGTTTAAAGTTAATGTTACTTCCAATAAACATGAGCATAACTTCATATAAAGACATGAATCTCACGCTATCTTATTAATATAATTTAAAATCAGCGTTCTTCTAAAATAAAACAGAAGGAAATAATTTCAATAAATATTAATTTATATACCAAAGTATTTTATTTATAGTTTTAATTTACTATCAAAAATAAAATGGTAATGTTGTTATTATGTAGTTATATTTAGTTATTTCCCTTGAGGGTTCGTGGGAAAATATTTTCTAAAATAAAGAATCAGTGGGAAAGAAGTTTGGGAACCACTTACGTAGAACTACAGTTGTAAAGAGGCATGGCTATGGGTACAGTTCAGCTATCTTGTATGACTATCATAATGTACAGCCAGGATTATTAGGATGGCTCCATTTTGTGCATGACTGTTGTATTGTACAGACGCGGTATAATTAATTTCTTTACATTATCTTTTAAGATATTTCTTCTGTTCCATTTTATATTACTCTTTGCAATTCTGTTCATAATTCATAAAATTTTACAATGAAGAAATGGTCTAAACTAATTTCAATTCCGTTATACACACGTAACATTAATCGACATAACAATTTAACAGATTTTGTGTTATTGAGTTTTTTAAACAATCTAACATATGTGATATTAAATGTGATGAATAAAATAATAATAATGCAATGCATTATTTTATTCAACAAAATATTAATCAGCAATTTAATGATGTTTGTCTTCTATGAATGAATTCTTAGCAGCACTCAAATAATGTGTAAAACAATCTATTGATTGTTTTTTTACATATCTATTTTTATTCATTGTTTTTAGCATATCTACATAAAACATAAAAAGCTTATTTAACGTTTTTTATTATTTCGTAAATTGTCATGAATAAATGATCTTTAAATATAGAAATCAGTTTTAGTTTTTGTCCTATAAAAGGAAATGTTATCATTCCATTTAATTACGGTGATTTTTTGCAACTCTTTAGTAAATATCATTAAAGAATGAGCATATTTCTTTAGTTTATGTTTGTTTATTAAAAACTGTTTTTTTATGCAGTATTTTTGTAGTAAATTTAAGTGTTAATGAAAAATTAAGAATCCTAGAAATAATATTGTTCCGAATTTGTTTATAACGAGCCGTAAATTTAGCATGGGACTCTATGGGTATCTCGTCAAATTGGCGAGATATCGGCTCTTTGGCGACAGTTTTGGCAACCTATTTTTGTCGCCAAGTGTTGTCAAGTGTGGTTTCACGTAACCACTTCCGGTTCTGGTTTCTGGAATATTCCAACAGTTTCTTCGAGACTATGTAAGGCAGGCATAGTTCCAAACAGAGAGAAACGTTAAGTGGATCTCTCGATGTAAGAAGTACGCACGGTGTGTTTCACCGGTGATTGTTGTTTGATGCGGAAAGAGTTACGTCAGCCCGCGGCATTGGGCTCAAGTTGTTCCAACAATGTTGTGTCAATGTTGTCCAATGTTGTGTATTTTTGAAGTGATTGCCAATAAATGATTGTTTTCGTGCTGTAGCCTTTAATGTCCATTCAATCCTCGAACCCAGTTTTGAAGTTCGTAACAATATATTTAAATCAGAATCATTACATCTGTAGAAATTTTGTATAAAAGAAAATTCCACTATTTTATTTAACTAGATTAAAAATGATACTGCTCGAATAAAACCTGGTTATTTTTTACTGCAATTAATAGACGTTAAATGGATGTATAAAAAAGAAAGACTTTGTCAATTTCGTTTAATGTGAATGGATAATGAAAGCAAAATTTTCATTCCAAAATCTCATTAAAAACCTTAGTTATGTAAAGTAACTAATTTTTTTTTATATTTTTTTTTTAGATCGCTAAATTTTTCATTCTTTCCTAAATGCATACCTGAAGTTATTTTTTATTAAAACACACTCACGTGTCAAGTCAATTGTAGCAAGTTTCATTTTTATATTGAAATATTTCGGTTTTAATAAGACATATTCTGTGCATCCCAAAGCTAAAAACTTTTCAATAACAAGCTTTTTAGAAATTATTAGCCAGGTTGAAAAATAATAAAATAATTAAATAAACTGTGTATATAACCATAAACTGAAGCAATACCAATTTCAATTCAGTTTACAGATTTTATTGTTCAGTTGTGCTGTCACATGGAAAATTATAAACTAACTGACAACCTTTAAGCCATTTTAGAAGGGCTATTATTTTCTCAGTATGAACTCTGAAGACCGATGTAATTGTCACATTAGAAAGAAAAATCAGAAAAAAAGCTAAATTTAGGTTACAATTTTAATGGATTGGATATTTTAAAGTTAAGGAGGTTGATTTACACATTTCGTAAATATTGTAGCTAATATAAAGGCTGCTTTATAACAGTAATATCAATATTTGAATAACAATTCCCCCCCCCCGATTTAATTAATTTTATCCCAGTTTCAAATGTTAAATACTATGCCAATATGATTTACAGCAGAAAAAATGTTCAATTACAATTTCGCTAATTCTTTTATTGTTCTGATAACACAAATTTTATACTAACAAATAAAAAAATCTATAACAATTTAAAATGAGTTTAACTGCTTATAATTTCACTAAAAAATATTGTCAGAAAACATAATATACAAATTAACAGTATTTTGAATTTTTCTGCGAATATATATTTTATCACAACTTTTACCATTTTTAGATACCTAATTACATTTAGTTAAGAACTTTAGAGTAAATTAATTGTATAAGTATTTTTTATCTAATAGTTATTATTCAAGAAAAACAAAAATGTTTTGGGAGCATTTTTTTCGTCTCGTAGCAGAGTTTACAAGCATTGATGACTTATTTTCTAAAATTTGAGCTTCTCGCTGTTTATTTGCATTATATGTTTTGATAAAATCTAAATTGCTTTAAAAATGGTCGCAGTTCTACAATTTTCAGTTAAAAATAAGCTTATATTTTTGAAATTTTTATGCTTTCTTGTCAAAGTTAAGTAGGTAAGCGATTAAAATGCATTTTTGAACATTCAACCATTTTCTTCTCATTCAGTTAACATTTTTCATAGTTACTATTTTCTCTAAATAAGTTAGTATTTATTGTACTGTATTTTCATAAGCCGAATCTACAAATTTTAAATTTATTCTAAATAACTACCATTCAACGGAAAATGTTGCTAAAATTCAAGACTCTACAGAAAAAATGAAAATATAAGATTGAAAATATTACTTTACGGACAAAATAGGTCTATTATACGGAAGAATAAATTTAATGTAGAATATATATATATATATATATATATATATATATATATGTATATATATATATATATATATATATATATATATATATATATATATATATATATATATATATTATATATATATATATATATATATATATATATATATGTAAATATATATATATATATATATATATATATATATATATATATATATATATATATATATATATATATATATATATATATATATATATATATATATATATACATATATACACATATATATAATATATATATATATATATATATATATATATATATATATATATATATATATATATATATATATATATATATATATATATATATATATATATATATATATATATATATATATATATATATATATATATATATATATATATATATATATATATATATATATATATATATATATATATAAATATATATATATATATATATATATATATATATATATATATATATATATATATATATATTACATATAATCACAGTACACTATACTAATTAAAGATAGATATAATATAAATTATAAATTATAATTGGACTGAAGTGATATCATTAATGACCTTGGGAGTTGTGACCATTCACTCCAGTTAAACATGTTTTGAGTATACACAACACTCCTGCAGGTCTGTAACATAAGAACTCGTATCAGTCTTAAGAGACTAATGTTACTGAAAAATAAAAGAATTGAAAAATAGTAATAGCTACACAAAACTATATCTAAATGACATTAACATACATTCAACAGCCAAAACGTTATGACCACCCCTAGATTTTGCAATAAACTCGCCTGGGTGACGTGGATGGCACTTGATCAGGTGGAATTTAACTGCTGCTGGAGAGTCTGAAAAATCATTCTTTCACTTACTTCTGAGTGTGATGGGAAAGGCTGCGGATCTAAGCGATTTTTATATAGGGCAGGTTGTAATGGCTGGAAGGCTCGGAACAAGTATTACCGAAACTACACGACTCTTTGGTTGTGTGTGATCTATAGTTGTTACTAATTATGCGAAAAGGATGAATGACGGAGAAACCAGCAGTAAACGACATGGTGTTGGACGTCCACACGCTATGCAAGTAAAAGATCGCCCGAGACTGTATTACCTGGTGAAGAAAACCCGATACATACAATGTCTCAGTTGATCAACATTGTAGGGCCAAGTAGAATAGTATTGGAGTACACTGTTCAGTGGAGTACACTGTTGGATATGCGGCTACGCAGCAAACGTCGAACTCGAGTGCCTTTGCTGACCAAGCGTCATCGCCAACTGCGCCTACGCTTGGCAGTGGAACATCGCGACTGGTCCATGGATCAGTAACAGAAAGTGGCATGTTAAGAGGAATCGTGTTTTGTCATTCATCTCGCCGATGGCCGTGTGAGGATAAGCCGTCTTCCAGGCGAACAATTTCTCCCCCAGTGTACAGTAGGTCATACTCAGGTCGGTGGTAGCGGCATTATACTTTGGGGGACGTTATCGTGGACTTCCCTGGGACCCGTGGTTGTGATACAGCAGACCATTAATGCTACAGTGTATCTGAATATCATTGAGGACCAGTTGCACCCTTACATGTCCTCTGTTTTTCCAGCTGGAAATGGAATGTTTCAACAGAGAAACGCTCCGTGTCACAAGGCTAAAATTGTGTTGGAGTGGTTCCCGGAACATGATGCTGAATTCCAGTTAATATCCTGACAGCCTAACTCACCGGATCTCAATCCGATAGAACACATTTGGGATGTTATCAGGCGGCAGCTCAAAATTCAAAGACCAACAATTCCCAATATCTCGGATTTGCCTAACTGCTGCTAAAACATCTGGTACAATCTGTCTCCGGTAGTCGAATAAGGACCTGTTGCATCCATGTCAAGACAGGTTGAACTGTGTTGCGCCCCAAAGGTGGGCCAACTCGTTATTTACAGTTGCTCATAATGTTTTAGCTCTTGAGTGTACAACACAATAATAAAAAACATAGATTAACCACACTGTAACCAATCATCATTGAAAAAAATATATATTCTAGGAATCAGAAATATTTGTTTAGTGATATCATTAATGACCGATAGGAGTTGTGACCACTCACTCTAGTTAAACATGTTTTGAGTGTACACAAAACTCCTGGTGGTCTGTAACATAAGAACTCGTATCAGTCTTAAGAAACTTATGTTACTGAAAAGTAAAAAAATTGAAAGATAGTAATAGCTACACAAAACTATATCTAAATGACATTAACATACACTCAAGAGCCAAAACGTTATGACCACCTATAGATTTTGCAATAAACTCACCTGGATGACGTGCAAGGCACTTGATCAGGTGGTAAGTGGTATTCAACTGCTGCTGGAGAATCTAAAAAATCATTCTTTCACTTACTTCTGAGTGTGATAGGAAAGTCTGCGGATCTAAGCGATTTTGATAAAGTCAAGTTGTAATGGCTCGAAGGATCGGAACAAGTATTTCCGAAACTACACGACTCTTTGGTTGTGTGTGATTTATAGTTGTTAGTATTTAAGCAAAGAGGGTGAATGACGGTGAAACCAGCAGTAGATGACATGGTGTTGGACGTCCACACGCTATGCAAATAAAAAGATCGTCCGAGACTGTATTACATGGTGAAGCAAAACCGGAGACATACAATGTCTCAGTTGACAACCCAATACATTGTACCAAGTAGAATACTATCGGAGCACACTGTTGGATATGAGGCTACGCAGCAAACGTCGCACGCGATTGCCTTTGCTGACCAAGCGTCATCACCAATTGCGCTTACTCTTGCCAGTGGAACATCACGACTGGTCTATGGATCTGTGGGAGAGAGTGGCCTGGTAAGATGAATCTCGTTTTGTCATTCATCACGCCGATGGCAGTGTCAGGCTACCCCGTCTTCCAGGCGAACAATTGCTCCCTCAGTATACAGTAGGTCATACACAGGCCAGTGGTGGCGGTATTATGCTTTGGGCGACATTATCATGGGCTTTTCTGGGACCCGTGGTTGTGGTAGAGCAGATCATGAATGCTACAGTTTATCTGAATATCATTGCGGACCTGTTGCACCCTTACATGGCCTCTGTTTTTCCAGCTGGAAATGAAATGTTTCAACAGAGCAACGCTCCGTGTCACAAGGCTAAAATTGTGTTGGAGTGGTTCCCGGAACATGATGCTGAATTCCAATTAATATCCTGACCGCCTAACTCACCGGATCTCAATCCAATAGAACACATTTGGGATGTCATCAGGCGGCAGCTCAAAATTCAAAGACCAACAATTCGCAATATCTCGGATTTGCCTAACTGTTGCTAAAACATCTGGTACAATCTGTCTCCGGCAGTCGAATAAGGACTTGTTGCATCCATGCCAAGACAGGTTGAACTGTGTTGCGCCCCAAAGGTGGGCCAACTCGTTATTTACAGTTGCTCATAATGTTTTAGCTCTTGAGTGTACAACACAATAATAAAAAACATAGATTAACCACACTGTAACCAATCATCATTGAAAAAAATATATATTCTAGGAATCAGAAATATTTGTTTATTTCTCCCTTTTCTTTGCCTTTAATTTATAAATAGTAACAAGTAATTTTTAACCAATAAAATATCTACTTTTATTTTCTTCTCCAGCAGCCTTGTTTAACTTTTAACCGCTGTTGGGCGCATTTCAGAGGTAAACATTTGTAGCCCTCTTAATCATAAGTCTTAATCATAAACTTAGATTTCACGGTATATCCCTACAGTGTGTTGTGAAAATCCTATACAAAGTAGTAAGCTAGTTAACAGTTAATTAAAATAAACTAGTGAGAATACTTTTGTTTCACAAAATAACACCACATTTGCTAGAAGTTAATTTTAATATGTGAAAATATTTAAATCTACCTGTTCTGGAACGGTTTGACAGGTAATTTTTTAAAAAATGCTTGTAATATGACAATCTTTATTTAGAAAAATATTTCATATGATGATGTCGATCCATTAAAACTTTAATTTACTCACTATATCGCAGCATTAAGGAAAAAAGTTAACAAACATTAATTTATAAAAATTACTCATATAAAGAAACCATGGTTTTTAAAAAACAGTAAATCTTTCATGCATCTGAAAGAAATCCCGAAAAATATTTTTTTCCTCCTGTTTGTGAATTTATTTTTTTTGAGGGGTGATTTTTTTTTCTCTCCAGAAGGGATGCTCTTTATCTCAGTAAAAATTGCCTGAAAATAATAATAAATTTTCTTTCCTGCTGCATATTTCTGATAGCTACAGGGAGGTGCTATAAAAGTTTTTCGGAAAGATCATTTGTCATAAAAAATGATCGCTGACACTTTTACAAGTATATGTATCTTTAGGGTGGTCTACAAAAGTTGTTATAGATTGCTCCGTGTAAGATTTCAGTGACCATCAGGTCACTTCTGTTATAGCAAATATTGAAAGCACTGAGCTTGATCCAAAATTGTTCACACATCTTAAATGATGGTTGTAAATGTATACTACTAATTTGATAAATAACAATTTAATCCTTACAGAAATAATCTTTTATTTTTACTACCTCAGCAATCGCGAAATAAAATGCTTTTTTGCAGCTCTAAAAATGTTTTATCGTTTTAAAGTTTTATTGTTTTATCGTTCTAAATATATTTTATGTAATCAACTATAAATTGTACCTGGTACAGTATGTACCTGATATGTTTACTATGTTAAGGAAACTTTTAATTAACTCTTTTTACTTCATTGTTTCAAAATTGTGACAATATGTCCCTTGAGGATACAGTGTCATTAAGCATCAAACAACCAACCAACCAAATGTTGGGACATTTAATATGTAAATCCACTGTCGTACTAAAGGCTACAAAACTGTTTTGCGTATTTAAGCACTCTTTTTAAACTTTTGCAAAATGTAATGAGTGTGTATGTTTACATTATGGAAGTGGTTTAATACCTATATCCACACCCATACGTGTTAATGCACCGAGATGAAACATGTGTTTATTTGTTGAAACCTGTAAATAAAATAAATTCGTACATTTTGTATAAAGCCATTAACAAAGACAAAACTCCATTACTGCATTGACAAAACGTAAAGCAATTTGTCGATTAATTGGTAGGTTTCTTTTGCAAGGAACTATCAAGAACTTTTACTTCTGTATCTGAGACCACATTAGACAAAAAAACTGCATATAGTGCGTAAAGAGGAAAAAAGAGACTGCTTTTTTTTAATAGACAAAAAGAAGGAAAACAACGGAATTTCGTGATAGCTGTCTTGCAAAACTCTGCAAGCTCATGGGTGATTGTTTTGAAATATTTCCAACTCTAAAAAATTACAGACCGTAAAACGGTTAAGGCATAGAAGACACATTTGATTTCATATATAAAATCCTCTTTATTATAATCCTTCTGTCTATGGCTATGCCCTTTTGATATCCTTTCTTCTCATATTTTACCACCACAAGCGTGGAGGATGTTATCAGAGTTCCCGCTCAGAACTGTCTTTTTTGGAGTTGCCAACTAAACAAAATTCCTATGTCGACTTCCGCATCAGTTCTTTTACTCTGTACAGTTCCACTTGAGTGTGTGTCTTTATCCTGTTACGTTGTCGTTAATGAGCTCTAACTATTTTAATTATAATTCGCTTAATTCTTAACAACCATTTTTAAACCTGATATATATATATATATATATATATATATATATATATATATATATATATATATATATATATATAAGCTGTAACGGCGGGATATAGCGGTGTATCGTCAAAGAACTTTGCTTTGAAAGGTGGACTTGTGTGGATACAATGTTTTCTACGGCACCATGAAGTCTACACGGCCGTGTACTATAGTAAAGGAACAATATGCCAGACTACACGGCACATTCTCTGACAGCTAAAAAAGATGATCGCGGAACGACAAAGGATTTGCCGCTTCTCAGATGTTGCCGCTAAAGCGACCCTAGCTTTAGCGGCCCTTAACACGCGTCCATTCATTGTTCACACTGACGCTTCAGATAACGGTCTTGGAGCGGTTCTATCGCAAAAAGATAGTGAAGAGAAAGAACACCCAGTTCTATTTCTCAGTAAGAAGTTATCAGATGCAGAACGGAAGTACAGTACGATCGAAAAGGAATGTTTAGCAATAATATTTGCTGTTAAAAAATTAAAATACTATTTGGACGGTCAGGAGTTTACAATCGTAACCGATCATAACCCGCTGACGTGGCTGAAAAAGCAGTCCAATACCAATCCTAGGTTATTACGTTGGTCATTGGTTTTGCAGCCTTTCCGATACAAAGTTGTTCATCGGCCTGAAAAAGAAAATCAAGACGCTGACTGTCTCAGTCGTCTATAACCTTGGATGTGTTATCTTGTTGTAGGTGTAAATAGTTTGACATTTGAGTAATTTTTTGTGTGCGTGTGTTTAGTGCTTAAAAGTATTTCAATTTTGTGTATAAGAGTTTAAATTGTAAATTTTAATTTTAAATGTGTTAAATTTTGAGCATTTAATTGGCCTCGAATGGAGAGTAAGTTGACTCACTTTTAAGTTCATTACAGAATTTCCGTCGTCAGACTCCCGAGAATTCTCTTCCTTAGGGGGGAGGAAGCTGTAACGGCGTGATATAGCGATGTATCGTCAAAGAACTTTGCTTTGAAAGGTGGACTTGTGTGGATACAAAAAAATTGTTTTCTACGGCACCATGAAATCTACACGGCCGTGCACTATAGTAAAGGAACAATATGTCAGACTATACTGCACCTTCCCTGACAGCTAAAAAAGATGATCGAGGAACGACAAAGGATTTGTCGCTTCTCAGATGTTGCCGCTAAAGCGACCCTAGCTTTGCGGCCGATAATGGTTTAACCCGGACCAATGCAGTTAGTCGAAGGTGAGGTCATCGCTAGGTGACCCAATAATAAAATTGTGGGTGATGCCCGTCTCTTGGATGCCCCTCTCCTAGAAAGAGACGAGAAAGATATTTTTTTGGAAAGAAGAGTTAGCTAGCAACCAGCTAATTGAGAGGTCGCCTTGACCTGTCTCTCTACCGGAGAGTTTTTTTTTTCTTTTTTTTTTCTATAATCCCACCTTGGGATCTTTTCTTGAAGGAGTAGCCAACATCGGCTAACTCGGAGGTCGCCTCGACCAATCTCTCCATCGGACAGTTTTCATTAGCGAAATCCCGCCTTGGGATAAATCTCTTGTGAGATTGAAGTGATACCCTGTGCCTTGGGTTTCCGTATTCTAATATAATCCTCTTCAGGATTGATGCTGTTCTTCAGAGCTAACTGTGCTAGATCTTCTACGTGTGTTTCCGTGAATTACTGAGACAGCTACAAATTGTGTCTTCCGTCTACGTACCCATATTTCGGCAGAGACTGAATTTAGTTTAGGTACCCGTCTCTACTCAGGCCTACGTGTACTAATCACTTACCTGTGATCAGGTTGTTTTTTTATAGTCGTGAAATGATGTATATAGCAGAAGTGTAAATAAATATATTAATCCAGATACATCGGACTCTTCCTTGTGTCTCCTGAAACAGGGACCGGATACGTTACAACACACACACACACACACACACACACACACACACACACACATATATATATATATATATATATATATATATATATATATATATATATATATATATATATATATATATGTATACATATATATATATATATATATATATATATATATATATATATATATATATATATATGATCAAAATTATTTAACTCTAATATCTCCTTAAAAACCTCCTATCTCGCATTCTAATTCCTTAAAATCTTTTTCCCAACTCAAACCTTTAATTTTGCATTTGCAAAACAAGTACAAGGAAGTTTCCTTGGTGGTGTTGACAAGGAAACACAATTCTGGAGATACTTCGTGGGTAATATTACTTCTGGTAGAGATGCTGGAGCCACTTCTCTTTGTTTTGTATATCCTCTTGACCCCCAAGGAAAACTTGCATGTACTTGTCTTTAAAGGCGACATTAAGGGCTTCAGTTGGGAAAAAGATTTAAAGGAATTAGAATGGGAGAGAGGAGGTTTTTAAGGAAATATTAGAGTTAAATCATTTTAGAAGAAGAAGAAATATTTACATACATACGAATATACATCAAGATGAAACTAGTTAAAATCAGTTTAGGAAAAATAAAAATGTATTTGTAAGGAAAATACTTAAATACACACGTAATACTGAAAAATTGTCAAAATTCATTCGTGAATGGTGATAAATATTTCCTTAGCAACCTGATCCCTGAAAGTTTTCAGGATTACAATATTTCGTTTACTTTTTATTGGGAAGAAAATATCTTGGTTGTTAGAATATCTTATTCATAATTTTGAATTATTTGTTTACTGAATATATTTTCTTTATGCATTGAATTTTATGTCATTTAGAGTTGATTCATTTTTCCACTAATAGATATCTGAAACATAAAAATCTAATTTTAAAAATTGCATTACTTGAAGTTGTGTTTGGAAGTTTGCAGCTTATCGTATTTCATTAGGAAACTACTAAATATATTGAAAGCAGAACAAGTACCTTATTTGCTATTCCAAATATAGTGAATTCCGAGAAATCCATAACACTGTGAGAAGTAAACACTACGCCTGAGTGGAATTAATTTCTATGCATTAATTTAAACAAATGAAGAATCTTTATTTTAAAATGCATCTCTAGAGGTGCAGTATTTGAAGTCTTCGTGCTATTTATTAGCATAACCCTTACTTTAGTACGGCGGCAATCCCTACAAAGGTGTGTGTTAAACGAAAGCTGTTTGAATAATATCGCCCCCTTTAGAAAATACTCGATAATGGCATCTTTAGGAACATAATTTAATGATAATACCGCAGAAGCTTTAGTCAAAGGAATTTTTAAAAATATATTTTGCACACCAATTGAAAGATATGTAAATCGGAAAAATTTTAAAAGTGTAAACATAAGTTTATACTTTTGCAATTTCCTATTTTCTAATTTGATACATAGAATAGAAGTTGGAAATCTGTTTAATTTGTAAATGTGGGGAACTCTGCATGCAGAAGTGTCTTACAGCTAAATAAAATTTTTATGTGAAAACTGTTCAAACTGAACTAGATAATTGTCCATTTAAAACCATTCAAATAATCCCATGACATTGATTTCTACATTTATTTTTAACTATAGATTTGATATAAGACTTAAAACTATTAGCTGGCGAAAACATTTCCCCAAATTGCAGGTAAAAGAGAATAATAAAAATCTGAAATTAAAATGAAATGATTTCCTCTGTAGGAAAGTAAATAAATTTATTTTTAATATACTGTAACTGTAATGAATTGGCGTAATTGTTTGACAACTAGAATAACAGTTATTAACTGGCGTAATTATTTGACGACTGAAATATTTGGCATGGTTCTTGATCGATCATGCTCTTGATATATGTTATAGAAATCCTAAAAAATATAAGCATTAAATTAAATACTATATTAAAAGGCAATTTACAAGCACGTGTATGCTTTGGATTTATATTTCTTTTCAAAAGTAAAATACCATTGAATACATAATAACATCTAAAGTGTTTTTGAATTTAAATTGGATATAGCAGTTGTGAGTAATACTTAGTTGATAATACTAACTGTATACACATTTTCCTATACATTACCTATTATAGTGCATACACTAATAAACCTGCTAAAATTTAGAGGAGGGTACATTACTGAACCTATTTTCAAAATGATATATTTTTAGTACAAATGTTTTGAATTTTGCGTAATATGTCATAAAACATCTAATAATTTTTAAATGTTTTAAAATTAAAATTAGTTATCATCCTTAAACTAGTTGTTTGCAAATTATGTATATTATATTAAAATTAATTGTAATACCAGATTGTGAATTACATATTCATTGTTGAAATAATAATAAACGATAATTAAATTTCGCAAAGAGTGCCCATACAATATATTCCCACCTGTAGGGAAATTCTAAGCCAGATCTTGAATTATATGTTTTTAATATTATCATAATTTGATTTCAATACACAGTATTTGCTCTTTTTAGCCTGATTGTTTTTTCTCTAACATATGTATTCTATCTCAGAGGAAGTATTATGCAATGAATAAACTTTAAAAGGAATTTAATGAAGGGTTATTATGGAATTTTTTACAAGATTAATACTGTATGTTTTATATATAATCATAAAGTTTCCTCGTAAAGTTGGAGATTAAATCAACTGGAGTTAAAAAGGGAATATTAAACTATTTGAAACTTAAATTGAGAATGAATAATTTTTACTGTAAGAATTCTTCCATAATTTTAGGATTGGTTTGTAGTTAAAAATAAGTTAGAAAACATATAAGGATTGAAGGATTTTTCTGAGTGTTACTGTGATTTCTTATTTTGTACACAAAATGTAATTAGAGTTTTTACATAAATTCAATTCTAACACATAACATGTAACCAAATTCATTATAGGTATTTTCTAAGAAGGATTGTATATATTCCAAACATTTTGAGTACTTGAATGGATTTTCTGTCTTATACACAAGTACAGATGTGAATGGTTGAACCCTTTAGAAAACAGTGGTTTCACAGCGAAACCTCTTGTTAAACATTTTTTTCTCTAATTTTTGGAAAAATATGGATGCTTTTTTCGATTTTTTTTATGTTTTTGACATTTAAAACTTACGATAGATGATGGTACTGCATTTAATTTATTTTTCTTTTTTCTGAATTTAATCTATTTTTCTTTTTGTATTTATACTTGCTGTATCTGGAAAGTTGGTAATTCGATATTTTTTTACTTGTGACCCCAAACAAAAATATCTATTCAAACAACACTTATAAAAATTGTTGAACTATTTATTTATTATGCTTTTTTAAGAACACTTATTTATTGTTCTTCCAATATAATTAAAATTTTAAAAGTATTGTGTTCATGCTGCACAAGGGGATGTGTTTGTCAGATCAGATAACCCCCCTCATTCCTTCTATGGTATCCTCTAAGTCAAACACTTCTAAAGATTGTAAAAGAATTAAACATTTTGCATTTATAAGGTTCATCGATAATATTTATATACTAAGTTTATTAAATTCCAAAGAATTTATGTAGGTGACCTTGAAAGGGTTAAAGCTTTTTTTATATATATTTCAAAACTACGCGAAGATAACACAGTGGTAAAACTGACAATGGCTGAACCAAGAGATAAAATATTCAAGTAATCACAAATGCTTTTAATACTAGATTGCACAAATTTCTGTATGTTAACCCATCCTGTGGAATGAAAACCTATGGAAGAAATATTAATAGATAAAGGTCCACCTAAAAGGCTGGGCCAGTCGTGTGAATAAAGCTTCTCCTTGGAAGTTGAGAAAAAATGTCAAAAATATTCACATATTGAACAGCTGTCAGATGTTATTGGTGTAATTTTTTTAAAGATTCTTCTTGTCACTGAATTAAGTATTGTAACTTAAATAAATAAAATGGTAATAAGAATAATAAGTTAATCAATATGAATAATGAAGTAATATCCCACTGGTAGTCTTTATTCGCATGTAAACTATAATGTATTTTTATGCATTCCTTTTAGAATGTAGTTGCAACTAGCTAATAAAACAATTATGACTTATTAAAAAAAGAAATCATAGATAAAATAATTTAAATCACATTAATAATTATTTATTTCAATTACGTTAATGTATTTGGCATGATTGTTGAAAAAGCTTACGGCATTACAAATTTCATACAGTTGATGTGTATCAGTTAAATAGAATTTTTATCTGAAAACTGTTCAAACTGAACTAGATAATTATCCATTTAAAATCATTCAAATAGTCATACGACATGGATTTCTATATTTATTCCTAAATATAGATTTGATACTTAAACTCAAATTAAAACTTATACACTAAGTTTTTTATATTCAAGTTGACGTATCAAAGCTGAAAATTTGACCCCCCTTTAATTTTAAATAACAAATAAATCTCTTGATTAACATTTTTGCACAATTTTACGCAATATTTCATAAATGCTGTACTTATATAGATGATTAGAAAAAACAGGGCAAAAGTGAAATTCGTACACTATACAAAATCCTCAATTTAAAATAAATAAAAATAGTACATTATCAGTTTAACAACTTATTGGTTTCTGTGTATGTATTCTAACACGTTTTTTGTTTTTACAAATTTAAATTATCATATAAGAGAAAGACATAGTGTGCGATTTTTACTTGGAATATTTGTGCCTATTATTTAAAACTTTTCGACTGTATATTTCTATCATATACAGTCCAAAAGTTTTGACTTAGTCAACAGTTTATTTTGTAAGATCGAATTGATATAAATTAAAAAAAAACATTAAGATAAATTTTTCTTCTCATTACAAGTGTATATCCTAAGGGTAATGCCAGGAAAATGTAATTAATGAGAGGATAAATGTGAGTTGGAAAGATAATCGAAATCCTCTAAAAATCGACAATGACTATACAGGTATTTAGAAAAACATTCCGTTTGTGTTCGAAAAACTTCAAAAGTTTCAAGGAGATCTATCATCTAGCTCAATTTCTGACACAGCGATTTAGGTGTGATGGATTGGGAGCTTTATGATTACAATTTTTAAGGCAGAAATAACTGGATTTGCAGGGTATGTGTATTAGCTCGTATTGTGTAATCCTCAAGAGTTTTATCAACATTTGTTTGCATCAGTATTAATGTAATTTAATTCATTTTGCTGTGAGTAATAACAATATATACTTAGATATACTCTTACTAACAAAATGTATGACACGGAAGATGTTCAATAAGTAGTAAGGCTATATTAACTTATTTATTAACTAAAGATCCTTTTATTTATTAACTAAACAGACTATTCTCTCTCTTCTCGGTGCAACAGCCCCTAGGGGGCTAGTGCTTATGGTGCCAATCTCCATTTCTTAAACCAAGGGCCCTGGGGTGCGAAGCATATGTTCCAGTTAGGTGGTCATCCTTGTGCAATTTAAAATCACATTGAATTCATTCTGTCAAACCGTGTGGTTATGTATAAAAACCAAACACAGAAACGAACAAACTTCTTAATTTTCAAAGATATATAACTTAAAAGCTAGATAATCATTAGTCCGTAAAATAGACTCCTGGACTTTTATCAAAAATTTGTTATTAATAGCGGTGATAAAATTTTCATTCCAACAAAAAATAGACGATGATTAAATTTAAAATTATCACATATGTACCTAAGCTAATATTTAATCCAAATATAATTTACGAAATTTCTAAGTTCAGTGATAAAATAATGCATAATTAATTTAAAATAAGAAATGAATAAATGAGATGGTTAAAGAAATGACGTCATAAAGCTAAAACAAATGTCAGTTTTACCAATTTATTATGTCATAAATTGATAAATTGATTTGCCTGTTCTTAACCGGGAAAAATAGGGCTTGAAATAATGGCCTTAAACGCTCGAAAAGTGAGGAGGGGTGAATTTTGAACGTTTTAAAGACTTGCTTTGATTTTAGCTAACACATCAAGAATCCAATATGGATGCCTCTATTCATTTCAGGTCTAATCGCTGGATAAATTCGAGGACAGACGGACAGATAACTTAGGCTATTACTATATAGGGGATGCAGATATTGCATAGTTTTACAGGTTCTAAATCGAATATTTCAATTTGGTTTGTAATAAACGATTATCAAATGTCTAAAATTATAAAAATCAAGAAATGAAATTTTTGAAGATATAAAGGTGATGTGCCTTCTTAAATGGTCTCCACTGTTTAATTAATTGTAGTTTAATTTTAGGGAAATGCTTAAGTGTTATCATCTATAAAAGAATTTTTTATTCATAAATGATTCAGTACTTTTTAAATAAGCAGTCATGCAAGTGTATAAGCTAATAATCCCAGCTCCTCGTTTGTGTAGATTCAAAAACACGATAAACAGAAAGATCATTCTTAATAAAATTTTGAAAATAAAAGTCGCTATTCTATAAGACTATCTATAAAATCCGACAAATGCTTGCATTGAAAGAAGTGAAATTGGCTCCTCCTACATTAAACTAGAAAATAATAAGTGCTTTTTTTGTTCGTATTAGGATCGTGTAGCAGTAACAAGCAAATAAAATACGCAACGATTTCTTAAATTTCAACAGATTTACTCCTGTCAATAATCATTAGTTCTACCTATATTGAGCCATTTCAATGTTATAGTGCCAGTAAGGAATGCGTTTTTATAACTGCTAGTAAAGTAAAATTGTACTTTTTTTTTTTTTTGGAAAAGGTCTTTTTCTGTTGAAATGTAGAGATTGCATGCATCTAAGAAGGCATTTTGTTTTCTCCAGATGTTTCGTAAAAAAAGAATGATAAACAAAAATCTATTTTCATCAAATTAAGGTTTAAGAAAAACATTTTTTTTATTTTACATTGATTTTTGCAGATTAAATTCAAGTCTTGGTTGTAAATATAATCTTTTCTAAGATGTTTTTTTAGTTATTTCCTTCAATTCAGTTTGGGTATTACATATTCTTTTTCCTCCTCTGAATATATGGAGATACAATAAAAAGTATGGATCTATAAATTAGTCTTTTCAAAACCTTGACTCTTGTTTATTATCTGACAACAATGACAACAATATTCTATTTTTGTAAACTATATTGTGCTTAATCTTCAGCCTTGTACTATTACTTTTTTCTTTTTTAATCCTATAGTTCTTGTCGAACAAAGTTAAATCTAAGCAAACTGAGAATATAAGTTAATAAACTTTAAAAACCCTTATTACTTTTTAACAATTGATTTAATTACGAAACGTCACCGAGATGTAAGGATAATGTTCTAGGAATCATGAAAAACTAGATTTAGTTTTTTTTTTTTTTTTTTTTTAAAGTAGATTTGATTTTTTCAGACTACCTTGACTAAGATCCATTTAGCCTTGTGTGGTTCTGCGTGATGTTACATGCCTTCTATTTCCTGTAAGTATACTTACTGTGCATATACGTTTGAAAGTACTTCATTACTTCCTACACATCTAAATGTTTTTAGATTCGCGTCCTTCAGTACAATGTAATAAGATGTAAAGATTTCTTAAATTTCAACAGATTTACTCCTGTCAATAATCATTAGTTCTGCCTATATTGAGCCATTTCAATGTTATTGTGCCAGTAAGGAATGCGTTTTTATAACTGCATTTTCTGCTAGTAAAATAAAATTATACTTTTTTTTAGAAAATTTCTTTTTCTGTTGAAATATAGAGATTGCATATATCTAAGAAGGCATTTTGTTTTCTCCAGATGTTTTGTAAAAAAGGAATGAAAAACAAAAATCTATTTTCATCAAATTAGAGTTTAAGAAAAACATTTTTTTACATTGGTTTTTGCAGATTAAATTCAAGTCTTCATTGTAAACATAATCTTTTCTAAGATATTATTTTAGCTATTTCCTTCAATTCAGTTTGGGTATTACATATTCTTTTTCCTCCTCTGAATATATGGAGATACAATAAAAAGTATGGATCTATAAATTAGTCTTTTCAAAACCTTGACTCTTGTTTATTATCTGACAACAATGACAACAATATTCTATTTTTGTAAACTATATTGTGCTTAATCTTCAGCCTTGTACTATTACTTTTTTCTTTTTTAATCCTATAGTGTTACCCAGTCATTGTCGAAAAATGTTAAATCTAGGCAAACTGAGAATATAAGTTAATAAACTTTAAAGCCCTAAGTTTATTATCTTTTAACAGTTGCTTTAATTACAAATCGTCACCGAGATGTAAGGATAACGTTCCGGGATTCATGGAGAACTAGATTTTTTGATTAAGTCCTCTTTAGTCTTTGGGTTTTTTTTTCTTCGGTAGTAGACTGGATTTTCTTTAGACTACCATGACTTAAGATTCATTTAGCCTTGTGTGGTTCTGAGTGGTGTTACATGTCTTCTATTACCTGTAAGTATAATTACTGTGCATATACGTTTGAAAGTACTTCATTACTTCCTATACATCTAAACGTTTTTAGATTCGCGTACTTCCGTAAAATGTAATAAGATGTAAAGATTTCTTAAATTATAACAGATTTATTCCTGTAAATAATCATTAGTTCTGCCTATATTGAGATATTTCAATGCTATTATACCAGTAAGGAATGCGTTTTTATAACTGCATTTTCTGGTAGTAAAATAAAACTGTACTTTTTTTTTTGAAAAGGTCTTTTTCTGTTGAAATGTAGAGATTGCATGTATCTAAGAAGGTATTTTGTTTTCTCGAGATGTTTTGTAAAAAAAGAATGATAAACAAAAATCTATTTTCTTCAAATTAGATTTTAAGAAAACATTTTTTTTTATTTTACATTGGTTTTTGCAGATTAAATTCAAGTCTTCATTGCAAACATATTCTTTTCTAAGATATTATTTTAGAAATGCAATAAGAGGTATGAATCTATATACATTCGAATACATTTATGATTGTCAAGAAAATGTCTTTAATTTAGGAACAGTAGTCTACTTTCTTTCTATACTAAGGCAAATTAAACCAGACCTATTTCTTAATTACAATTCTGAATAGCTATGAAAAATAATTTTCAGAATTGTAATTTAAATTTTAAAACTTCAATAACTCGTCCGTGCGCTCGAATCCCATTGCTGAATAAATAGGGTTTAATCAGTAGGTTCCAGTTACATTAGCCCTACTGTAGCAAAACAGTAGATTGTGACATTTCCAGCCAACCAAAAGCATTTCGCAAATACACTAAGCGACAAACACTACTCGGTACTTAAAATGAAAAGCATTACAAAGTAGCAAAAGGTAAACTATTAAAGGAAATGCAAAATAATTTTCATTTTCCGCTTCTCATACCTTGAAATCTACAAGTTGCAAGAACATAATGTTTTTAAGATAGTTGGAACAAATTATTTTCTTACATATGTCATTCATTTATGAAACATAAAAATTATTTTTGTTAGTTTTAAATAAAAGTCACTTTGTTATTCAGAAATGATATCAAAGCTAACACATATAAAACAAACTTATTGTTTTAAAACCTACTAAAATAACTGAAAATACTTTTGAACCTAAATTTTACCGTAATTTCGCACGTATAATCCACACCATATATATATATATATATATATATATATATATATATATATATATATATATATATATATATATATATATATATATATATATATATATATATATATATATATATATTATATATATATATATATATATATATATATATATATATATATATATATATATATTATATATATATATATATTTATATATATATATATATAATATATATATATATATATATATATATACATATATATATATATAATATATATATATATATATATATATATATATATATATATATATATATATACATATATATATATATATATATATATATATATATATATATATATATATATATATACATATATATATATATATATATATATACATATATATACATATATACATATATATATATATATATATATATATATATATATATATATATATACATATATATATATATATATATATATATATATATATTTATATATATGCATATATGTATGTATATAAATACATATATATGTACATATATATATATATATACATATATATGAATATATGTCTATATATATATATATATATATATATATATATATATATATATATATATATATATATATATATCGTAATTTCTCAAGCATAGTCCGCATTATAGAAAATCCGCGGGCGTGATTTTTTATTTTAAAAATTTCGTAAATCATCAGATAGTCCGTAACACTAGATAATCAGCCGACTATACGGGCAAAAATAGGTATTTTAGTATGACAATATTAAAACATTTTAAGAATAAAAACCTAAGTACAGTAGAGTTAGAAATGTCTGGATTAGACTCAATTAATTCCACCTTTAAAATTTGAAATCATTTCTTCTGCCATAGCTTCGGAGACAAATTTCAAAGGAAAAAACAGAGCGGCTTACACTTCTCTGTTAACCCAGCTAAATCGTCTTCTAATGCATTCCATTGTATTTTTCCACGAAGATTGGATCGCTTTCTTCTCATATTTTTAATGTTTCCTTTTGCTTCCGATAATTTCTTACTACTTTCTTGTCGACCTCAATGTCGACCTTCTGAATTACTTTCAGCTTGAAATCAGCAGTAAAACTGCGACGATGTTTTAAAGATGTAATGAATGACCAATATTACAGCAAATCAAAACTTTGAAAACAAAACATTGTGTTATGAGTGATCCTCGGGGTTAAATAACCTTCGATCTCGAATCCATCCACTCGGTGTTGTCAATCGGAGCTGTAAATAGTAACTATCAGTATTTTCCTTTACTCCAGTCTCCATTATTTTAACTCTGCTACCCCTGATATCAAATATCTTTTAAATGCGTCGCCTCATCCTGAAATTTTTACCTTTTTAAGAGTCATTGGTTTTTATCCCCATATTTGATATTATCTCACTTTATTCACCTTTTTAATTCTACATATATTTCTTTCGTATTTCTTGTCGAAACATCGCTTCGTTCTTAAGTTTTAAACTAAGAAATTATTTTTAAAATAAATTTTCTTTACTGAGTACTTTGTTTGGCACAATATATCCCAGGAGGATTCAGTGCCATTAAGCTCTACCCAACCAACCAACCAACCAACCAGGACATAATTTAAGATTGTGCTACTTGCTACTACTGATTGGCAGTATTTTTGCATGGTCTATTACCGATACGATACGATGTTTTCTTGGCGGCTCGTGAGTCTTGCTTTTGTTTACATTTGATAATCAACCGTTCGCATGACGTGCTATTCCCCCCCCCTTCTTCCGATTTTGATGATCTGAGCAATGAACAACCAGTAGATAATCCGCACCGGCAGATAGTCCACAGCTAAAGAAATTTGCTTTTTAAACATAGATAGCCCGAGGACTATGCGTGCGAAATTACGGTATATATTACATATATCTTTATATAAGATACATATATATTTTTAAATTTATATAAGATATATACATATTTAAATATACATAGGAAATATATGTAATATTAAAATCCCTTATTTAAACATTTTAATATTATTTTAAAAATTCTGTTCCTAAATTACGTTGGGGTTCTCGCGGTAATTCTGATTTTTCCCTCCGGACATGCTATAGACTAAATTAAGCCTCGGTCTGTATTTCTTTAGCCAATAGTAATCGTTTTCTCTTTAAACACGGGTATTTATTATCACTGTGCTCAGGGATTATTCGTAGTCTTTTTACCTGAGAAATCCTTACTTAAAAAGTGTGTCTGCACGATGTTCAAAAAGTTCTTGACTGTTGTATTGATATGATATATCATCACCAGAAATAAAATGTGTTGTTCTTTTGAATGGATTTCGCCCATATTTCATAAATATATATTTTAAAAAATAATTTTAAAAAGTGAATTCCCTCCTTAAAAAATAAACATTTATGTTGCTAATAAAAATATATTTTAGGAAATATAGAAGAAAATTTAGGTTCAATTGGATAAAAATTATATTGTAAACATTCTGTAAAATTTTCATGACAAACTCTTACAAACTGATTGAGATAACATGCTCATTACATGAAAAACACACAATTTCAGAAAAATCTAATTTGTTTTCAAGTGTAAATTTGTTTACAATAAACAGCTGACACATTTTTATTCAAAACTTCTTTCAATATTGAAATTTTTTTACGCGGATTGTTTTAAAATGCTCAGAACTGAATTCCCTTTCACATATATTTTTTATAAAAATTCTAATTTTTCGTCGATTTAACAGTCGTATGACCCCTGAAATAAATTTTATTAATATATATATATATATATATATATATATATATATATATATATATATATATATATATATATATATATATATATATATATATATATATATATATATATATATATATATATATATATATATATATATATATATATATATATATATATATATATATATATATATATATATATATATATATATATATATATATATATATATATATATATATATATATATATATATATATATATATATATATATATATATATATACATATATATATATATATATATACATATATATATATATACATATATATATATATATATATATATATATATATATATATATATATAATATATATATATATATATATATATATATATATATATATATATATATATATATATATATATATATATATATATATATATATATATATATATATATAATAAATTTTATTGGAAAACTAAAAAGAAATTAACAAATAAAATTAGCAAAGTTGTAAAACTAAATCTAGACCACTATCTTTTCATCTTTTCATCTCGGAAACGTTTAGTAATTAAAATAATTGTCTTTTATGGGATAATACGACTACTAAAACTACAAAAAAATTTGATTTTTCAGTTGAGATATATAATAGCACTCAAACTTGGCGACTTTGTGTTTTGGATGCTTATTATTATTTAAATTATAGCTTTCTAACACGTACAAGGATTTTTTGAGTTGATCCTTTTGTGCTTTCATTGGTTGTGTTTGATTAGTTTAGTCTTGGCCTGTAATTTGATTAGCTGGGCTCAAGATCTTTATAAAACTATAAATTCCCAGTGTATCTCATTTTTATATTATTATCAGTATTATTATTATTGTTATTTTTTCGGTGTCTTTAAAAAAAGAGGTTTTGCGATCTACGGCTCTTCATTACGCTTCAACAAAAAGAAATTCTGTTCTGAACATTTTGAATGAATTTGTGTAAAAATTTCCAATATTGAAGAGTTAGGAGTAAAACCATGTCAGCTGTTTACTATAAACAAATTTGACTTACAAAACTTTAACTTGATTTTTCTCAAATTGTGTTATTTTTCATGTAACGGCATGTTATCTCAAAAAGTTTTTAATGCTTTTCAGGTAATTTTTACAGGTTGTATACAACAAAATTGTCATTTGTTTCAACCTAAATTGTTTTGTATGTTTCCCAAAATATGATTTTATTGCAATGATATTTAATTTTTAATGAAATTTTAAGGAATTTTTGATATTTTTTAAAAGTATATATGTATCTTAAAATCATACAAATTTAAGTTCAAAGTTATATTGAGATATTGCTGCATGCTTTGAAACAATAAGTTTTTCTTTATTCTTCTCAAATTATGTTTTTTTTTATGTTCATGTAACGGCATGTTATCTCAAAAAGTTTTTAATGTTTTTTCAAGTAATTTTTGCAGTTTGTATACAACACAATTTTTATCCGATTGAGCATAAATTGTTTGTATATTTCACAAAATTTGATTTTATTGCAATGATATTTAATTTTTAATGAAATTTTAAGGAATTTTTGATATCTTTTAAATATATATATATATGTATCTTAAAATTATACAAATTTTAGTTCAAAGTTATATTGAGATATTACTGTATGCTTTAAAACAAAGGGTTTTTCTTTATTCTTCTCAAATTATGTTTTATTTGTTGTTGTTCATGTAACGGCATATTATCTCAAAAAGTTTTTAATGTTTTTTCAAGTAATTTTTGCAGTTTGTATACAACACAATTTTTATCCGATTGAGCATAAATTGTTTTGTATATTTCCCAAATTATGATTTTTTTGCAATGATATTTAATTTTTTAATAATATTAAGGAATTTTTAATACCTTTTAAAAGTATATACGTATCTTAAATTCATACACAATAAAGTTGTATTGATATATTGTAGTATCCTTCAAAAAATAAGTTTGTCTTTATTTTAATTATATTCTTTGTTATCATGCGTGTTAGCCTTGATATCATTTTTGTTAACGACAAAATGTCTGTTATAAAAAAAATCAAATAAAATTAATTTTTATGTTTCAAAAATGGATGAGACATGTGTGAAAAGATAATAATTTATTCTAACTATATTAAGAAGATTAGGTTAGTAAAACTCGTAGTTTTTAAGATATGAAATTGGTAATTATTTTGCATTTTTTTTTCTTTTAAGAGTTGTATGACCCTATAAAATATCTTTAACGTGCAATAAAAATTTATATTTATAAAACCGTATATATTACATTCCTTTACATCCTTTAAAATAATTTTTTAATAAATTATCTTGCATACTTAAAAATGGTAAAATATGTTAAA
>CM063508.1:49129032-49134032 GCA_032207245.1 Pardosa pseudoannulata
CAATTAATAGATTAATAGTACTTAATTCAATAAAAATGCAATTAGGTACTATTAGCCAGGATTAAGTAAACAAACTGTTAGACCATCCTCTTCAACTTTCATAAATGAACCAATCCTTACACTTAAAATATATGTGGGAGGTGCTGTAGGGTTTCTAACCTTCCATAAGGATTGCAGAATACATACATGTCGTATTCCAAGACGTGAAGCCAGTTAGATTAACTCAGAGCATTGATCAGGAATTCCTTCAGGAAGATTACAAATCACACATCCACTCTCTCCGCTACACAAATAATTTTTAATAAACTTATATTCATTGGTAATTTGCAGTATTCAAGGTTAGTTCAACATTTTTATTATTATGTTTATTGTAGTAGTTCTAAAAGTATACTTGGAACTTTACTTACCCAGACGAAGGCTGGGTGCGAAGCAGCTTGTTAATTTCATAAATATAGTGACTTTTGACTAGTCATCTGCCAAAGTGTTTCACTCAGGATGACTATTATTGGGGATCGTTACAGATTTTTACTTTCTTATTTTTAATAAGAACTTTGTACGAAATTTAGAACGCACGCCAAAATTGTAGACCAGTTAGCCGTATAAATACGTTGCCCAGGGTACACCATGAGGAGGTAGGTCTACTTTGCAAGGTAAATTCGAATCCCAAATGCAAGATCTTGTTAAACGGAAGACCTGGAGTGCCGAAGACCTCGCCCACATTCCCAATCGTCCTCGACGTGAGGCAGTGGTGTTGTTCCGGTTAGTGACAGGACATGACTACCTAAGTGAACATCTCCATAGAATTGGCAATTTTGACTCTCCTCTTTGTTCTTTATGTGACCTTGGATAACCTTTAAATAGAGATCATCTGCGTAGATGCGGGGCACTTAGCGGTTCTTCCGACTCCGAGACTACCCTGTATTGGAGAACCAGAGAATGCCTGAGGCAATGACTTCGGTTAATGTTACTTTTGTTACTTGTACAGTTGTTCCACAATTGTTATTTTTATAATTGTAACCTGCCTTGCCATTAGAAATTAAAAAAAATTTAATAAGAAAATAAAAATCTGCCAGCTATATCATTTTCAGCCTTGAGAATCAGAGGAAGAATTTCAGGGTTCGGATGAAGGAATGAAAGACTACCTAGTTCTCATTTGATGGCTGAGAAAATAGAATTAATATATAGAATTAAGATTTAGAATAATAAACGGGGAAAAGGGATAATTTTGGATAAATTTTAGTGGCATAGACATTGATATTATTACATATATACATACATACAAAAAACATACTTTGCATACACATGGAATAACAAGCTGTAAAAGTTAGTAAACCAATAAATTCTGTAAAAGAAAAATAATTAAATTTTCATCTGAATCTAAAACACTCATACATACAAGTGAGATAGTAGATTCGTTTTCGCATTTCTGTACTCAAGTTTATCTTTTATCTTCCTAAAGACCATTACTGTGTAACAATCTATACATGTTGAACTAAAACTGTTCTATTTTCGTCGGCAAAATCTAAAAGCACATGTCAAATAAAAAGTAACTAAAGTTTAAACGAATGTTGAAGTCTGATTTCGAAACAAAAGAAATAGCCAAACTTTGCCCTCTTTTTTTTATCTATAATTCCAAAATAAAAGTATCCCAAATCTCCCCATCAAAAGGGAATAAAATTTCAATTCAGCATTTTTATCTGAAACACAGAATAAAATTGTTTTGATCACACACGGAGATCACAACAGAGTAAAAAAAAGTGCACTAAAGAAGGGGGGTTATCACTCAAGAAACGTAGGAACATAAAATTCTAGTCACGTCCCTGCCATAAATGATTTCCGCATTTTTATTTTCAGTTTCGAATAAAAATCAAAGATCCGAGTGCAGCAATTTGTTGTCTGGTAAGCTTGTTATTATTCCGTTTTATTTATTTTTCGAGCACAACTTTACTTCTGGAGTGTGAACAAATTGATAGAAATGATGTTAAAATTCGTATTTGTTACTAAAAATATCGCTAGAAACTGCCAGATGGCATATTAAAATGCGTACTCTATCTTTGAGCAGATAGTTGTAAAACTTGTAAAAGGGGAGTTTGTTTATCTTTTTTTTAAACCTTTGAAAAAAAATAAGTGGTCACATCGTTTGAGAAGTACTCATAAATAGACTGTGTGGTAAGAGGTTTCAAAATTGCAATTGTATTAAAAAAAGCTTTTGTTTCTAAGGGGAACATATGTTTTAACCATGACTGATTTATCAGTTTATTTTAACAAAAGGACGCGTGATGTTTCTAAATGCTTTGTTAAAACTTTTAGAAATATTTATAAGCTTTAAACTGTTATGGTAAATAAAATGAATTTTATCTACATAAATAAAAAGGAGTATTTTAGCACTTCTGTGTGCGTCAATGTGTTTGCCTGCGTGTCTGTAAAGAAGATTGAGTCTTAATGGTGAGAACTACGTTGGTTTTGGTACTGGAGTTCTTCGGAACATGCTATAAGATTTCAGAACCAAATTTTGAAATTCAAATTAGTTTTTATTCATATTATTTTTAACACTTGTTAATGATTTTTCCATTTCTTAAACCTCCATACTTGCAGCAATATACTGTCAAATAAGATACACAAGCTGCAGATATGAGACCTCCATACTTGCAGCAATACGCTGTCAAATATGCTGCACATACTGCACATATGAGTTGCGTCCTTTAGTATAAAGCGTAGTAGAATTAATAGGATTCCATTTTTATCATTTGTTGAGATATTGAAGATCCCCGACAAAAAAGTGCTTTATTTATGTACCACATTCCTTTGTTAAGTTGATCATAATTTAAGAAAAAGTCTATTAATATCGTTATAGCCAGTAATTAGTATTCGTGTAACATCAATATATGTATGTATCCAAGTAAATCACGTATGTCTGAAGTACCTTTAGATTCAAAACACATTTACTTGACTAAGTTCAATACATCAATTTTAATTTTGTATTTTATTTTTTCACTCTAAATATAATTGTGCCACTTATTCTATCAATTTATTTACACCAATATTATCATTGATGGTATTATCGTTTGATATTTATGTAACGTAATTAATATTTTTATTTGTAGATTCATTTTTCTCTTTTAAAGTTTTGGCAAAAAATTTGATGTTTTCTCAGTAACATAAAAGAAATTACCTAGTATCGCCATATATAATTATTTTATTTTTTAGGTTGTATTAAGATCATTATTTAAAAAATAATTAACCCTCCGAGTGAAACACACCAATTAAAAAGTCTCCAAAAATACGCTACCGGTTTATTGTGTCAATTGCCAAAGCGTTCTATGATTTTTTACTTCACCCTTTGTCGATTAGAATGGAATAAGGGAAACCCACCCTCATTATTGCCCCTTTACTTCCGATTATAAATAGATATATAAATAGATATTATAGATT
This sequence comes from Pardosa pseudoannulata, assembly GCA_032207245.1. Lineage (NCBI taxonomy): Eukaryota > Metazoa > Arthropoda > Arachnida > Araneae > Lycosidae > Pardosa > Pardosa pseudoannulata. The sequence continues at coordinate 49,132,465 of CM063508.1, forward strand.
GTTAATTTTTAATACACATAAAGCTCTTCAAGTCTCGAAGATCATCAAATAAGAAATAATGGATTCTAAAAGTACAAATAAAAATATTCTTTAACACTAAACATACCAACACTTAATACATACCTATTTCTACCATAGCGAGTCAAATGACCGGACTTTATTTTTCTGATTATAAATGTATGAAATATGAAAATTGGAAGGGAATAGACAAATAAGCTTTATTATAATTTAACAAAATTGTATATTGTCAATTTTTATGTATTGCAAACACAAAGAATAAGAATTTTTAATTCATTTCCCATCGCATTTTTTACATAAACCTTATGGGTCATTTGATACGTTATATGGTATGTTTAGTGTTAAGAGAATTATTTATATTTTTTACGAAAGTTATATAAGATATTTAAGTGGTGCAGTTAGAGATACATCTGTTACTGCAAACGAAATACTTCGAAATAGAGATTTACAAAGCCATGAAAAGCTATCAGTCTTTGTGCCTCTATAAGTAGGGGTGTATCCTTCAATAAATGCCAGTCAAAGATGGATTCCGTTTCTAAACAATAGACCTGACCCTCCTACCTTAAACAATAGCAGAAATGTACATTACATCCATTTTCGGAACGTTTTTGGAGGTCGAAAATTGTACGTGACAACGGCTTTGAAGACATCATCGGTTTGTCGGAATTGTACGTGCGAACCGCTTAGAGGGTTAAATGTGTTATTCATTTGATGACAATTAAATATTTTTTAATAAATGGCTTTATAAACTTGAGTTTTTTCAAGACTTAATTAAAAGTCATGCCATGTACTGTAAACTGAAACATCGTGTATTTATTAGCAAGGTGGACTAGCAATATGGTCACCCTTTAATTTATAAAAGAACTATATTAGTCTATTATATATTATTACCTATAAAATATCTTCATTTTGGCATAAAAAAGTATTTCTTAAAATGTGTATTGTACTAAAATGGCACATATATGTACTAAAAAGGCATTTTTAATCCTATTTTCTGTAGATTATGAAGAGTGGATTATGTCCCATGAGATTAGCTTTTTTCTGCCACAAATATGATTTCAGTTAGTAAAAGTAATCAACTAGCAATTTCCGAAGATTTCTTTTATAAATTTGGCAATTCTGATTTACAATCGCTCGCTTTTAAAAACTGATCTAGTAGGTTAAATCTCACACTGAGTCTCTCACTAGAACATCTTTAAGTAGTTTCTAGATATTTTATGTTGTCAGTCCATGCGTAGCATATATTTAGACGAAACTATGAAAATGTTACTTCTCTAGACTCGTTTCAGTAAAAAAGTCATTGTTTAACTTTAAAAAACGATAAGTCAACAATATAAACAAATTCTCTAAATCTATGATTGATATTTTTCTCCTAATTTAATCATGAGGAGAAAAAATATTTTCATTCAGACTTTTCTTCTGCAATATTTCACAATCTACTAGCATTTCAAGACTATATTTTACAATGCTTATAGCTATATTTTGCAATGAATATAGCTATAATGGTACAAAAGTTACAATGGTACAAAAAAGTATTGGTTTTTACTCTT
>CM063508.1:49139032-49161532 GCA_032207245.1 Pardosa pseudoannulata
CTATTATTATATAGGGGATACAACGATGTAAATTATAAAATATATAAAATCTTAAATGTAAAATATAGTTTATTGTGTATTACATATAATGTAAGTGTATAAAGCATTGTATGTGTATATCAGATCTGTTGTTCTAGACAGGCAAAGTATTCAATGGACTGTCGATTTATTTTCAAAGTATTTTATAATATAGGATAGTTACTCTTACTCTTAACCAAAATTAAATTTTTTTCTCCCAAATTTGGTACAATGTCTCCAAAAAATCCTCAAACAACAAACGTTTGGCTGAAATTTTTTAAAAATGAAAAAGATATTTAAGACTTATTCTATATTTAAAATATCATAGAGCCTAGAAATATCATATTAGTTATTACAAGAATACTTATTCTTGAGATGATGGAAAATTTTCATAAATTTTCCTAACAGCTTTTACAATAACAACATTAAAATCAACCTTTCTGAAATATAAAGAACGGCTAACTTGATATAATTTATGACCATGAATTACATGTTTGTGCCTTTAAAACCATTATGTAAACTGTATATTTTGAAAAGTGTTTGAGCGATTCATATTTTGAGTACCAACAGGGAGCAGCCTACTCTACTGGGTGTACGGCTTGCAAATGCTGCCCTGTGGAATAGTTTACCCCGGACTAAAAGGCAAATTAGAATTTAAAAATTAAAAAATAAATAAGTAAAATAAATTATAATAAAAAATAAAAATTAATAAATAAAATAAAATAAAATAAAATAAAAATAAAAATAAAAATAAAAATAAAAAATAAAATAAAATATATTTAAATTAAATTAAATTAAAATTAAAATAAATTAAAGAAAAGAAATTAAATTAATAGAAAATAAGCTGATTTTACATTTAGAAGTAAATAGCAGGGGAAACGCTGATTTGGTATGGAATCTTCTGAGATACGTTCTATTTCTGTGCTGGGTATTACAATAAGAGTACAACGTTATAATAATAAAGGAGTAAGGAGAATAAAGACTAATTATAATAATAATAATAAAAAGGTAACAATTAATAATAGCTAAAGTAAGTAATGGGTAGGTTGCCATATATATTTCCAAATAATACTAATACCTGGTGTAGCATCACGCTACTGGAAAACTATTTTAATTTGTATTTGTTTGTGTATCATGGCTCGCTCTGACGTCAGTCGAACGTGTTCTTCGCTATCTGGGGGGGGGGGGGTCCCCATGCCTCCATTCTCTCCTCCCTTAACCTCTCCTCTAGAAAAGACAGAGGAATGTGGGGATTGGGAGTGACGTCACGAGGGCCAAACGTCGTTTGGTGTGGGAGAAGACGCTGAGTTGTTGTCTGGCGGGCGAGGTTGAATGAGCCTTGCCGAGAAAGTAAATGATGTAAATATTTGTATATACCAGAATAAATTCTTCTTTCTTCTCCATCTTGCTTGTGTTCGACGTGTCATCCTCATGACGCCTTTGAAGAACCCTGCACGACCATAACGCTACCAAGTTGCCTATTTTAGAGCTGTGACGTTACACTGGGAATAACTCTAGTAACTTCGGGGTTAATTAACTTATCAACAATATTATATCAATACCGTAAAGGTGGCTAAATACATAACATGCTAAACAAATAAGAATGAACAATACTCTTGAATAGACACTTAACAATTAACCCTTTATATACTGAATTAATTTACCATCAACCTTCTTAAAGCATTTTTGCATTATTAGATAAGTTTTAATGGAGAATAATCATAGAAAAAAGAAAATTAATTTTTACTGTAGTAAATTTTGCAGCAGGTACTTTCTAGTACCAATATATATATTGCCGCATAAAGAAGTTTAGCCAACGAGTGGCCGAATGGTCAAAGTACGGAATTTTAATTTAAAAATGTTATTTATTGTTTCCTTATGTTCTTGAACATTCTAGAACTTTCTTTAATATGTAAATTAGTTATTTCTCGAATATTCTGTTCGTTTATAAAAGGTGATACCCACTAGTTGTAGGCAACTTCTCGATCTTGTAAAGTTGCGAGTTGCTACTTAACTTCAATAAATTCTTCTGTAAAGTTAAACGGTGTGTTTATTCGAATCTTCGTGACAATATTAGACTCTGTGATAGAAAATGAAACATTAAATTATGAATAAAACAGATGAAATGCTTAGCTGCGAAGTATACAAGTCTATATAGTATCAAATAACTTGGTAATGAACCACTAAATTTACACAAAACAGTTGAACAACGCGTGTATCAACTCTACCACAAAATGACCTTCGAATGCAGCACGTCAATTATAAAATCCCTACCATGCGAATAACAATTATTCCTGATTGGTACTGTCATTTATTTCCTGCTGTAGGAACTGCATCGTTCATGTCCTTGTGATTACCGACAGGAAAAACGGCTTTATTAGGAATATATAGACGTTTGATTGAATCGGTACTTATAAGTACCGTCAGGATAAAAAAGGTTAACTGAGAACTTATGAAACTTAGCAATATGCAAAACTATTATAAACATAATTAATAACACTATAAATTTGTAAATAAAGAATATAATTTACAAATATTATATCAATACCCAATAGGTGGATTGATACATAATATGTGAAATGAAATACTCATAAACAAAACTCTTGATTAGGCAATTGGCAATTACCGTAATACGTATAGTCCGCAGACTATCTGTATTTAAAAAGTAAATTTCTTCAGCCGCGGACTATCTGCAGGGTGTTCATTGCTCAAATCCTTGAAATCGGAAGAAGGGAGGAAAAAGCACGTCGTGCGAACGGTCGATGATCAAAAGTAAACAAAAGCATGACTCACGACCCAAGAAAACTTCGTATCGTATCGGTAATAAACCATGAAAAAAAAATACAACTCATAAAGCAGAAGGAATCAGTAGTAGCAAATAGCGCAATCTTAAAATGTGTCCTGGAGTACGAGAAAATATGGATAGTTACTATTTTACAATGAGTAGATGGAATCAAGATCTAAAGTTGAGAGTCGAAGGTCATTTCAGCAAGAGGTAACTCCTAACAAAATGTTTTGTTTTCAAAGTTTTGACTTGCGGTAATATTGGTAATTCATTATATCTTTAAAACATCTTAGCAGTTTTACTGCTGATTTCAAGCTGAAATTAATTCAGAAGATGGTCGACATTGAGGTCGAGGAGAAAGTAGTAAGAAATTGGCGCAAGCAAAAGGAAACTTTAAAAATATAAGAAGAAAGCTATCCAACTGTCATGAAAATATACAATGACCTGCTTGCTTACAAGACGATTTACACGGCTGGTGTCTCGAACAGAGAAGTGAAAACAGCTCTGTTTCTTCCGTCAAAATTCGTCTCCCAGGCTATAGCAGAAGAAATGATTTCAAATTTTAAAGGTGGAATTAATTGAGACTAATCCAGACTTTTCGACACTCTACTGTACATAGGTTTTTATTATTTAAATGATTTCATATTGTCATATTAAAATACACATTTTTACACGTATAGTCACGTATGTCTAGTGGTGTGGACTATCTGATGATTTACGAATTTTTAACACTAGATTGCCCAAGATTTCTTGTATACCTATATTGCCCAAAAACAGTCAAAATGACTGCATTGTGAAAAAATAACAAATATGTAAAGAAATTTTTTTTAAAATTAATTTTTAATATTTCTTATATTATTTACAATTAAACAACAAGTTATTAGTAAATATTAACAATAAAAAATTTACTTTAATTAAAAAAAATAATTTGTGCATTATTATTTGTACATTTTATGCAAATGAAAGTGGAAATCTTTTTATGTGTACATCTTCCTCAAACATACTTTTGACATTTTTCACATATATTATTTGTTTTGTTGTTGTGGCAAAGTCGTACTTGACAAAATTTGCATTTGTGAGAATGGGTTGCATTTGATGATGTTGCAGTTGATCTTTGTGGGTCTTCATGTTCTGATAAAACTTTCTGTCTTGCAACTCTATATTCATTGGAAAGAAATTTCAGAATTTGTTACATTTGATTCTATATCGGAGCACTCTTCACTTATGTTCGTTAGCTTTTCCAATAACTCATTTCTGTTCGACATTTTTTTCATAAAGTTAGGGCGCAAAAGAAATAAAATAAACAACTTGTTAGAACAACACTTTATAAAGATTCGAATATCTAGTAGTACTTTAGCTTATTGAGCAACTGACACTTATCAAGTATACGCCCAAATCGACAATTTATCATGCATCGGTATGTTACCGTAATCGAAAAAAAATGTTATTTCAATACAAAGCCGGACAGGTCATATGAGAAATTTACTCAATTCAATAAATAAAAATCTTTTGATTATTTAAAATTTCCCAAGCAGTCAAAATGACTGCTTCTGGGCAATATAGGTATAACACATATATATATGGAAATAAAGGAGGGCGGAAGTAACTACAATTATTCATAAACCCATTTATAAGTTATAGAAAAAGTCACCAAATTCTAAGAAATTGTGTCATTATATTTCATAATTGTTTTTCTAATTGAAATTAAAAAACAGTCAAAAGCACTGCCTTGGGCAATCTAGTGTTAAATAAAAAGTCGCGCCTGAAGACTATACGATGGTTCGAACTATACGTGCGAAATTACGTAATTTAAAACCTAATGAATCTTGGCTGTATGCAAAACTGTTGAAACATTAATAAAACGCAATAAATAAGTAAAGAAAGTATTTAAAAATTTTAAATGTTATATCAGTACCGATTTACTGGAGCTGTATTAATTACCGTTTTAAATGAGGTTAATGTTTCAAAGAAGTATTGGCACTTTCGTTAGCTATTGAATGTTTTTAACTAATTTACTAAAACACAAAATAATCAACCTTTTTAAGAAGTCTTAAGTAGCCAGGTAATTTTGCTGCCACATCTCTTGAAGCTTGCTAAGAAAAATATATTTACTTACGGAATATATTTTAATATTATACGGAATATATATGGATTCTTCCTTTTATAATAGAAAATCTTTAAAACTTTTCCTCTATAAAAATCCAGTTCAACTGGTCATAATCTCTATCCATCTTTTAGAGTATTTGAGAAAATTTATATAACTAATATTTCTCAGCAGAATTTCCTCTATTTGTACTGTAGGTTGTCAGCGAGATAACGAACTGCTTCAGATCGTTTATCGAATTTCTTTTCCTGCCTTTGAGGAACGTATAAGAGCGCAGTCGAATATAAATCCAGCGAGAATGCTTTATAAATAGAGAAGGGGTAGTGATTTATTTCCCTGGGTCTTTTTTATTTCATTTACCTGTTTATCTCACGAAATCCTCTTTTCGGTTATAATTTGAGAATGCCTTTAAAATTATTTTATATATTTCGGTGCAGATATAATAACATTTAAAAGTCTGCTGGAAAATGTAATCCATACTTTTAATCTAGATAATCCCGTATTCAGTTATCCGTATCATGATTTAACCCTTAATTTGACAAGATGTTTTTTTCAAATATTTTTTAATTTCTATTATTTTCCCATGTCTGTATAGACATTAGGATCTCTGTAAAATAAACAAAAAAATATATCATTTTCCATTTTTGATATAATTAATGTCCGCTGTGGCGACACTGATAATTATGTTATATAGTAGTTATAAATATACATGTCCGGTGTAGCGACCAGACTTTGCCAAATTAAAGGTTAACAGAGTAAAAAAAAGTCCTAGAACTCTTTAAAAGGAAGAAAATCTCTGTTATAGATTGCATTACAAATTTGAGGAATTTTTACAAATACTGCTTTAAAAAAATAATCAAATCCTACAGTGAAATGCTGAAATTTATTTTAAAGAAATTAATCCTTGTCATCTGAAATTGATAATTTCATATATCCTAATCACTTCTCTGTAATAATTATTCTAAATTATTTTGTCAACAATAAGTATGCATAGATTCAGAACTCTAAAAAGTGTATGATCTCTCAAAAATCTCCAAAATTTTTGTATAAATGTATTAAGTATTCAAATAATCATGGTCAGACAAATTCAACAGCTTTTAATCACGAATTGTTTTAGAAGGTATGAGAAAATAAAAATATTTTGTGTTCATATCTTATAACACTAAAATTCTAGTTTCTTTCATTTATAAAGCATGAACATTTAATTCATACTCAGTGTAGTTAATTTATCCTTAATCTCTGTTTAGCCTTCAGACTATTTCCTTTATTTGTATTGCAGTTAGTCAGCTGGATAAAGAACTGTTTCATATATTTGATCAAATTTATTTTCCTGCTTTTCAAGGGGGAATCAGTGCACAGTCGAAAAAAAATCCAGCTAGAATATTTAATAACAAAAGATAGGAATGGTGACTTATCTTCATGAGATTTCATATACCAATTCCCTGTTTATTTCAAGAAATAACCTTTTCTTTCTAATTTGCATGACTTTAAAAATATTCTATACATTTTGTTGTAGATATAAAAATAATTTACACGTTTCTAGAAAATGCAATAGATACGTTTATATAAAAAATCATGTTCCTCATTATGATTTAATATGTTAAAAAAGGGGACAGTCAGAAAGAAAGAAGATCTTTGTAGTAGATGTGAGTAGTAAAAATGTCTACAAATTTTACATATTTTGACAGTTGTTTCTGTCAAAGCATATTTATATTGTATTTAATACCAACAAATTTAAATAACTTAAAGTAGTGTCTACTTATTTTCAATATAGAACAATCGAAAAATAAGTTCTTTAAAAGGCTTAGTATTTAAAAATTAATCTGATCCACCATTATCCTTAACGTAAATATTACAAGAATACCCTTACAGGAATAACCAGTCTTTCATATAAAACCCATATACTACTAAAAAAATAAAATTTTTGCTTTAAGCATTAGAAACATATTCTTTCGGAACTCCACGAATTAGAGAACAACAACATTATTCTGAAATTCCACGCCAGACATCATGAGTTCATTTTGATTTTCAAGCCCAAATTTACAAGCAACTTTTAAGAGGTGGAGAAATGTTATTTTCATAAGATATCCAAAGCAGTGCATATTTTTGCTTATACTTAGGAGAACTTTGTGTTTTCACGTTACCTTAGAAGATCATTTAGAATATATTAAGTCAGCCTGAAAACAAAAATCTTTATGCTGAAGTTTCTGCTCGTGTATCTAGACCAGAAAATAAATGATTCGTGAAGGCAAAAAGAAAATCCGAAAAAAAATGATATTTATGGAAATGATAGACGCATTTTGCAAGCAAAACTTCTCGAACGTGTCACGAAATTCATACTGAAAGCATTTATAGTAGATGAAGGCACCAAAATATTTTTCCACGAGATATGTTATTTAAATTGTTACGCATAATCATTCAAGGCAAATACGGCCCAACGATAAAGGTAGCTATATAACTGTACGACACTATAAATTTTCTGGATACATGGGTTGATCCAGTAAATCGTGAGTGTTAACCGCTGCCCTTAACACGGCAATTATGATATTCTGACCTTTTAGGTAATATTGTAATTTGTCACTCCACAGGACGCTTCTTGTTCAAGTCGTCAACAATCATTATAGCAAGGAAATGCAAACATTTTATGAAAATCGTTCATACTTTTCATCCTGCATGAATGGCCCATTTGTTAACACAGGCTTGGTGAGACTAATTTTTATCTACGGATATCTTTCTTGAATATTCTAAAGATGAAGGATTTATGATGAGTTACAGGTTTTGCAAAGTATTTTTCCTTTATAAAATATATTTATAATCACACTAGCTTAGAGTAGTTTCTACTAATTTTCCATATAGAGCGATCGAAAAATAAGTTCTTTAAAACGTTTAGTATTTAAAAATTAATCTTATCCACCATTTGCTTTAAAGTAAATATTACAAGAATGCCCTTAAAGGAATAACCAGCCTTTCATATAAAACCCATATTCTACCAACAAAAATAAAATACTTTCTTTAAACATTAGAAACATATTCCTTTATGGGATAAATATTTCGGAATTCCATAAATTAGACAACAACAACATTACTCTGAAATTCCATACCAGTCATCATGAGTTCATTTTGGTTTTCAAGCCCAAATTTACAAGTAACTCAGGAGATAGAGAAATGTTATTTTCATAAGATATCCAAAGCAGTGAATATTTTTGCTTATACTTAGGAGAACTTTGTGTTTTCACGCTACCTTAGAAGATCATTTTGAATATATTAAGGCAGTCTGAAAGCAAAAATCTTTATGCTAAAGTTTCTGCTCGTGTATCTAAACCAGAAAATAAATGATTCGTGAAGGCAAAAAAAAAATCCGAAAAAAAAATTATATTTATGGAAATGATGGACGCATTTTGCAAGCAAAACTTCTCGAACATGTCACGAATTTCATACTGAAAGCATTTATAGTATATGAAGATACCAAAGATTTTTCCACAAGATATGTTATTTAAATTGTTACGCATAACCATTCAATTTATTTACTGTTCCCAGTTGGATAAATTGTTTTCGGGAACTTCACTTATACATCAAAATATACATTTTAAAGTAAGATTATACTCAATTTTCAAAACTTCACAGTGATAATGTTTGTTACATAGTTTTATCGTTGCTGTTTTCTGCAGCATTTATATCTATATAAACACTTCAGAGAAACGTTATTACTCGTAGTTTAATATGCTTATTTGTAGATAGGTGGGGAAAGATATCAGATACAGTGCCAATATCAGGTGCTTCTCTAGAACATATTTAGTTTTGGAGAGATAAAAATGTTATCAAACTTTGTAAGTTTAATAGTTTGTTTTGATAATTGATTTTAAAATTTAGTTCGGATAGACATCAGGCTGAAATATTTTCGTATCTGTGCAGTAACTCTGAAAATACGTCGTTTGGACAAACGATTAAAAAAATTTTAGATTTTATCAAAAAGTGCTAAAGGGTAGTTATTACAAAAAATAAAGATTAGAGATCATGTTGAGACAAAATAAAGCTTGGGAAATTTTTTTTTTTTTAAATAACCTAAAAATATTTATTTTGTTGTGGGATGAATATAAGAATCTTTGCACCTTTTAAGATGCCTTCATTATACGAATGTTCTTATACAAAAATAATAATTGTGCGTAATTGTATGAAAGAATTATCACAAGCATCGTTTTTATAAAGAAATGTTAAAATGAAGCACTATATCTCTTTTTATAAAAAATCTTTTGATTAAGAATTGGAGAAATATGCTATTTCTTAAAATAGCTTTATATTAATAAATCGTTGGTATATATATATATATATATATATATATATATATATATATATATGTATATATATATATATATATATATATATATATATATGTATATGTATATATATATGTATATATATATATATATATATATGTGTATATGTATATATATGTATATGTATATATATATATATATATATATATATATATATATATATATATATATATATATATATATACGTTTGCAACGTATGAAATTACAAAAATTAAAATGCTTTGCTTACTACTTATATTTATATTATATTTAAATATTGTATTTCAAATATAGTATTTACGTTAAACTGTATAAAAAACAATAACATTAATTACGACAAAAAATCAATTAGCAACGTATGAACTTATATAATAGAAAATGATTTGCTTACTACTTATATTTATATGATATTTAATTATTGTATTTTAAGTATAATATTTAAGTTAAACGGTATATAAGATCATAACATTAATTACAACAAATTTGTAGCTTATGAAATCATATAATTGAAAATGTTTTGCTTACTACCGTACGGTAACATTTATAAACTGGAAGAGGAAATTGAAATTAATTTGTTCTTCTGTTGTTGCCACTTAGTCCAACAATGCACTATTGAGTAGAAGGTTACTCGTAATAAGGCAAATGGGTAAGCCTTTCGTTTTAACCAGCACCTCAATGGTCAAATTATGACTTACGTTCAAGTGGTTCCTCGTAATTATTAAGCAGGGACAAATCAGAATATCCATAGGTTTGTCCTGCGACAAGCGTTGATTGAGAACTTGGAGGACATTGTTACCACGAACATATTTTACGTTCCCCAGTCACCTTTAATGAACACAATGGATCTTAGGCCGGCTCGAGCTAGGAACCCGCAACCCTCCAGTTATGAGAACGTTGCCTTTGCAGACTCATCTACCGACTATGTTGACACTAAATTAGAAGGCTGAAGTTTGTATAGTTTTGAATTCTGTGTATGAAACATAACTCATAAATAACTTATCTGATATTCAGATATAATATTACAATAAATCCTCTTGAATTACCTGAGCCAATTATAATAAAATGATAACGTTTATAGCCGTTTTACTGCATATACCAGGCTTTCATGATAAAAAAAAGATTCTTCTAGCAAATGAAATACAATTTTAGGTTTATTTAAGGTCTCTCTCTGAATTCCAACATTCAGTTTTTCGTGTACATTTGAGATTTAGGAACAAAATTCAGTTGTAATATATTGAATTGTTATTCTGCATCCATCCCCAAATCCTACAAAGCAAATGGAAAACTTTATTTGATTACAGAAACATGTTTAAATTTTCTAGCTTAAAAGAGATATTTTAAAGAAATTCACCGCTTTCAAATGCATTTTATGCGTTATAAATATCTCAGTGAGTGAATAATAGGATAGAATTTCAAATATGCTGAAATTTTTCCTTACGTGGAGATAAAATATGGTTAGTGATGTGAAATGTTTTGCAAAAGGATTATTTATTTCTTGTTATGGAAATACTTAACCCTCGATGTCTTGTTTCCTGCCAGTATCTTTACGGAAAATAAGAAAATTTCATACAAAATTTATTTATTGAAAGGTTAGAAATTATTTAAACATTTTATACAATAATATGCAAATATAAGTATTTGTTGATAAATCTCTTGTTATTGAGAAACATTTAACTCTTTTCATTGAATGATTTTACACTTTTTAGGTGCAACACTTATATAATGGCAATGAATTTTTTATGCTTATACATAAAATTATGCATGTTGCTACTAAATGAGAAGTTTGAAATCATATGAAATGTGTTTTTTATTGAGGAAAAATTCCCATTAAAAATCCTATAATTCGAATCTTAATTGTCTGAGATTCTCATAAATTCGACTACCCCCCCCCCCCAAAAAAAAAAAAAAATTAAATAAATAAATAAATAATAAAAAAATGTATTTCCATCAAAGGGATCCACGTATGAAAACATTACTACATCTGTTTTTATTGTTGTTTGACCTGTATTTGTCCACTGCGGACCTCCAAGCTATCAGCAGAAATCCTCTTTTCTAAAGAAAACGGGTTTTGTACTCTTTACAGGTGTGTGTAGGGGGGGGGTCTCGAAGGTCACTGTTTAAGTCACAGCCAGGGTTTCTACCCTTTAATTTTATTTGTTCCGGTTCAAATAAATAAATTCATCGGTTCTGTTCCGGTTTTCATTCCGCCATAAATAACGGTTTTCTTTTCAGCTTCGAATGAATAACTTTATTTTATGTATATTCTTATTTGTAGAATATAATTCTATCATAAAGAACAAACGCAATTCTATACTATTGCATATCAAAACAGAAATTCGAGAAGCAATGGACATGTAGTATGGCTCGGTTTGGCGAGTTATGCTCTACTTTTTTGTAAAACGAGGTGTAATGAGATTGGGACCTACAGCTTAAAGCCGATTAAGATTGGCTACGAACATTCATGCCACAGTGGGATTCCAACACACGAACTCCGGTACCTAAAATCCCTAACCATTTGGTCATCGTTCTGCCCAATGTACATGTAATGACGATAATTACATGGTTGACGTTAAATTAGAAAATATTGATAAGTTGGTTACAGGGACAAAATGACTGAAAATATATCGAAAAGATATAAACCAATATTTTTTCAGGTTCAGATCCGGTTTTCGTTCGACCAAAATAACGGGTTTTTCGCTTATCGGTTCAGTTCCGGTTAGAAGCTCTGGTCACAGTGAGGGTTTTCCTGCGTTGAGTTACGTAGAACAATAACCTGAGGCGATTCGAGTCGAAAATACTCAGAAAATGGCTTAATACTCTCGACCGTGAGAGTAACAATATATTTCTATTAACTTTAAAATACGTTATATTGAAATCTTTCGTTATATAAATTGCAAATTTGAATGAAAAGGAAGGGAGGTAAACAGTAACACATAACAGTCATAAATAAAAAGTTCCGACATCCTACGGCTAATTGTTATTAAAATTTTGAGAGAAACATAGAGGCATCAAGAATAAGCTGTTGAGTTATGATCGAAATGGATATTTATATCTTAAAGATTTTCTTGTACATAGATGCAGACGTTACACTAAAACTCTTAAAAATCCAGTCCTGATAGTCACAATAAATATTTTTTAATAACTTCAGCACTGCATGTAATTTACCGTGATTACAATTTTTTTTACTTTATGCAAAAAAATATTACAATGAAATTAAAATAAAGCATTAGGGAATAATTAGAGTTACTTGAGAACTTCTTTATTCGAAAATGTATCTTTATTATCTCATTGTTAATCAGAAATTGTCTTGTTATCTTATCAGAGTCTTATTGTCTTATCAGAAATTCGTCTTGTACGTTAGTAGAAGCATTACCCAGAAAACAGAAAAACCTAGAAAGTATTTCCAACTATTTACCTCAATAATTTTAAAGAACAATGAAAAGATTAAGAAAGCTTGTGCAGATTGTATACGCAACGGTCGGGTGAAAATGATATGAACTTTAAAAATACATGAATTAAATAAAAAAATACAAAATTAGAGATTTTAACTGAACTATGTACATGATTGAATATTTTAACAGCAAAAAATATTGGAGGTAACTTTTGTTTTATTGGAGCAGCGGTAGCTCAGTCGGTAAAGGCAGGAACATCGTAACTGAAAGTTTGAGGGTTTGGAGCCCGAGCCACCCTAAGATTCGTCGTGTTTGTAGAAGGTGACTGAGACACGTAAAATAGGTTCATGGGAACAATGCCCGCTAAGTTTTAAAATGATACCTGTGGGGGTGGCATGCCAAACCTGGGGGGGAGGTCTGCTTGGTCCCTGCTCCTAAATTACGAGGGTCTAGAAGTGATAATGTTACTCAAGTCGGTAGCATACCTTAAGCTACAAAGCTTCTCGGGTGGTGTTAAATGGGCTACAGCTTCGCAGCCTTGTATTGGCATAAAGGTATGTTCCTTTATTGCTAGCTGCATTGGAACAAAACTTAATTTTTAGTTTAGAATCAACAAAAAGTTAAAATAAAGTATACTAATGAGAGCCTCTTTCTGAAAATAGGAGTTGCCAGAGATAATGAAACGAACTGAGTACGTAGGGAATGTTTATTCAATTTAATCAGTAGCAACAAAATAGATAGATGAATGAAGTTGTTTTTATTACAGAATGAAGTATAAAAGGATAACCGTATATTAATTTTTCAGCCTACAATAATAAATGTTCCCTGTCAAAGAAATAATTTTTTTCTTTAGTGTTTTCTGTGCGTAGAATCATTCATCAAAATTTTTTTACAAAAAGTTTCCCTACGCTTGAGATATTTATAGTAAACTTGATTTTAGTGACAACTACATTTTGATACACAATAGGTAATTCTGGGGGAGTTGGTAGGCCAAGCATGGGGGTCATATGCTTGGTTCTTTATTCTAAATTATGAGGACCCAGTGGGAGTACTGTTACTCACGTTCGCAGCATAACTAAATATACAAGTGCTCTCGGTGGTACTAAATGGGTAACAGGTTCTCAGACTTTTTAAGGCATTAGATAAGTCTGTATAGTGCTGTATTAAAATACACTCTCAGGAATAGAATTTTTCAAATAATAACTTACTAGTTAAATGTATATGTATAAATTGTAGTAAATATAATATGTATATAGAATTCGCAGTAACTAAAGTGTAAACCTGTTCATACTAAGTGTTACTTCTTTATGTAAAAATCAGGACTCGTAAAAGTAATAAATAATCCACAACAATCACTAATCAATAAAGTAATAATAGTCACTAAATCACTAATCAATAATCAATTCCTTTTGTTTTCTATTTATTCAACTGTGGTGTTTTTCTGTTTTAAATTAAACTTATACATTATCTCTTCCAGAACTCAACTCAGTTGAACTGGAGCTTAGTTTCATGCATAGCTTATATTTCAAAATTGCATTACATTCGCAGATGTAAACAATTAAACGAAATTTGATTGTCATTTTTTCAAAGAAAAGAAAAAGAATAATCCTGAGAAGTAATGCAAGCATAAAGAATGTTTTTATTTTACCTTTGACTTTTATTTTTTTCCTTCCTTACATATTTAAGGCATATTTCACTTTGACTTGACATTCAAGAACAAGGATCCATTTTTATCGGTTTATCGTTCGCTGTTTGCGTAAACATTTTTAGAGTCTGGGCCCATCAATGGCGTTGATATTCCTTCGATCAATCTTGCTTTTCCAAAACTTGTAAACAGAAATTTCAAGCGAGTGAAAGCATTACTAAGAAAAAAGATTAGAATTACTTGCTGTGCTGATGGCGTTTACGAAAAGGGAGTGAGTGAATGGATTTATGGTAGTGTTTATGGTTCTGGATTTTCTTTCCGTTAAATCATCGATCTCCGAATATTTTGTTTGCATGATACCAGGACCTCTATGTTTCTGTATTCTTCATATATTTTATTTGAAAGCAGATACCACATTTTTTGAAAGTTCTGCAGTAAAGATATTTAAGATAAAAAAAAGTTAAAACTGAACATACGGGAGTGTGTTTATAATATCTTAAAGAATTATCTAAAAGTTTGTGAACGTATATTATATATTTCCCACTGTTACAAATGCCTTGAATTTATTCATTTTTTTAAGCCTATACAATGATTAGTATGTAGCCTCGGTAGCTCAGTCGGCAAAGGCAGAGATCTAATAAGTGAAAGGTTGTGGATTTGAAGCTGGAGCCGACTTAAGATCAGCCGTGTTCGATCAATCTTGCTGTTAAATATGTTCGTGGTTACAAAGTTCCAGGTTCTTTAACGACATCTCGGGAAGGCAGGCCAAGCCTTTCTTTTGCTTAGTCCCTCTCGATTACGAAAAGGAGGGAGTGTAATGGTTATGGTAGTCCGTTTATGGTTCTGGACTTTAAGTTACACGTGATGCCGGGTAATGTGACATAGATAACAAATTCGCAGTCTTGGTAAGGCGTTAGGAAAATGTCTGTATCCATAGCTGCATTGAAAAAACAGTGATTAGTATATCCTATTACTAAGCTTTAAAACAACTTATGTCTGCAATATTATACCCATGTGTTTATCTTCCTTTGCAAAAGGTCAGTTCGAAGAATTTATCCATAACAAAAAGTTTTATATACGTCGGATTTAAGATTCCTACTGTTAATCCAAGCAACGTTTTAAGATAGAGTGTAGCCTCATTTGGTCAAGAGTTAAGTGATGGTCTCATAATCGGAGGATTTTAAGGTCATGGATCGATCCAGTTAAAGATATGCGGTTTATTAGCGGCTGGGAACATGTTAAAAATAGGTCCGTGGTTACAAAGTCCTCCAGGTTTTCAAACGACACCTCTGGAAGGTAGTTGGCCAAGCCTTGAGGTATTTTTCTTAGCTCCCTTCTCGATTAATTAGGAACCCAGCGAAGGTAAAGTCACTCGCACGTAGCACACTTTAAGTTACACGTGATGCCGGGTATGATGCTAAATGGATAACAGTTTTGCAGTACGTGTTTGGATAAAGATATATCTCTGTATTCGATACATTGAAAAAAAACTACTACCAGCTACATTGAGAATAAAAACTACTTTGTTGAAAAACATTTTTGCGTTCTCTCACCAAAAGGTCTGGTATTCTGTATTTTCCTTCCGCAGTGAACAGAAAAAGTTTGCTCCGAGATCTTTTAGTGCAAATTGATTGCTTTTGAAATTCATTTTTAAAAAAAATCTAAAATAAATCAGTTATATGTTATTCTTTTGTAGGAAAAAGTAAACTCCAGCTAAATAAGAAATAGGGCTGTTTCGTCTTGAATATCGATCAGAATGCGATCTGGAAGTCTATGACTCTTACACTTGTGAAAGCCTTATTTGAAGAGAGTGTCAAAGTTACTTAAAAAAAACACAGTTAACTTCATTATCGTGTTTATATAAGTTAATTTCGCTTTTTAAAAACCTGAAAAAACTGCAGCTTATTTCAGCTGCCAAAAGAAGTTACTGCGAATCATACAAGAAAGAATTTTCAGCACTTATTAAAGTTTAAATCTTTGTATTTTGATGAACAAATCTGAAAATTCATTAGCTATTCAAATAAGATCTTCATATATAAATACATACTTTGAAGTATTAGCAAAGCGAAGAGTGATATTTTTTCTTATATGTTCAGTTGACACATACCGTACATATTTAAAAGTATATTTCATCCTGGCTTTCAAGAAAAAGGATCCTTCTTATCTGTTTATCTTGCACTGTTTTGCGTAAACATTTTTAGAACCTCGCCCGATCAATGACCCTGTTTTTCGTTCCATCAATCTTGCTTTTTTCCAAATAATGCAGACGGAAAGTTTTCGAAAGTGTGAAAGCAAAAACAAAGGATAAAAAGGAACAGCAGATGCTTTGCTTTACTGAAGAATTTTAGGGAAAAAATAGAAGTCTGATCAGATTCATTGTAGCAGTTGTAATTTTGGAAATTGCAAAATCTGTGAATTGGTTCTTTATCTTTATTTGAATCGAATCGAGACATCTAATTTTACAAAGTCTTAAATATTTTAAATTCCAAAGTCTTAAATATTTTATGAGAATGTTAAAAATTAACAATAGAAAGTTTTAAATAACAAATATGTTTTAATAATTACGAAAGAACACAGAGAGAGACAGAGAATGTACATATATAAGTTCCAAAATATTATCCCAATTTACGTTCTATTTTTCTATTTTTGAACTTTACAGTTATCTAAATTAAATAAAGAACGTAATTTGTTGAGATTCTGTTTCTTCAACTCATCCGATAACCAAAGAATGAAAAAAATAAAAAAGTATAGCATATTATCATATATGTCCTAAACCAAATATATCAATTTTCCTAGATATAAAATGAGTATCATTGCCATTTTCATGCCGTTTTATGCATTTTTAACCAAATGTTCTAAGAAATCACAGGGGAACAGCTGCTTGGATCTATCTCCCATAAGAGCTTAAGCCGCATGATTACCTAATGAAACACAGCATTTTAAATAAAAACAGTTTAACGATATCCCCAGATTATGGATACTTGTTTGGTGCTTCTATGATAAAAAGTAAAGGATTTTTAAGAATTATTTACCTGTATTTAAGTATTTGATACTAGAGTTTTAGTGAGAAATTTCCTCAGCATCACTGCGCATTTGTTACATTTCGAAGCAAAAACTGACAATTAAATCATATGCCGTATATTTCTGGTGTTTACAAGTAACTAAATTTATATTTGCAATTAGTAAAGTTTTATTTTTAGGCATATCATTGCATTATTTCACTTCGCCCGAAAGAAGAAAGCCAAAGAAACTGTTATGTTAACAGTTGGTATTATTATTACAATATTTAAGCGATACTATAATTAGAAAATAGAAAACTTAAAATATCGATAAATATATTGTAACTTTCCTAATCCACGAGATGTTATGTGTTAATGGATCGATATCTTAGTTTTAGATATAAGTGTTGCAATTACAGAATTTTCCACAAACATCGTGAAAATTATAATTAGATTCAGGTCTGATTTATCATATTTTACTAACCTATTATGTTGTTGTTCTTGTTACTGCCCTTCTGGTGTAGGAAAACATATCACTAGGTCAAAAGAACCTATTGCAATATGCGACTGGTGCATGGCTAAGGGCAGGTCTCACCATAGTCGTTTAACTGCTAAGTCCGTTTAATCTCTCTTTAAACGGAGAATCGAGGCCCACAATTGGTTGGTGCCATGGGTTAATCATTATTAGTCGTTAAATGACTTTGGTGAAACCGGCCCTACGGATAATATGAAGTTTTATTTGATAAACCATGACGGTTAAATACAGACTAAATTTCAAATAGGGCCTCGTAATGTAAAAGGAGAGTCAAAGAAGAAACACACCAAGCATAGCCTGCCTCTCCAGATGTACTGTGTGGAAAATTGGAGGATTTTCTTACCAAAAAATATATTTTATGTGCACCAGACTTTATTAACGACGACCATTACTTAAATTAGTCCCATCTTTGGCTGACTCTAGCATCAATCCCTTAAACCTCCGGTTACAAGAGCGCCTGCTTTGACTGCTTCTCAATCCATTATATAATTGATATAAGTAAAGTGAAAATGGTTTTTCTGCGATTCTCACTGCAGTTTAAGGGACAGTCTCATTAATGTCGTTTATAACTATGCTAATCGTGATTATTCTCTGTTTCAACGGAGAATTGAGTCCTGCCATTGGTTAGCGCCATGGCTTAATCAAGGTTAGACATTAAAATACCTTGGTGAGACTTGCCCATAATCTTCAAAACAACAAAACGAATTTGGAAATGAATCAAATTGACTCAAGTCATTTTTTTTATTGTCAGTACTAAAATACATTTCTCAAAGCATAAATTTATGCATTAAATGTTTAATCTCACCAGCATTGAACCCACTATTATTGCTGTTAATAAATATTCATTTAGGCCCTTACTCTGGGAGTTGCGGTTCGTACCGCAAGTGCGGTATGACGTAGTCGCGGAAACTTGGCCTAACGATACCTAGTTGCCGCAACTAAGCTCAAACCGTACTCTGGGAGCACGGAAACGAAGGTGCGGGAACTAGCTTACTATCGAGTTTGAGAAATAAATCCCGCCTTTGGGCTGGGCTTATTTTAGAGGCGGAGTTTAATGGGATCTTCTACTTTGCACCATTTAAACCAATCAGAAATTTAGAATTATAATTCTGATTTTCATTTTCGGCAACAGCAATGTTTGTAAATATAAACAAATAAATAATTCGCATTTTTCTTTGCATGGTATTGATAAAAGTGGCATCCAAATCTCAAGAGTTTAAATCGAAGAGATTGTCTCACGGAAACTTTTACCCATGATTAGTTTTATGGAGCATTATTATATACAGTATGGAATTTTATTACGCATATAGAGGCGCTTTCCATAGGTTTGGTTTGGAGTGCTACGGTCTACTTTTTGCAACACGAGTGCTAATGATACCGGGACCTGCAGCTTAACTGACCTGCAGTTTAATTTTCTGGGTTTCTGCAAGTTACATTCTCTTACAGATATATTTTATACATTACAATTATGATGGAATGCATAAAAATGATGTAACTGATGAATATTATGATGTAAATATTACTGCATTGAGATCATTGATAAAAAACTTGATAAAAAGTTATATTTGTACTGAAAAAACTGTAAAATGATAGTTATTCCATCAAAATTTATCATATTACTACTATATATTAATACCTAAAATCTAAACATCAATGTTTTGTTTTGAACACAGTTATTAAAATATATAAAATGCAAGAAATTAAAATTTGAAATTCACAATATGAAAATTATGGTTATGATGAAAATAAAAGATATAAATATGATGAAAATTAAAGATAAATAATATTTAAGTCATACTTTGATAGTATTTTAAAAACAGTTTTATTATATGTAAACACAAATTTTGGGTTCAGACTAACATCACAGGTATCCATGAAGATTGTAAATTTTGTGCTTAAAATATGTAAAATAAAAGTCGAAAGTTATAAAGGCTTCGATCTTTTTATTACTTAGCATTGTTAACAAGATTTCTACTAGTATGAAAAACATAAAATATAAGATCAAAACTGAAGATACACAATATTTACATCATACTTTTATACTGCTCTAAATTCAGCATTAATATATTTAAAAACAACTTTTTAGTTCATACTTTTAATATCAGTGGTATCCGTGGAGATGGCATGGAACATTTTGGCAAAACAAGCATATTTTTCCTGAGCTATATATTCATAACTCAAATAAGCCGCCATGTTTTCTTACTATCGGGAAGTTCTCGCTACCAAATTTGCTGCCGGAAAGTTTCCGCAACCTGTAGCTATCGATAACTTTCCGCATGTAACCCCAGAGTACCGAAGTATCGTTTGCTCTCAAAATTTTCGCGAGCTGACGTCAACTTGACGTCATACCGCACTTGCGGTACGAACCGCAACTCCCAGAGTAAGGCCCGTAATTAGCTCCGGTAGTTATAAAATGCATTCAAACAATTTTTTTTCAGGGAAAAAGCCCACCCGGTTAAACATGATCCACTTCCGAATTGCATAATTTCTATTACAAACTACACGATTCTTGTGCTTATTTTTTTTCTGTCGTAATCGAATATTTTTTTCCAAATTTCGATTCGATCTGATATCGTAATGACCCACTTTGTACAATAGCCCGATATTATAGAAAGATCAATGCACGTCTAAAGACAATGTCTGAGAGCAGATAATATTTGACTTTCTAGTTATCGATTCGTAATATCTTCAAATTATCAGTTCATTTGTTCATTCCAAACACAATGCGTTTAATGGATAATTTAATGTTGTCATTTTGAGATCTTTCAACCGTGTCATAATAATTTTAATGATAAGTGCTTGTTTATATTTCCATATTAGGTTTTTGAATTTTTCGATAGTAAACTGATCTTTTTATTCTATAAACAATACATCTAATTTTAGTTTCTTTTTAATAGAATTATAGACATATAACAACATTTATTTTGCATAATATTATAGGAATGCGTAGTGATGTGTAAATATATTACATAGGCCGAAATTTTATGCATATATGTACGTAAATATAAAATATGGCTACGGGGATGAGGCCCTGAACATTATCATCGTTAATTATTTGATTTTTTAATCCATAAAATAAAATAATTTTGAAGGAGTATGCCTTAAAATTGATAGTGAATTTTTCGAAAATATTCAGCTTGTAAAAACTGTCATTCTGTAAAGAAATCGTTTTGGTTTGGTTTGGTTTGGAGCGCTACAGTTTACTCTTTTGCACACGCGGGCTCATGAGACCAGGACCTACTGCTTAAAGCCTATTCCGAATGGCTACGAACACCCAAGCCATAGTGGGATTCGAACCCACGAACTCCGGTACCGACGATCAGCGCCCTAAGCAATCTGCCAGCGTTCAGCGAAATCGTTTTGAATTTGAAACAGCCGTCAAAGTTATAGAAACAATTAAGGTTATTTTTAAAAATAAAACTTTATATTCCAAGATATTACTCTGATTCACCGATAAAGTTTTGACTAATTTAACACTTTGACTGCCATGGCTATCATATGTGATATCCAGTGATATTTCCGTTGAGACACTGGCTATCCGATATGATAGCCATGGTGTTTTAACACTTCAGGCCATGGCTATCAAAGATGTTATCAGTTACATGAAAATCGTATTGGAGTTTGATTGTTGGGCTCCCTACGATGTGTTAGGTATACGTGGTTTGCGCAAATTGGTATATGTGACGATTTTATGAGCTAAGTTTTATGAAAAATTAAATATTTAGAATATGCAACAAAAAAGGGAATATATATAGAGAGAGTTTGTTTTAAAATATTCTTTGTTTTGAAATATTGTTTTTATATATAGTTTTATGTTGAAAAAATACAAATTACACAAAAAAAAAGTTTGGCCCCGTTGTGAACATTTGCAATTTTGGCTTGGCAGTCAAAGTGTTAAAAAAAGTAGTGCTATTAATGATTTTCATAATAAACCCAAACGAATAAAATCATGCTAATAGTTTCCGGTAGATTACAATTTTTAGCAAATATTCATTTATATATAGTTTTAGACAAAACAAAGACGCTCTATGCACCTAAGAAAGCACCTAAAAAAACGTAACTATGCCTCGGATACAGATGTGCGAACGGTATGCGCAGATGCCAGCATCTGAGAGTGGATGTATAGCTCGTCTCAAAAAAGACAGTTAGTCTAATCGGCAAAAATGGGTGAACCATGGCCAAATACAGCGTCAAGAGGCAAGCGGCGGCCTAGAGAAACGGCAGACCGTGAAGACTGAACTATCGTCAGAGCAGAGCGGTACGCACAGCCCCAGATGCATCATTATCACATTTTATGTGCAACTAGTGCTTCCGTGACCTAAAGGACAATTCATAGGCGGCTAAGAGAAAGGGGGCCGAGGTCACCTTGAAGTCATCATGCCCCTTGAGCCGATTTCCATTCACCTCTATACAAAGACAAGTCCGTTTCCAGTGGTGTCGGACTCATTCGAACTGGAATGCCACGAACTGGAGTAAAATAGTTTTCAAGTGATGAGTCCGACTTTAAATTATACTCCGAAGACATATCTGAAGAAGCATCGGGCAGAGGTGGGATAAAATCCTAACTGCCTTCCTGCATACAAGCCAACAACCAAAAATGACGACTTGGTGTCTTTTTACACTAGAACCCCTTTGGTTGTCATCCGTGGCACCCATTCAGCACAGTGGAACATCGGCGAAGTTCTAAGCCCCGTTGTGTTCTCCTTCAT
>CM063508.1:49166532-49186532 GCA_032207245.1 Pardosa pseudoannulata
GACAAGAACATTCGGCTTCGTTTTCCTGTATACGCCGTTATTTTTGTACCCATAAATAAATAATGTTGTTACACTAACCTGTACTAGTCCGTGACACGCGCTTAAGTATCATTCGTCAGAAAACGTACTAGTACGTGTCCCGCATACAATATGTTAAATGCATTATCTCCAAAATAGCAAATATTTAGCATTTCATATAAATGACGGGTTAAAAGAAAAATGAAAAAATGAATAATAATTTAAAAAATCTTGAATGTTTTTTCGATAAAATGAAATATTCAAACCTGTATTTGACAACTATAAAGCACTAAATTATGATTGAAAGTAGTTTCTGCAGTCAATTTAGGTTATATATTTCGTGGCTCAACCAATACTACCTAAATGGGAAAGCGTTTTTTCATTTTTCTTTCAATATTATTCTCAATAATCAATTTTCTTCAAGTTTCTCTAGACGTTTATGTACATAATAAGCAAATTACTATTTGAAGTTCATTAAAAGATGTATTAATGACATCTATACTATATGAAAATTATTCATCCATAAATTTTAAGTACTATATTTACTCTTGTATAATACTCATATCTTACTTTCTTGGTCAAAGTAAAGGTAATAACTATTAATTTCTCTGTTTCAATTCGAAATGAAACTATTTTTTTTACTATACCTGAGAAAATTTTTAGCGTATTTCACTAATACCAGTATACACGTATAAGAGAACATTAATTCTGAGATTTTAAGTTAAAGGGATAGATAAATTGCCTAGTCAAGTAAAAAAACTAATACATACATCATAGTTTGGCATGTTAGTTATACATCATTAAATAAATAAGGTATTCTTTGAATAAGCATTTCGAAGGATAGTATATTTCGTGACTTATGTTTTTAGAGCTTTAGATGCGGTATGTCTTAGCATGTTTATATAAATTATGAAACCATACTCCAACTTCCCAAGGATAGTAATTCCAAGGATAATGATTTAATATATACTAAAATTAGGAATAACTGAACTATTGAATCTTATCAGAATTCCTATGACACTGATATTTCACCCAAAATTTCATATTAATTATTTTTTAAAACATGGATACATTATATTCATTGTAAAGCTTTCGCTACATTTGGTAGTAAACATTAATACTGGTTAGTAAATCTTCTTCCGTGATCCAGTAATAACCTGCCGTTGTAATAAATAGCTAACATTTGTTTGAGTTGTGCAAAACCTATTAAAGATTCAAAGTTTTTCCAATTTAATGCCTCAGCCATTGTTTCGGAAAGGAAGGGAATGGTTTGGATTAAAACTTTAATGGTTCTCCCATAATTTAGAGCCTGAGATTAAGACCTCAATGTTTTGAAATCTATTAACATGAAGATAGTAAATGAAATCTGTAATAGTTCTGAAAGAATTTCGATAAAGTGATAGAAGTATCTTTTCTATCATCTGGAATATATTTTCAAGTGCTCTCTTAAAGAGTTATATTGTAACTCTCTTTATTTAACTGAAACTAACCAATCAAATTCAAGAGACTGCACAAAATAGGTGTTATTAACACATTGTGTGCGGGTACATTTCGCAGCGGAATTGTACCGGGAGCGGGCGTTTTGCGCATAAATTTAGTTATTCAGTTAAATCTCAAAATCTAAAAATTATTTAATTTTTTAGCCATTTTTTCGTATTTCATATTGAAATATATAAACAAATACATAAATATAAATATAGAAATAACAACAATAAGATTTTTGTAAACAAAAAATCTATTTTTAGTGGAAAAATTTATAATAGTATCGTAAATATATAAAATTAAATAGAAATAGTAGTATGTAGTTTTAATATTTTCAAATTAAGTTATATATAAACATTTTTACATTATAAAAAAAGAGCCAATCATAAAACTAATAATGTAAAAACTAGTTTTTATTTGTCTCAATTATTTCCAGAATCTATGTAGAAGGCAAGAGCATTCGGCTTCGTTTTACTGTATATACCGTAATTTTTGTACCCACAATGTTGTTACACTAAACTGTACTAGTACATGACCCGCTCTCAAGTATCAATCGCCAGAAAACTTTCTAGTACGTGTCCCGCATAGTATGTGTTAAATGAATTATCTCCAAAATAGCAAATATTTATCCTTACATATAAATGACTGGTTAAAAGAAAAATGAATAATAATTTTAAAAAACCTTGAAAGTTTTTCCGATAAAATGAAATTTTCAAACCTGTATTTGACAACTATAAAGCACTAAATTATGATCGATAGTAGTTTATACAGCCAATTTAGTTTATATATTTTGTTGCTCAACCAATACTACCTAAATGGGAAAGCGCTTTTAAATTTTTCTTTCAATATTATTTTCAATAATCAATTTTCTTCAAATTTCTCTAGACATTTATGTACATAATAAACAAATTACTATTTGAAAATCATTAAAAGGTATATTAATAACATCTGAACTATATTATTCATCAACTAATTTTAAGTATTATAGTTACTCGTGTATAATTCTCATATATTACTTTCTTGTACAAATTAAAAATAATAACGATTAATTTCGCAGCTCCAATTTTAAACGAACATGTTATTTTTCATAATAAAAGTAGAATTTTGAACATTTTTAGCTAACATCTGTATACACATACAAAATAAAGTTAATTCTGATATTTTAAGTTAAAAAAATGACGAGGAGAGAAGTTTAATTTTTAGTTAGGTACATTGCAATGTTGTGCAATGCTGCAGTTTTTTGCTGTTCTTGAACCAGTTAAAAAAAGTTGTTAAATGTTACTAATAGATGTACTATAGTTGTTATGAATTAGGAAAATATTTAGCTACCCTACATTTTTATTAATTTTCGATAGCTCTTTCATAACAGTCTTAAACAAATAAGCTTCTTCATCTCAAGTTCAAACCAAAAATGTACCTGACTGAAAACTTATATACGTGGTAACTACTCTTATATCAAGTAAAAGAAGATATTACTATAGTTTTTATAGTTCAATAGTTGTCTTGGAGCAGCGTGATGTGTATATCAAGAAGCAGTATTCTGTGTAGAGATTCGAGAAAATATTCATCTTTGCGTAGGGAAGTTCATTAGTTGAATAAATTTCGTTCTTGTTTTGCCTTTTAAGAAAACTTGTTGAAATATTTTGCATGCAATCTTAAGAACCAGTCACGACAATTGTTACAATGAGGAATG
This sequence comes from Pardosa pseudoannulata, assembly GCA_032207245.1. NCBI lineage: Eukaryota > Metazoa > Arthropoda > Arachnida > Araneae > Lycosidae > Pardosa > Pardosa pseudoannulata. The sequence continues at coordinate 49,169,726 of CM063508.1, forward strand.
TGTCACATTTACACAAGTATAATAGAAAAGTAAAATCTTAAAATGTCCAAGCAATACTTTCCCACATAAAAAAACCTTCACAAAATGTCTAGTCGATATATATTTTTAACAGTCGAAATGCCTATAGGATATCAAGACTCATATTTTATAAATGTCTTCTCCTATCCTAAATTCGAGAAAATTCGTCCTAAATCAGGTTGTAATCGGGTTGACATGATATCTATCATGATATCGTGTGAATGTCTCTTAACTCTAACAATCGATTTCTGGATGATCAGAGGACGCTTATAATGGATATCTTTTATAGACGTCGAATGTACGTCGTTTTATATCAGGTATATTCCTGAGCTATAAATCAGATGTCCATTATAGTTCTATATGTCCAGATAGTAGAAAAATATTCTAAAGATTCTTCTAAAGTACCAAAACACTCCCTTACCTCGTTAACTACTGGAATAATCATGTCCGACACATATTTGTTTTTATTTCCAAAGTCCAACATTTTTTGTAGAAAATTTTCGAGAAATATCCCTAATACAATTTGTATATCTTGCACAAATACAATATTGATAATCTTGGCATTTTTAAGTTTACCTACATTCGAAAAATTGTGACGAAAAGGAATGATTATAATAAATCTTAAAACGAAAATTTTACCATCACTTCAATACTTTTACATTTGTTTTTGTGGTACAATCAATTAAAATCATTCTTTTCTACAAAAAGCCATAAAGCAGAAGTCCATTATAATTCTATATATCGAGGTAGTAGAAAAATATTCTAAAGATACCCCTAAAGTACCAAAACACTGCATTACCTCCTTAACTACCGGAATAATCATGTTCGACACATATTTTTTTTTTTGTTCCCACAAGTCCAACATTTTTTGTAGAAAATTTTGGAGAAATATCCCTAATACAATTTGTATATCTTGTACAAAATACAGTATTGATAATCTTGGCATTTTTTAAGTTTACCTGCATTTCGAAAAATTGTGACGAAAAGGAATGATTATAATAAATCTTAAAACGAAAATTTTACCATCACCTTCAATACTGTTACATTTCTTTATATGGCACAATCAATTAAAATCCTTCTTTTCTACAAAAAGTTATGAAGCAGAAGTCCCTTATAGTTCTATATGTCGAGGTAGTAGAAAAATATTCTAAAGATGCCCCGAAAGTTTCAAAAATACTGCCTTACCTCCTTCAACTACTGGAATAATTACGTTCGACACATATTTTTTTCTCTTCCCACAAGTCCAACATTTTTTGTAGAAATCTTTGGAGAAATATCCCTAATGCAATTTGTATATCTTGCACAAATACAATATTGATAATCTTGGCATTTTTAAGTTTACCTACATTCGAAAAATTATGACGAAAACGAATGACTGTAATAAATTTTTAAAACGAAAATTTTACCATCACTTCAATACTTTTACATTTGTTTTTGTGGCACAACCAATTAAAATCCTTCTTTTATATATAAAGTACAGGGAAGAGACCATAGGTGTTCCTCAAACAATTTAGTGCCTAAAGATAAAAGCACACGCACACAAATATATACATGTATAGATAATCCGACTAAAACAATTTCTTTTATATATATGATAAATCATTGGTTGAAATATAGAAATAATAGACCAGAAGCATTGCTTGTGATTTAGATATAAGGAGAAATGGAATTTATACATAAAATATCTCTCTCTTTGCAAATTTATTACTGTATTATTTCGGAAGATAAGCGTAAAAATAATCTCATGTAACTGTAGATAAAATGAAATATTTTCTGTTCCTGGGCGTAAAAATTATGATCGATGATAATTTAAATGTTATTATCTGTAGCATGTAGGATATTGAACAAAATGCGTGACTCTATTTGCGGATTAAATTGGATAAACTTTGGCAGTTTAGGGGCGAGAGTTGATTTAACTCTGAACTTTTGCATTATAGAAATTACATTACATTACATTATAGATCAATATCAATTATGATAGTATAAGTATTTTTCAATAACATTCGTATGGAATTGCTTTGTTTCATAACTACTAAAAAATGGATTTAGTTATGCTTTCAGAAATAGATCGAAAATGCAATATATATCGTACAACTAAAATAATTATGCTATATATCTTAAATTAATCAAATGATTTTATATATGAATGAATAAAACTACAAGGTTTTTTTTGTTTGTTATGATAAAATGAATCAACAGTTATTTATGCGTACCACTTTTAAGCTTTTTTTTATATTTGTAAACTCTGTTGCTAGTCTTCTCATTATATTAGTTTTAATTCTATAAATAATTTGATAACTTAATTATTTTATATATAATTATATTGTTCACACTTTATAAAAGACTGACTATTTAATTTTATTTTTTACTAATTCATAACAGTTGTTTTATTTTTATTTTCTATTGTTTCTGTTGTAACAGTTTTTCTATTTGTACAGATGGCATCACTATAAAAAGGGTTTTATTGTTGTTGTTTTTTTTAGTATTCAAGGCTAAGGCAAAAATGGCTGTTAGCTTGTTATTCGGTGTGTGTAATTCTATTCAATTTTGCCTGCATTCCATTCATATTCAGTGTTAAACATGTGTTTAAAACCTAATTCGCAATTCTAAATTCATTGGAATCCCACTATGGCATGTATGTTCGTAGCCGTTCGAAATCGGCTTTAAGCAGTTGATCCCGGTCTCATTAACCCTCGTGTAGCAAAAAGTAGACCGTAACGCTCCAAAACCAAATCTAAATTCATTGCGTACCTTCAATTCATCGTGATGCATTTCATCATTAAAGACTATTTTATTCGACAATAGGCTTCTGTTGTCTACAGATCCTGTATATCAAATTAAAAAAGGATAAAGAAGAGGTAAGCAATTATCTGAATCAATTATTGGCTTGACTAAAGAACTGGGTTACCCCGCCAACTTGTTGATAATGGTTTAAGTATCGTCGTCTACATTTTCTCCTGATCTCACCGTACCCAAACAATCTGTATCTGTATTATAATTTATATGATATTTGCATCTTTCTCTCCTTGTGTAACTCTTTTCTTATATATTAAAAGTGCAATGCTTAAAAAATTAGATATAACAAACCATTAATGGTTCGCTATGGTTGGTTTTTTAATATTTTTTTTGAGTTTATAAATCATTGATTGCCCGTAAATATAAATGTCCGGTCTTCAAGTCGTTTTCTTTAATTAAGTAATAGTATAAAATTCTATTACGATAGCTCACTGTGCATTAATTAAAGTCGCCAGAAAAAGCAAGAAATACAATGTTTGGATGGATTACCTTTGTATTTTAGTAAATATGGCGAATAATTTCGCCAAATTTGGCAAGGGGAACCCAATTCCTAAGTAGTCCCCAATTATTGATTACTCATGAATGCTGAACATTTGTAGTAATTAATTGGCTTAAAAGAAAACCAAAATTCCATATTCATGGTTATTCGAAGTAAAATTCTGTCTATTTAATACATATACAAATTACCATTTCAAAATTTTAGGTCAAAATAGTTCCTTACTACCGTTACTCTCCAACACAAGTGTATTCGCAAATTCTCATTTGCGACCGATACCGTGAATTAATGTAATTACAAGTACAAAACCTGATTGAAGCTACTATTAACTGAGTTCATTTTCAGTTATATTCCTGGTTGCCATGGACGTGAATTCACGTCCTGTTGCTGAGTACAGCTGTATACACAACAGACTCAATTACACAGAGAGATAACGCCTTTTGCGTGGCTACAAATCTATCACACAACACTCCTACCATTAGATTGCAGAATAATAATTATAAAAGAAAAAGGGAAGTGAATAAATATTGAGATATGTATTTGCACTCACGTAAATTTTCTAAGTATATAGCCAGTCCATATTACACAATAGTACGGAAACAAGTAATAACAATGTATTCTAAAAAAAGAAATCTCCCACTCTCATTCACCTAACGGTCACTGCCGTCTGAACTAACACTGGTAGTAGGAGTCATCATTAAAGGCATTACATAATAGTAAAATATATATAAGTATAACGACAAAGGGAAATATAAAAACAAAGAGAAATGATTCAGAAAAGTTGTTTAACAGAAGAAACTAAAAAACATTGGAACATTACTACTTTTTGTACAGAAATTAAAAACTGCACTTTCGAAAAAAAAAGTGGAAGCAATTAAAACTTTAATTTTTTTTATCTAATTTAGGTGGAAGAATAAATCAATGCTATAATCGTCCTCAATACAAACTTTTAACATTTACGGTCAATTATTATCCAGTTATGAGTACACAATTCAATATAACGTTAACTTCAATATAACGTAAACTATTGCAGGTCATATTAGTTTTTCGTTGCAAAGAATTCAGGTTGTAATCAAACGAACGGCAGCAAAACTAGATGCTATGTTGTTGTTGTTTCTAAAGAAGACATTTGGTCACACCAAGCACGATTGTGGCATATGATATTTGTATTAAGGCAAAGTGGTACATCTTTCGTTTTATCGAAAGGGGGAAAGTACAACTTTTGCTCAAGTGGGTTCACGTAAGTTTGAAGCAGGGACCAATTCAGAAGACCCATAGACTCGGCTTCCCACCCACAGAGGTATTGATTGAGAACTTGGAGGACATTGTGATCCACGAACATATTGTACGTGCCCCAGTCACCTGTAACGAACAAGGTGGATCTTAAACTAGATATTATATTATTCTTAAAGAGAAGATTTCACCCTTCTACCGTAATTATTATAAGCAAAGCTCTGCAGAATTATTATGTGTTATATTCAAAATTATACCCTATACTGAGTGCAGACTGCAATTTCAAAAGGGAAAGGTCAATATCTAAACATGAAGGTTTCTCCTTTCTACAGTCAATCGTTTTGAAGTTATGCAAGGTGAATACACAAGCAGAGACGTGAAGAGGAATAAATTAGAAAATGACAAAATCAATATTTATTGTTTCAAAATTAAACCTTCCTTTCTGAGCTAAAAACGTAACACTTAAACTTCTAATAATTAATTCAGGAATGATGAAATGGAGTATTTCAGTTAACATTTAAACGCTTTTAAGTTTTTCATCATTATAATACTTTCTTCTACTATGTATAAGTAAAAAACTATCTTTCATGACAAATGAACATGTATCAGTTTTCGAATTCGATCTGACAAAACGTTCTGAAAAGCCGTTCCATCTATATTTTTCATCGTATTAAACCCACTGAAAAAAAATTACGATTAATTTTCACGAGAGAAAAATTATCTCGATGTCCAAAGCATATTTTAACTACATAAAAATTTTTGTTAATACTTTTTTTAACAAACATAATGTCTTGTCACTTTAGGGGAGATGAAACTCATAAATTTATACATAAAAAAGTTATACCTTTTTGTAAAGAAACTCCATTAATAAAAACTGGCATTGAACAGATTTACGAGGAATTTTTTTTCTATGATATGTTTATGAATTTCTAAGCCTTAAGAGCCATTTAAAATTCTAAAGTTTTGAACTTCAAGTCATGTATATATATATATATATATATATATATATATATATATATATATATATAATATATTTATATATATATATATATATATATATATATATGAGTGGCGTGCGGTAGGTATTCATGTAGGGTGTGCAGAGAATAGGGATTTTCCAATAAATCTTTAATTATTGAGACATCCGAGTTCTCCATTCTGAAACGGGTTATTCATTATGAATATAAATTAAAAGATTACAATAAATAAAATATTTAACTACGAGTAGTCGAGTTATAACTATAAAAACAGCTAACCTTATGAGAATTCTACTAACACTGAAGGAAAAATAATGTCTTTTGTTGTATGGTGTCATATCGGAGTCGAAAAAGAAACGCTTCGGGCTTCTACGATATGTTCAGCAAACGTAGCACCACATGGCGCCCGCCGGTGCGATGCCGACAAACCGAAAGTCTATTCCCCGTGCACAGGATTTCGCTGCACGCTGGCACAATAGAGCGAACTGTTTCTTGTTCGGTCAGCGGATTAAATTTTATTTATTAATTGTTTTTAGCATTTGGTTGGTTGGAGTTTTACGGCGCAAAGTCCTATTTACGACATAAGCGCCTAAGCACAAGCTTTTAACATTTGGAAATCATATATTCTGCGAAAAACCTCTTGACAATTTTTAAAAACAAAACCAGGGATATGGTGTTACAGATATAACTTATATACTGTCTGTAAAACACAATGAATGGTAAAATTTGGACTGTTCTGTTAAACTCTTTTCTTTAAAACAAAACAACATTGTTTTTCAGCTAATTATTTCAATAAATGGAATACATCACCAAAATTAATTTACTACACTAAAACATTTCACTTTATATCGATGAAATATTTCTTTTATATTTCCATGAAAACAAAATCTTACGATATATAAATTTAAACATTAACTCTCGGCAAAATTCTATAGCCAGTTAATCAGTTATAAAATCAAAATCGCTTCAGCACGTAAGTCCCCGTTTTAATATAACGCTTAATAACCCGTACTATCGGATGATTCTGAATGCCAAGAGCAGGAAAAATAGCTGCACTTGCCTCAGTGCCATAGTAAGCTGTTCTTCTCAGTAGCCCATACATATAAAGCGTGATTTTCAATTTAGTGCGCAGTGCGTACACATCAGAACTTCTATGTTCAAAGCAAGGAAATCGACATAATATTTGAATATATTATAAATAATATGTATTATATACCATATAAAGATAGGTAGACATAGGTGCAGGAAATTATTGGCCCTCATAATTTTCTCAGGGTGTGCAGTGCACACACTGCACATATGGACCGCACTGATATATATATATATATATATATATATATATATATATATATATATATATATATATATATATATATATATATATATATATATATATATATATATATATATATATATATATATATATATATATATATATATATATATATATATATATATATATATATATATATATATATATATATATATATATATATATATATATAATATATATATATATATATATATATATATATATATACATATATATACATATATATATATATATATACATATATATATATATATATAATATATATATATATATATATATATATATATATATTATATATATATATACATATATATATATATATATATATATATATACATATATATATATATATATATATATATACATATATATATATATATATATATATATATATATATATATATATATATATATATATATATATATATATATATATATATATATATATATATATATATATATATATATATATATAATATATATATATATATATATATATATATATATATATATATATATATATATATATATATATATATATATATACACCTTTTGTTTGTGAGTGTGTATCTTGTTAAAACATTAGTGGCAAAAATTCCAAAGATGGCATTAACTCAATTTAATTAATTCAGATTTAATTTTTTAAACTTTTTATCAAATAAAAAAATGTAGTTTTAAACATATAAAATATATTTATTATAATTATTATTATTATTATTTATTTTATTTTTGAAATTTTTTTTCTTAAATTTATTTAAATTTTAATTGTTTAAATTTTTAAACGACATTAGAAAGTCTTTACAGAGTTTTCCTGGGAGATCTCACAGCTAGATTGAACACGGAAAAGAAAAGAGGTTACACAGAGCAGTTATTAATTCAAATTAATAATCTTGAGTACTGGGGAATGCAAGCAATTTAATTGTGAGTTATAATTTCAGAAACAGCTGAAAATTAATACACACTCCTATATAAATTGCTTTCATAGATATTAAAAAATTTTGGATCAGGTACCAATAATTAAAGTAATTTTTAGGAATTTAAAAAATGCTGATATTTTTTGTTACAGAGAGTACTTTATAAGACTTTGGGTTATTAAAAATACGAAAACATCTAAAAACAATAAAAAATATTTTTAGGTTATTACGACTCTGAAGAATTATGTTTTGAAATTTAAAATTTGGGTGATTAATTACTGTCATCTATTGATCAATTCAACACTGTGTTTTTTAACTATAAAATGTCACATATGAATATAAATCTGACTAAATATTTTTTTATATTTTTATTGATTAGAATAACTTTTGAAACTTTCAATACCCGGATAATTCTTAGTTATTTTTTAAAGCAAAATATTCATTAAAAAACAAATTTATTTTAGTAAATGCTAATTTTGTCAGTAAGAAAATTAAAAAAGCATATTTAAAATTTTTAATTTTAGTTACACGTCCTTTTAATAATTTTAATAAAGGTATCACATCATGAAAATATTCATTTAACAAACTTTTTTAACACATTGTATGCGGGACACGCACTAGTACGTTTTCTGACGATTTATACTTGAGCGCGGGTCAAGTACTAGTATAGGTTAGTGTAACAACATGGTTTCTGTTAGGGTACAAAAATAACGGTACATACCGGAAAACGAAGCCGAATGTTCTTGTCTTTCATTTATTTATAGTGTAAAAGTGTTTATATATAACATAATTCGAAGAAATTAAAACTATATACTACTATTTTTTTTATTTTTCATATTTACGATTCTATTATAAATTTATCCACTAAAATATATTTTTTGTATATAAAAATCTTATGGTTGTCATTTATATATTTCTATTGAAATATTTGTTTATATATTTCAATATTAAATACGAAAATTTGATTGACAAATTAATTAATTTTCGATCTATTGAGATTTAACTGAATAACTAAATTTACGCGCAAAACGCCCTCTCCCGGTACAATTCCGCTGCGAAATGTAACCTCACACAATGTGTTATTAAATGCTAACTTTGTTCAGTACAATACTCAAGAAGCGTATTCAGTGTTCATAATTTTTAGTTAAATATCCTTTTAATATTTTTATTAAATTATATAGTATTTTTGTTGGGGATATAGCTTTCTAGAAAATTAAAAAGCACTTAAAAATGGCTTTTTAAATGGTATTGCTATCTAGATTAATGACAGTTTAGGATAAATTTAATATTTTTATACTTAAAAATTTCTGTTAAGCCTCTTTAGAACGCGCATCCCCGAATTGCACTTTGTGAACCAATAAATTTAAACTAATGCTTCAAGTGAATTCGTTTAAATAGAAAATCTAAAGTTAACTCTTCCGCCTTAGATTTCAACCACGGAGTTACGAACTTCAGATTCTAATTTAAATTTAAATGTAATACAAAGTAATACTTGACATGGCTAAATGAAATTTGCCATTCAGTTTCTCAAATTTCCTAACGGTTAAAATCTCACTCGATTTAATTTATCGGCGCATTTGACCCAAACTTCTCCGCAACAGCTAAAGCCTCTAAAAGTTTCCCTGGGCGTATAATCTTCCGCACTCTTTATCCGAACATTATCCGGCTCCCCCACATGTCTGGCGGGAAAAGCCAATTACATTGCCATTTTGAAGTTCCCATCCATTCATCTCATCTCACCATAAACAGGTTTCAAAGTTTCATCTTTTCAACCGAAGATTAAATCCCTCGTATACACAAGTATCTGTTTATAAAAGTAGGGCTCTCTCTATTTTTGTTTAATCTTTTTCTTTTACCCGCGGATCCGGCAACATTAGTGGGCTAATTTCAGCCTCGTATAAAACAAGGGGTACGAAGTTTTCCCTTGCCGGGGCTTGAGGAATCGATGTTTGCACAGCTGCCTTCTGCTGTTCTCGCCATTTTCGCAGCGCCGGATGATATTTTAAGTGCCACTTTTAATCTCTAAAAGAAAGTTATTGCGTTCCGGTAAACAGACTTGAGAAAAAGAATCAATGGGAAGAGAGACAGGGTGAAGGGTAGTGTTTAAGAAAGCGAGGGGGAATAAATTACCCTGGTGGCAAAGAAAAACGTTTGGCTTTATATTAAACTTCAGTGGTTGTAATAAAGGAGGATCTCTATATTAATTTGAAAATCTGCAAAGAATCTAAATAAATAATTTAGACTAAGATATTTATTTAGAAAATTATATGAAATCATAATACAATTGTTGAGTAATATAAGTAAAAAATAATACTTTACAGGATGTTTAACTCAAATTGGAGAGTTTGTTTTAGAATTCTTCCTTACACAATTCTTCACGATATTTAATAACTATCTATGTGATTGGTAAAAAGGTATGTTTTCTGAATATCACTACAATTTCTGAAATTTATAAATAAACTTACTATTAAATTTAAGAAAAAAATTCGTAAGGTACTATGAGAATACAACAATTATAATATATAGTCAGAGGTTGCTCTAGAGTCCGTCAAATCGCTACCATGTCCAGGATGATTAATTATAGGGTATTATTTTGTCTCGTATTTGAATACTTTCTCTATTTAGAAGTTATTTGTTTAAGAATAATTTACAATATTTACTTTTATTTCGATAAATGAAGCCATGTGGCCATTATGTATGCATTGAACCTCCAGAATAAAATATTCTAAAGTATAAATGAGTTATAGCCAATAAAGTAATTTAGAGCAAAATCTCAAGAAAAAAATGAAGTTTCTAACATAAATGCCCATAACTCATCTCAAAATGAATATATATTTATAATCCTGAGATTCAATGCATACATACCATCGTTAAAAACATACAGTTAAATTCTAAAAATTATTTTAGCAGTTATGACAGTTGAGGTGTGGTGATGTAGCAAAATTCACAGTTTTTTCAGAAATTCAATTTAGAGATTTTATTGGATAAATTAATTAAGGGTTTTATAATTTGAAAATATACTGGAGTAATTTATTTATTTATTTAGGTTGTTGAGTAATATAAGTAAAAAATAATACTTTACAGGATGTTTAATTCAAATTGGAGAGTGTGTTTTAGAATTCTTCCTTACACATTTCTTTACAATATTTAATAATTATCTATGTGATTGGTGAAAAGGTATTTTTGCTGAATATCACTACAATTTCTGATAGTTATAAATAAACTTACTAATAATTTTTTTAAAAAAACTCGTAAGGCACTATGAGAATACAACAATTATAATATATAGTCAGAGGTTGCTCTAGAATCCCTCAAATCGGTACTATGTCCAGGATGATTAATTATACGGTAATATTTTGTCTCGTATTTGAATACTTTCTCTGTTTAGAAGTTATTTGTTTAAGAATAATTTACAATATTTAATCGTTAAGATCTTGGAATCCTGAACATAATTATTTATTATTTTTTAATATATCATTATTTATTATTTTTTAATAGAAAGTAAACATAACTTAGTGTGACAACAGAGTGTGGGCTGGTTATAAGTACTAAACTCAACAGTGAACAAAGAATATAACGAAACATAAGTATTTTTGTTTAGAAGGTCTGTATTTATATATTTAAAAGTAAAATTATAATTATAAAAGTAAAAAATTGATTCACTATTTTGTGCTATAACTACATTAAGTGTGACAACTGCTTTCAAAATTGTTTTGATTGTACAATTATTGGTAATAAGAGCATAATTACTATGGTAAACCTTTTGAAATTAGTAAGATAATAAGTATATTTTTAACGTCTAATCATAGTTTTGCAACAGTTGAGGGATCATTTACATCTTTGTTCAGGACAGCAAAACTGCTTAAACCAGCTCTTTATGCAGTTCTTTATTGTTCCGCCCAGCACCTATGATGCTGGATCAGTTGCAGCAATTGCTTAATAGTTTTGTAAAGTGTGTTTATTTTGTTACCGTTGAGCGTAGCACCATCTAAAAAAAATAACAGTGTTCCCTTAGAGCTTGCAGCGTGGAGATTAAATCGACTACGAACCAATATACTCTGTTTTTTCTTGATGTTTCTTTAAAGTGGATGGTTTGGACGACGTTTGGAGTGAAAATATTCAAAATCATTGTAGTAAGTAAATTCTTAATTCCTTTAATCATAAATCTTATTGGGTTTTCATTTTCCCAACGCTGATCCAATCCATATACATTTAATTCTATTTGTTTGTGTTCATGTATTATGTATCCCCTCGTTCATATTATTCTTATCTATTATACTGCGTTTAAATCTTAAATTTTAGTAGTCATTAGTTATCTATTGTTAGTAATATATTTGCTTGTAATGTCAAATCTTAATCTACAATAAACTTTTAGCAAATCTCTTTCCTTTGGTCATTTTTCAATCACAAAGTCTTTATTTTAGTTTATAGATTTAATTATACATCCCACTCAATCTCATATGTACATACTTCACAATTATATATACTGATAAACAATCAACACTTCGATCCGTATTTTAAAATTGTGTTACTCTAGCTGCTAGTTACAGTGTATTTTTATCTGTACTATTCCAAAAAGATCAAAGAGAAATTAAATGAAATTAAATTCCAAAATCAAACAGAGTCATAAATGTGTCCTAAATTCATAAATATAATGCAGATGTAACATCTCTTTATAAAAATGCATAAAAAATCTTAAACAGATCTTTCAACCAAAATTATGTATAAAATACAATGTAAAAGATAATTTAAATTAATTAAATTGTAATACTACCTTCTTTAAAATAAAGTAAAAATACATTTACTTTCTAGTGGTTGATTGTTTATTATTCAGTGATGATGTTCAGTGTAGTATGTAATCATAAAGTGGAATATATTATTTGCACAGAAATATACATGGAATGAATATATTAGGGAAATAGAATTAAAGGAGGAAGTTAAACTGTAGAATAGGATATATGATTAATCATTTCTAGAATAATATAGCCAAATAATTATAACTCATTCATAAAATAAACCATTTGAAAGGGTTTCAGGCAAAAGAGTCATTTGTATATTTTGATATTCGTAATATAAACAATAAATACTTATTAGATAAATTTTAAAAAATTAAATTAATTTTTTTAGATTTAATTCAGTTGTTGTTCAAATTTTAAAATAGAAACAAAAGGAAAAAAAATTGTAAATCACTTTTATTCATATGTTGTCGTAGTTGAATTTAAATGAAATTGATTTTCGTTTTATACAAAATGGAAGATTTAGTTTCTTTTATTCAGAATCTGATCTATATAAAGGTTTAATAATTTTGAAGACGAAAAAACACTTTAACTTTGGTATAAAAAGTGTAATATTTAGATAAAACGTTATTCCAATAAAATACTTGAGGTTCTAAAATTTAATTCTGATAAGTGCAATATACTTTATATGGTAACTACGCTGTTATTTATTAAAAAAAACTGCTTTTTATATTTAATGAATTTAAAATAAATAATCTAGAAACTGTTTTTTATTCAAAGTTAATAAAAGATAAACATCGTACTTATGTGCACTACATGAACAAATAAGATAAATGTTACTGAAATAATAAGGTAAAAAATTACTCAAATTTGTATTTGGTGTTCATTTTTGTACTTTGTTTTTTTATAAATTCTTTTGTTCTTGTCTTTTCAATTAAAATATTTGATAAAAAATATTCACCTGAATTCCACGGAGGAATAAATCTTGATTTTTAAAAAAACCTGGATAGAATAGTAAACTTGCTGTGAAACGTGAGAATAGAGTTTAATTATTTAAAAGACCTGAAAGGAATAAAGTATATATAATTTAAACTAGACAGATAAAAGTGTTGAAATCTACATATTTAAATATATAAATATACAAGATGTGATCAAAAAGTATGGTTACAAAATCAGCAGATAAATCTTAAATATATATACATATATTTGTGTGTATATATATAAATATATATATATATATATATATATATATATATATATGTATGTATATATATATATATATATATATATACATATATATATATATATATATATATATACATACATATATATATATATATATATATATATATATATATATATATATATATATATATATATATATATATATATATATATATATATATATATATATATATATATATATATATATATATATATATATATATATATATATATATATATATATATGCATATATATATATATATATATATATACATATATATATATATATATATATATATATATATATAAATATATATATATATATATATATATATATATATATATATATGCATACATATATATATACATACATTTATATATATATATATATATATATGCATATATATATATATATATATATATACATATATATATATATATATATATATATATGCATACATATATATATATATATACATATTTATACATACATACATATATATATATGTATATATATGCATACATATATATATATACATATATATACATACATACATATATATATATATATATATATATATATATATATATATATATGCATATATATATATATACATATATATATATATATATATATATATATATATATATATATATATATATATATATATATATATATGTGTGTGTGTGTGTGTGTGTGTGTGTGTGTGTGTGTGTGTGTGTGTGTATCTTATTTATGGGACATTGGTCTAAAATAATTGACATTAAAGCTACAAATTCTCCTTTTTTTCTCACTAAAGATTTCCATCTTGTATTTTAATTAGTTATCAATTAAAAGTATTTGATTTTTTACTTTATATATGGAAGTAGCATAATTAGTGAATCAATGACATTCAGATCTATTTTTTTTAAACTTCACTTTGATTCATTAACTTATTCGTATGTTTTCTTTTCAGATACGAATCTAAGTTGCGAATATGAAAATTTCATTTAGCAAGGTAAGAAAATTCATTTAAAATTACATTTCTACTAGTATCCTATACGTTACTGATATATATATTTTCGGCATTGAAAATGTCAAAGTTTTATGTATCCAATACATCATATTTTTCTATATATGTATATATATATTTAACAAAAATTTTCACCGTCTAACTTGTAGTTTTGCTTAAAGAAAAAGAAAAAACTGTCATATTTCTAAAAATATAAGTCATACTAGAAAAAATATTTGGCTACCCTAATGCGGAAAATATTATGACATATGTGTGTAAGCACAGACACATATGTAATCAGTCATGTGTGATACATAGTTGTAGTGGATTCGATAAAACCTTAATTAAACTTTTAGGTTGTCTTGATTAAATTTTATATATATTTAAATAATTCCAACTTTTATTCATTTAATTTTTTTCTGTCTTGCTGTTCTTTTATTCAAAAATGACAAAAAATATGCGATATGCTTTTACAATTTTTAGCCTATTGTCGATATAGTTTGGCGATATGTGTAGCACAGCAGCATGGCCTAACTGAAGACTGAGTTTCTTTAAAGAAGTTACACCAAAAATATAAATACATCACACTTTCTTTTTTCTTTCTCAAAACAATGTGAAAATAAAAAAACAGTTAAACGAAACATCCAAAACAGTTGGCAGATAATACAAAACTAAAGCTGCAAAATCAACATTCTGGCAAGTGACTATATAATGTAATTTACCTGATGGGGAAAAAACTATATTGAAGTAAAAACACGAAGAGCAACAGGCATTACCAGGCAACAAGAACAAGAAAATCTAAACGTAAAGTGCCCTTTTATACTCCTTGATCTCGTAACCTCTACAATTATTCTCATGAAAAAAAAAAAAGAAACGGAGCATACAAAAAAAAAGATTAAGTAACCAATATTAAATTATAATTAAAAGTTTAATTACAACGAATGGGATCCGTGTATTTGGCAACAAATTCACCTTAGCTTATTTTGCGCATGCGCACTCACGGGATCATCTAAACCGGTTGTTCTTTGAATTTACTATGCTCCAACAGGCTCAATATTGTTTCATGGATATTACATTTCGGTTTGCTTTTACTAACTTTTCTACTGGATTTTAAGATTCAGTCAAATGTTGTAATTGGAAATTATAGTTAAAATTTTGTTATTTGTTCATGAATTTATGTTAAAATAACTTATTTTTTTGCACTTTCATGTAAATTATATTGATGTTTATAATTTCAAACTGTCTCCAATATTAAATATGCAGTCAAAAGTATATACATTTACAAAGAATTTTAATAGAAAACAGTTGACAATTTTTTAATTAAAATGCAATTTGTAATTATTTTCTTAAAGAAAGTATATTTTCGGTCATGTATTTTATATTTACAATCTGTAAATAACTAGATGTAAGTACCTATAGTACCTGAAAAAAGGGAGATAAGGAAGCAATTAATCTCAAATACTGGACTGTAGAAATGAAAAGCGACTTAAAAAGGATTAAGGAATACTTGGGAATTGCATAAAGGAATTACTTGGGAATGTTGGATCAAAAGCCATTATGGATGAAATATGCATTTTAAAACAGTTAATTTGAAATGAACCTTCCGGAATCATATCTGTTATACAGTGACTTTGAATTACAAGAAAAATTTAAAGCACTCAACAGAAGACGTGAATATAGAATGTTCTTTTTTTAATATTAAAAGAAACTGATGTAAAGTTGAAAATAATGGGTGGTCATTGATGAACATTTTAAATAAAAACTATAACAATAATGATAATAACAGTTAATAAAATAAATACTGAAACCATTTTTATAAAAACTAAAATAAGGCTTAATTTTAAGTAATTTTTTACAGCATCGCCTGGTTAATATCTCTTTATCTATCTATCTCCCTGTCTCTCTGTCTCTCTCTGTATATATATATATATATATATATATATATATTATATATATATATATATATATATATATATATATATATATATATATATATATATATATATATATATATATATATATATATATATATATATATATAATATATGTATAATATATGTATATATATGTATATATATACATATATA
>CM063508.1:49199032-49209032 GCA_032207245.1 Pardosa pseudoannulata
AAGTGTAAATGATATTAACTTTTGGATATGTGACAGATCTGTAATATATTATATATTATAATTATATATATATATATATATATATATATATATATATATATATATATATATGTATATATATATGTATATATATATATGCATATATATATATATATATATATATATATATATATATATATATATATATATATATATATATATATATATATATATATATGTATATATATATATATATATATATATATATATATATATATATATATATTATATATATATACATATATATATACATATATATATATATACATATATATTTATACATATATATATATATACATATATATATATATATATATATATATATACATATATATATATACATATATATATACATATATATATACATATATATATACATATATATATATATATATACATATATATATACATATATATATACATATATATATATATATATATATATATATATATATATATATATATATATATATATACATATATATATACATATATATATATATATATATATATATATATATATATATATACATATATATATATATATATATATATATATATATATATATATTATACATATATATATACATATATATATACATATATATATATATATATATACACACACACATATGTATATATATATATATATATATATATATATATATATGGTTGTAATTTAATGGTACATTTTCTCTTCTACTCCCTGTCAAAAAGTATATCTAAATAAATCTTATTTTTGTCCTTCATTTTCCCTGATATTCAATATCTCCAAAATCATTAATTGATTTAACCAGGAATCTACTGCCAGTGCATTACATATCGAAACATTAACTTATTATTCCAATTGACAGATTACGTAAAAACCCTTTTACTTTTATACATTTATAACTGGTATAAAGATTTATATACATCATTTCATCATTCTAATTTACTGCTTTTTTGGATTTTTGTGCCCATGTATGAACAAACGGACAGATCAAGAAATAAAATTTCAAAAATGTTTACCCATTCTATGGAGGCTAGCGATTATAAGATTTCGGTATTCATGGAATTGTAGAAAACAAATTTCCATACAATATTTTCTGAACAGAGCCGCGCTATCTCAGTCGGCAAAGGCAACGATCTCTATTTCAGAGGTTGCGGGTTCGTGAGTGGAGTACGCCTAAGATCCGCAGTGTTCGCTAAAGGTGACTGTAGAACGTAAAATATGTTCGTGGCCACAAAGTCCTCTAAGTTTTCAAACGATACGTCTGGAGGTGGGAGGTTAAGCCTAGAGGTCTTCTGCTTGGTCCCTTCTTCTAAATTACGAGGACCCAGCGGGGATAACGTTACTCACGTCCGTAGCATACGTTAAGCTACCCGTGCTCCTCGGTTGATACTAAATGAGTAACAGGTTCGCAGCCTCTTTAAGGCGTTAGGATTATGTCTGTATCGCGTGCTGCGTTGGAAAAAAACAATGTCCTCCAAGTTCTCAATCAATACCTCTGGGGTGGTAGCCGGGGGGTCTTCTGCTTGGTTCCTGCCACTAAATTATGAAGACCCAGAAGGTGTAATGTTCCTCGCCTCCGTAGCATACGTTAAGGTACATCCTGGGGGGTCTTCTGCTTGGTCCCTGTTACTAAATTAAGAAGGACCCAGCAGGGGTAATGTTACTCGCGTCCGTAGCATACGTTAAGGTACATCCTGGGGGGTCTTCTGCTTGGTCCCTGCTACTAAATTAAAAAAGACCCAGCAGGGGTAATGTTACTCTTGTCCTTAGCATACGTTAAGGTACACGTGCTCCAAGGTTCTAAATGGGTAACAGCTACTTAGCCTTGTATTGGCATAAAGGTATATGTGCCTGTATTGCCAGCTGCTTTGGAAAAAAAATTCTCAACATATCACACACTAGTAAACAAAAATGTAAAAACGAGTTATGCCCAACATCAATCCGACATTTCTAACTTTATTACAGTTTCAAGTATAAATTATTATTCTGTGTATTATTATGAATTTTCTTACTATTGTATATAAATATAAATATTCTGTTCCATTGTTGTGTGTGAAAATGATAAAGAATAGAGAGATCTGCCGATTATATAAAATAAATCACGCTCATAGCAAAATGAATGTACATTGTGCTTACTGGTAAAAAAGGTTATTCACCCTATTTCACCTTTAGTCTTAAAAAGAATGCTCCAACTTGATTTCCTCTTTGGATTACTCTAATTACTCTAGTTTATCTTTTAACCGATCCTTAGTGAAAGAGAAAAAAATCTTTAAATTCATTGGGGATTAAATAGCTTGAACAGTTTTAGTGACAGAGCAGAGGAACGTCTAATGATTCGAATTTCAGAAAGAGTTCCAATTTTTACTTAATACAATGAGAGTATACGGAGAAACGTAAAAAAAATTAGATTTTATAATTTTCGAAAATTAAAATTTTTATTTAAAACTATCCTAAAATTAAGGCTTATTTTATTGGAAATATTTTTCTAATCAAAAATATGAATCTACAGCCAACGGTTGCAGTGATAAAAACTGTGTGCTTTATCTACGAGTACAGAATTTCTGTTATTTTGATTATAGAATTTAAGTTTTTTTATTATTTTGAAGTGACAATAAGTATATTAATTATAGCAAAGTGAATAATAAAATACTGTTACAATTCGTTCTTAATTATATTTCCCAATTTAGTGAAATAAAAATATATAACTTTTACTGATATTTACATAATTAAAAATTCCCTGCTGCCTTAAATAGCTTTTTATTTCGGTGTTCATAGCAAAAAAATAAATAAATAAATAAATAAATTACGTTTTCAGACAAGCGTTATCTGAATGATTTTCATTTCTCCTCATATAATCGTTTAACCTAAATAACTTTTACTAAATATTTAAGTTGTAAGCGTTTATTTTCATGGGCTGGAAAAGTCGTAGAAAAAAAAGCTAAAGTGTTGCTTTATGAATAATAAAATTTAATAGGTGAAATAAATTTATTTTATACGAAGGAAAATCTATTTTATGACTTCCGAGTAAAACTAATATAAAAATTATACCTCGAGCAAAATTTTGTGAAATAAATTGAGTTTATGGACATTTTTAATATTATGCACTTGCGAAGAAGGACTGATGTGTGAAAAAAAACTGAGGAAAATATTTTATAATCTGATTTGAGATATTATCAGTTTCAAAAATCCCGTGATACAGCTTCCAACATTACCTTTCAGTGCTAGCTTAGTATCACACTTTCAAATCAGAACCTTCTCTACTAAATTTACTTTTTATTTTATCATGAAAATTACTTTTACTTTTTAAAAAGTATTTATTTTTAATGGGTGTAGGAAAATGTTTAGTTTTACGCAAAAGAAACTACGTAACAATAAAAATATTTTATCTTCCCTAATATTACCTTAATATATGTTGTTACAAATTTGATTCTACTTTGTATAAATGTAATTATTCTGTATAACTAGTGCGTGTATATCCTGCAATCATCGAAAATATATGAGAAATATCATTTAAATTGCTGTAAAAATATTTCCTTGTTACTTTGGAATTTTACAGGTAAACACTTAGATTTTTTAACATTTAGATATATTCATTATTCAGGCTACTTATCTCGGAATTCACAAGTGTGTTAGAGGTTTAAATTTTTCGCCAAATCGACGAAATAAAACATTTTATAGTGACAGAGGAAAAATAAACTAAAAAAATCGGACACTTAGTATTACAGCTAAAAATATATAAATAAAATAAAATGACAGAAATTTACATTAAATATATTTCTAAATATTTTCTTGGATTTCCTTTTAATTTTATAACTGTATTTAACATTTGTAATGGATTGTAATATTTTTTCGTTACTCCTGGTCTGCTTTTATTCCACTTATCCTGTATCATTAATTTTAGCTTTCTTTTACAAAATCTGGATATAGTCGAATTTTTCATTCTAGTTCTAGCCAAACATGCTCATAAGGTTAAACTCTGAATTTGGTGATACTTTAATTACGTCTGGGCATTTATATAGAAGCGAGAGCTTTAAATTATGTGCTGTATGCTTTGGGTAACTTTTTTAGTAGGATTCAAAACCATTTTGTATATTAAATTTTGTGTTGATGAAGCTAAATTCCATTTTAAAATGTCAATGTTCTTCGATTAGTCTATTTCATTGTCGATAAATTCTATAGTACCTACTCTAGAATATTCCATAGATCCCCCTACCATAACTCCTTCTAATTCTCATTTTAGAAGTAAGTTTTGTTTCCGAAATTCTTCTTTGGGTTTCCACCACGCTAACACCCGTTCATCAAACCTGAAAACTGTTAAATTTACTTTCGTGAACAAACAAAACGTTTTTATAGTAATCAGGTGTTTTGTATTTCCTACATATCAATAAAAAAGCTTAAGGTAATCGTGTACATTGAAAACGTCATTTTTTTTGCGCAAAATCAAATTTTTTTTATTTCTCTGTTGTAAAATTTCAGCTTTTAGGCATCTAAATCTGTATTTGTTTTGTCTCTATAGCATTTTAATGAAACGTTACAGCTGTTTAAACATCAGTGACAGATATCAAAACAAAACGGAAGTTCGGGACCAGAAGCTGTGAATTTAAAGCCTTTTAAAGAGTATTTTTTGGACAAAACTTTTCAAATCTTCATGAAGATTAGTTTAAATATTTTTCTAGTAATTTAATAATTAGTAACTTGGCAATTAGAAAGTTTTGAAGCAAGAAAGTGTGGGGAATTTTAAACATGTAATTTTTTAATAGTTAAATTTGCTTTCATAAACTTAAATGTGTTTTTCTCAGAACGGTATTTTTAATAAATGTTGAAACTTGAAATGGGATTTCTCAAAAATTTCTTAAAATATTTTGTTGAATATTATTATGAATGCTTTTGATAGTATTTACTAGTGAATGAACTAAAAGCTTTAAATTTGGATAATTTTTAATGATGTTACACTCATGGTTAGATATAAAGATAAAGAAAATTCATTAAAAATTCAATGTGTATGATTTTGAAAGACCAAAATTTTTTACCAAATGTAAATTAATCAAAGCTTTAAGCTTTCACTCGTCCAGTGTATAAGAAATGTGTTGCATCAAAAAATATTGAAACAATTTAATTTATTAAAAAATTAGACCTTTTAAAATAACCCGATTTTTTTACTAAATTTTTTTCATTTATTAGAAATTTTTTGACTTCTCCAACTTCTCCACGAACAAATTTTTTAAGTGCAATTCTCTATGATGATATACAAAATAAACCTAAAAATGTAAAAACATTAACTAGCTTTTACGTTTAAAGAAAAAAATGTTCTCCAAATGTAGACGGATACCTTAAATTATCGATTCATTTTAATAACGTGATTTTTTTTCCTAGCTACTTGGGGTTGATATCTTATAGATAGGATTACTGTTTTCATAGTTTAACAGATAACAGATTAACAGATATCCTATATAACTGATATATCGCGGTAGAACGTTAAAGAACACTCAGACGAGAATTTTTTTGAAAATTTCTCAGAATGAAGCGCTTTATTCTATCAGATAATTTAGGTGGCGTTCAAGGTCCTTTCATTTAAATTAAGTATATTACTAATTTTACTGTGGATTACTCTTCTCATACTTTAAAGATTAACAGAATGCTGTGACTTAAATAAAATATATTACCAATTTAACTATCCGTTACTCTTTCCATAGTTAAGAGATTAACAATTTTATATAATTTATGGACGTCACAAACAGTTGAGGAATACTCAATCGAGAAATTTTTAATATTACTCAGAATAAAGCGTTTCCTCCTTTTAGGAAACTTAGATCACCTTCTAGGTCCTTTTCAGTATTGAGTTTTTATGAAATAATCACATGAACATTTTTTTTAAAGATTTGCCTTTTCTTGTATGTAAATCGATAATTAATCTACTGATTTCTGACGATGTTTTTTCCCCAAAAAAAGCCATTGTAACACAGTATTAAAATAACGCAAGTTGTGTATTTTCTTTTTTTATTAACTCAGTAAAACTATTTTAAAAATTACACCTAACCTGTTTAACAAAAATAAGTCTACAAAAGTGCTTTTTGTTTTTAACGGAGACAATTTTAATTACTTTTGAGTCTTTTTTTCCCGTGTCTGATCTAAGATGTTCTTTTTTAAGTTTACTATTTAACTTTTTGGAAGCGTGTTTAATAACAAAAGGATGTTAAATAAACATGCTTTCAAAATACAAACAGTTCTTTTTATTTTAATTTCACATATTTTTGAAAATTGATAAAAGTTATAAGAAATCAGAGTATCGGTTAATTTTTGTGAGACACTGTAGAGGTAAATACATTGCTGCTATTTGAATAACTCTGGTAGGTTAATTATATACTTTTGGATATTAACATTCTGTCTTTGGCTTAATATACGTGACTTGCTAAACAATCTGATGTGGATACCATGTCCTTGTCGGCCTACTTAATTATACACTGTTCTATTTTAGTTCTCTTATACTGTCCTCAAATTTATTGTAATATTTATATGTAATATTATTATATGACATATTATTGTATCCTTTTATTTTATTAAGTGACAGTTTTAATTAATTGACTTTAAATATTCTTCCAATTTCTTTAAAAAGTATTGTCTAAACTGCATGTGAATGTATCGCTATATTTCTTTTTTCTCGTTCTATACTGGTAGAGTTATTGCATGTTATATTGAAATTTTCTCTTATGCAGAGAGCAGATTTCAATCATAATTGAGGGTGCACAAATCGTTCTTAGAACAGCCCTGAATGCAAAATCTAAACAATGATTTTACATGATTTTTTTAGTTATGCTAGCTAGTATTAATATGTTATATTAAAAATTTTCATTACGTAGAATGAGAGTCTCATTGAAACATTTGCATAAGTAAAGGTTAAGACAATCAGAGCTATTTAAAACTGGCATTATACAAAATTTTTCAACTCTGTACGGTTATTGTTTCGTAAGTTATGCGAGGTACAAAATTATGTATATACTTAAAGTTCAGACTGATCAAAATGTGCTCAAATAAGGTAAGGAAAATTATTTAAAGCATCAAACTGGAGTTTCTTTGTGTATAAAACGGTAAGTCAAAAAATTCTGATATAACCAAAGCGAGCATTTCAATTAAAATCAGTACACTGAAATGTTCAAGATAAAAATATTTTTTAACATACAGGGAAGTAACGAAACAAAATGATTAGTTTTATTTACATTTTTTAGAGAAACTAGATTTAAATACGCATACATTTGAATAATCAGTTATACTAAAAACCACTTCAATTATTTTTACATATTATTAAAAGTTTTATCCTTAAAACTTTCAAGCTTCTCCAAATAAATCGTCAAATGTGGACCTGTAACTAAATATAATGACTCTCCAGATAGTGCATTATTTGGCCCTGTTCTTTTAAATCTCATATCTTCAATCCCACTCTATTCTCAATAGCATGCCTCTCAAATTCTTTTCGGGGAAAAGTTCAAATAAGTAACCAGCGTATATTCGATAGAAAAGCATATTTTCAGTATTCGGAACTCCATGTTCTTGCATGTCCTTAAACTTTTGCACAATACAAAAATTTTTTTTTTCTTCTTCTTACCCTCACCTCTCTCTCTTCTTTTGAGAAAACATTGAAGCCCTCCCTGAGGCATTTGAAAGAGTCGAAACGTGCCCTAACCTGTTCAAACACTTTCACGAATTTCACAAAGAGTGTTATACGTGCTGCGTGCAAAACGAAACTGGGAGATATTTTGTTCAAAGATGAACATAAAAAGAGTTTACAGAGATTCTTTTCACTCTCTGAGGAAAGACTTTAGAAGAGAACATATGATAAGAAAGAAAATGTTAACATTTCAATTTACCACCTTTCTCCCTAATGGTATATCCGTAGGAATATTTGATGCGTAGTCTTCAATCACGTCTACATTTGACTGTTTTATAAATTTTTATACAATATGAGTCAATTTTACAATTTACTTTATTTTAATATTAAAGCCTTTTTTAAATAACACATTAATATTTATTTATTGTATTTCATATACAAATTAATATGCAATGACCTTTAATGATGCATAGTTTTAAAATATGTCCTGTTGGTAAAGAAGAAGGCATTTAATAGTAAAAGTTTCCTAATGACCAACATAAAATATATTGTGAAAGAGTGCAGCTATGCTTGAGTTAAGGTTTCCGAAACTGATTTGCTCGCCGAACTCTCACGTTGTGGGTTGCATGCCCAAGTATTTTTTCGCGACTCCAGGAAGCGTGTGGTGTTAACGATTGCACTTAAACTTCACCAAGTTTTGGAGAGTTGTGATTGGTCTCCAGGAGGCGATTCAGGACCATCCACAGAGTCCCGGTTCTTCTGGACAGAGCTGGGAAAGGACACATTGTCCACAGGACAATGGAACAATGAACGCATCAGCGCAGGATAATGGAAAATGTCTAGGGTTGCTGGAGTAGTTCAGAAGGATGTAAAAGAGTGGACTTTGGCAATTTGTTTTCTTTCAGGTGTAGCACGTGGAGTGCTTCTTTTACTTTTTAATTTTTTATATAATTTTTAGCATATTTCTTTGTCTTTTGTTCTATATTTGAATATTGCAATATAGTTCAGTGGCAATTTAATATAATAAAAGACGATATAAAGCAAAATTGGGTTATTATTGACTTTGAAATAACAACAGCAATGTACTACACCACAGCTTATTGGACAACTTGTAAAGTATGCAAAAATGAATATTCAAGTTACTGAGTAGTGTGAAGGTTCCTAGACAGATAATTCTGTGCTAAACCTTCTCTAATATAAAATTGGTTAAAATTTATTCAGCTTTCACCATGCTTTGATTTTCTGTAGTGATATTTGTTTTAAACCCTTTCAGTGTACTGATACATATCTTTCAAGATTAATCCTAAATCATTGCATACTCAAATCTTACGGAATATGAATAGAGAAACATGGGGTTATAAAACATCATCGTAAGATCTTTATATAGAATCTTACTCACAAAAGAGGATAAGTAATAAATTTTAATCAAAATAATATTTTTTTCTAAAAAATTACTTTGAATTACACTGGAAATAAGGGAGATAGGCAGAGAAAAAACAAAATGAAATATTATTAATTTGCTGCTCTAGGATATGAAATATATTTTTAGTTTTAGAGAATAATATTAAAAATATTAAAATTGTTTTTACAATTTGGCTTTAATGGAATGTGCAGGCTCTTGTACATACAAAAGGGTTTTTACATCTCTCAGTGCGATAGGCTTCAGAAATTTTATGAAGAATGTTATACATCTTATAATGTTGTCCCATATAGACTAACGCTTTTCAAAATTTTAAACTTTTATTTTAGTAATTATTTACCTTTTACACCTTTATTGTTAATCAAATCTCTAGTTAATCTCAGTTCAAAATATTTTTTGATTATTGAAACTAATCTTTGAAATTATTCAGTTTAACTAATTAAAATTATTTTACACACACTTAAAGGATATAATTCGATTTAAAATGTTAAAATTAATGATTTTTGGGACAAAATATTTTGTTTGATTTCCTAAATTTCTATATATTACAAGTATGAAAAAAGCATCTTACGTGTGTAAGATCATAAATAAATAAGAACGCTTTAAAGCAAAAAGTGCGACTTGCAGCAACTTGTGAAAAATTTTTAAATAGTACTTGTTGGAAGGTTGGACCAGAAAAGTTCTTCAATATACCTTTCTTAATATCCAAAATTAAATTTATTTTTCCGTTTTCAAACAAAACATTTGAAATCATAATAAATTAAGAAGTAAGCAGGCAAGGGTGAAAGTTTTACAAAGATATATTTAACAATACAAAATATTTCAACCTTGTAAACTAGGAGGGCATTAGCAAAAATAAATTGTATTAAAGTGTTAACAGCAATGACAAAACTGGTTCTAGAGTCGGTAGTTTACTGCAGCTCCCTCTTGATAGATATTTCTATAT
>CM063508.1:49214032-49271532 GCA_032207245.1 Pardosa pseudoannulata
TTTGTGTTCGGAGGAGAGATGCTTTAAAAATACACCGTTATTTGATTAAAGTGATGGAATATAAAGATGAAATATTAAGATCGTTTTAAATTTTTAACTTGTGTATGTCTAATGTTTGTGCTTTCGAAATGCTAATAAAAAAGATATACAATCCAAAATGCTTTTAAAAATTAATATTTCAAATGAAACGAAATACTTTTTAAACTTTTAATAAATTATTTTTGGTAATACAAATTTTCTGTTCTTTATTGGTATTAGGCTGAGAAAGGTTGTGCCGGTCCTCTGATGCCCGGCGCGTTCTCTTGTAACTGCGGGTAGCGCACGTCATCGTGGATTCAAAATTTCTTCGAAAATTCTAACAACCTTTAACTACACATTGATTCTATTTTAGAAAAACATTTATACAGTGGATTTTCATCTCTGGATAATTTATAAAGAAAGATGTCTCTTACAATATTGGTTTGGTTTGGAGTGTTACGGTATATCTTTTACAACTCAAGCGCTAATGAGACCAGAGCCTACCACTTAAAGCCGATTCTGAACGGATACGAATAACCATGTCTCAATGGGATTCGAACCCACGAACTCCAGTACCGAAGGCAGCACTTTAACCATTGGACCATCGTTTGGCTCCCTTTACAATATGAAGAGATATTATATGTGAATACTCCTTCTTCATATTATATATGAAGTTTGAATATATTAATATTCTAACATGTCTAATTCACAATAAATATGGATATGGTACGATGCTTCATCTGTAGCACGATTTTTATCTCACCTTTTTTACCATAACTTAGGTTTTTATATTTGAGAGACATCTTTAGTTTATAAAGACGAACTCCCATTCTCTCTGTAGCATGGACTAAGCATTCTAATTTCACTATTCGATATTCAGAATCCTAAATACTTTTATAGTTCCATATCACAATAGACCACAATAATTCGACTTCTATACTCTTGGTATACTCTAACACCCTGTTAATTGCGGGGTTAACAAGTAAAATTCGATGTATAGTAGAATTTACTTAAAACTGTATCAATCAAAATTATTATAGCAAATAAAAAGGAGTAAACAAAGGATTGAATAATATTAAAAATAAGAAATGTTTTTTTCGTTTTGGTGTATTATTTTTATAACTGTCACAATTTAATAAATAATCCCTTATATCTTTAAAAATAATAAAAAAAATAAACTACTTTTATTTTCAAGTACATTTATTTTAATAGCAGTTAATAAATAATATTTTTATGTCTGTACGCTGAGTTTTCGGGAAAGAAATCAACATTTTTAATTTGAGTTTTAATAATATAAATAAACTTAAATTAAAATAAATGTACAGTTTTATTGTAATGGCTATTAAACGCATTTGTTAAACATCTATGAAAAATCTAGTCTCAAACCACGTTTTAAAGAATTACAATTTAAAGTTTCATAAAAATGAATTTTCGTATTTTTTTTTTAGTTTTTAAGAAAATTCCTCATGTGATTTAATAAATACTCTCTTTAATCTTTGAAAAGGATGAAAAAGAAACTCGTTTTATGTTCAATTATATTCATTCTAATAGCCGTCAATAAATAAAATTTTTATGTCTGTACGCTGAGTTTTCGGGAAAGAAATCAACATTTTTAATTTGAGTTTTAATAATATAAATAAACTTAAATTAAAATAAATGTACAGTTTTATTGTAATGGCTATTAAACGCATTTGTTAAACATCTATGAAAAATCTAGTCTCAAACCACATTTTCAAGTATTAAAAATTAAAATTTCATAAAAATGAATTTTTATATTTATTTTTAGCTTTTAAGAAAATTCCTCACAGGATTTCATTCATTATATTTAATTTTATATGGGCACAAAGTACTTTAAGTTTTTAACACAGCACCTTTTGTACATTATTATTTTAGAGTTTTAACTAAGGATGGCAATATTCAGAATCATAAATACTTCTATAGTTGTATATCACAATAGATCACAATAATTCGATTTCTATACTCTTCGTATACTCTAACATCCTCTTAATGGCGGGGTTAACAAATAAAATACGATATATAATAGAATTTACTTAAAATTGTATCATTCAAAATTTTTATAGCAAATAGAAAGGAGTAAACAAAAGATATAATAATTTTAAAAATAAGAAATGTATTTTTTTTGTTTTGACATATTTTTATAACTGTTACAATTTAATAAATAAGCCCTTATATCTTTAAAAATGATAAAAAAAATAAACTACTTTTATTTTCAAGTACATTTATTTTAATAGCAGTTAATAAATAATATTTTTATGTCTGTACGCTGAGTTTTCGGGAAAGAAATCAACATTTTTAATTTGAGTTTTAATAATATAAATAAACTTAAATTAAAATAAATGTACAGTTTTATTGTAATGGCTATTAAACGCATTTGTTAAACATCTATGAAAAATCTAGTCTCAAACCACACTTTAAACAATTAAAAATTAAAATTTCATAAAAATAAATTTATTTTTAGTTTTTAAAAAAATTTCTCACGGGATTTAATAAATACTCTCTTTAATCTTTAAAAATGATGAAAAATTAGATCGTTTTATATTCAATTGTATTCCTTCTGATAGCCGTTTATAAATAAAAGTTTTATATCTTTACGGTGATTTTTCTGAAAAAAAATCAACATTTTTAATTTGATTTTTAATAATATAAACAAACTGAAATTAAAATAAATGTCCAGTTTTATTTTAATGAATATTAAACGTATTTGGTAAACATCTATGAAAAATCTAGTCTCAAACCACATTTTCAAGAATTAAAAATTAAAATTTCATAAAAATGAGTTTTCATATATATTTTTAGTTTTTTAAGAAAATTCCTCACGGGATTTCATAAATTATATTTAAGTTTATATGGGCACAAAGTATTTTTAAGTTTTTAATACAGAAGCTTTTGTACATTATTATTTTACAGTTTTAACTAAGGATGGCAATACAGAAATGAAGGACTGAAATTAAATGTGCATCGCAAATCGTGGAGCCAAATATTTTTATGTCTGTACGCTGAGTTTTCGGGAAAGAAATCAACATTTTTAATTTGAGTTTTAATAATATAAATAAACTTAAATTAAAATAAATGTACAGTTTTATTGTAATGGCTATTAAACGCATTTGTTAAACATCTATGAAAAATCTAGTCTCAAACCACATTTTCAAGTATTAAAAATTAAAATTTCATAAAAATGAATTTTCATATTTATTTTCAGTTTTTAAGGACATTCCGCACGGGATTTCATTAATTATATTTAAGTTTAAATTCACACAAAGTATTTTAAGTTTTTAATGCAGCAGTTTCTGTACATTATTATTTTAGAGTTTTAACTAAGGATTGCATTACAGAAAGGAAGGAAGGACTGAAATCAATCGTGCATCGAAAATCGTGGCGCCAAGCAATCACCTGGCTAATTTTGAGAATGAGTAACGTACACGATATAATGTCAGCATAACTCGCTACAGCAGAAAATTTGCTAAATAAGATTTATCTAGACGAGGATCGAATTGTTAGGGTATTCCGTAACAGTAATCAAACATGACAACGATTCAGCCTGAATTTAATAATAGGAAATGTGGACCTAGAAAGAATAGATATGTGATCTGAATATTTAAAATAGATATTTATTGCACGTTTATGCATAAATTAAATAGAATTTTATTTTTTCAATGATTAGAAAAATTTATAATTTGTAAGAAATACCGATACGAACAATGTATGGTTATAATAAAACAATAATAGTTGTAGTACAGTAATAATTGATAAAATTAGAGGAGAAGAATAGATAGTCTTATCACTTTGATTTAATTTAACATTTTTTTTCAAAATATTTGTTTTGTGATATAGTTTAATATCTGTGCAGCAACTAATAAATTCAGACGTTTGAGTAAGTGATTAAAATAAACGTCCATCGAATAAACATTTCAATATAAGTAAAATACTCAGAGAGTACTGAAAAAGTTTACGTTAAAATTATTTTGACTAATTAATATTGACTAAGTAACATTTCTAGATTTAATTTGGTTTTGAATAATCTAAATAAAGTTCAAATTAAACCACATATTCAAGTTTATTTTAATGTATAATATTGACATTTGGTAAAAAACTAGAAAAATATTGGAAAACTTACAAAAAACCACATATAAAAAATTAAGTTTCATAAAAAAATTTAAAGTTATTGATTTTTAAGAACACTTTTGATGAGATTAAGTTAATTATAACTAAATTTATATGCGTACAGTTTTTAGGAATAATAATAATCTATAAAATAATAGACTATAAAAGATCTTGTATTAGAGTTACAACTAAGTATGGGAATACAAAAAGTAAGAAAAGAGTGAAAGTAATTGGGCATAGTCTGTACAAAAAGGCAAATTGTGTCTCCAAGCAATCACCTCTCTACTTTTGAGGATCTAGACGATTCAATGATGTAGAGACGTGACGTGAGGACGTAGACAAATCAATGACAACAGCATTAAATCAGCTAGAGATGGAAATCTGCTAAATAAGTTTTATCCCGAGAATCACATAGTTAGGTACTCCATCACAGTAATTAAACATGACAACGATTCAGAGTGGATTTCATGAAAGGAAATGTGTACTTATATAGAATAGGAAAGTGGTATTATTTGTACAAATGCACGTTACTGCACATACTAATCAGATATGATCCCCTGTAGCTCATTCGGAAAAGGCAACGATCTCGTAACTGAAGGGTTACGGGTTTGGGGCTCGAGCCCACCTAAGGTCCGCTGTGTGTGGTCCGCTGTGTTTGGTTGTGGTTGTGTGTGTGACCTGGGGCACATAGATATGTTCTTGGTCACAATATCCTCCAAGTTTTCAAACGATATTGTAAGCATCGCATCCGTCTCTGTCGGATGTCAAGAAGAGCATTGGTTAAAGCGAAATTTTTTTCATTATAAGAAGCAGAACATTTCAAAACGCCAAATAATTGAAAACGGCAATATTGTATCAGTAATGGTCTACTTGACTTGGAAGTGTCAAGCGTGCCTTTTATCAACTCCCCGAGAGAGAAAAGGAATTGTGCTTTGTGTGACAGAGTCGGCTAGGCGCCAAAGGTCATTTCGGCTACACCAAGGACAAGGGTCAAACGGGGGTGTCAACCTCCCCTAAAACCGAGGTTTCCTGCTTGGAAAAGAGAGAAACTGGAGAACTCCCAGCTGAACTGCTAAGAAAGCAGGTTGATCTAGAGTGATCTCCACTCTGGACGATAGGTTACATCTGCATACTTTTTAATATTTCTTTAAATGCTTTTTTGTTGTTGTTGTAATAAATCAACCTTGTTAAGTTTAATCCTATAGGTCTGGTTATTTCGTCTCCATATCTGCTCCTTATACGAGACCTATGGGAAGTCATAGCCAAGATGACTAGGGTGTGACGGACATCGGACATAGAAACATCGCAAACCGCTAGGCGAGAATAATAAATATCGCAGGAGTGTATGATCTAAATTTATACCCATAAGGAATAGGAACGTGTTCCTGATCTCTAAAAGTATACATTACTACATGTTAAAAATAGATTATTTCTCATCGAAGTTTAAGCATTTACATGATTTTGTATGGAAAACTGATTGAAGCTTTGTATTTCTCTGTAGAACGATTAGAAAACCTGTTAAGAATATTGTTCAGTGTGACTGATAAAATTGACTTCATGAAAATTATGTTTCAAAGTTTTTAATTAAGAAACATTTTAATGCGGTTAATTTAACCCTTAATTTGGCTACACCGGACATGTATATTTTTAACTACAATATAACATAATTGTCAGTGTTTGCCACAGCGGACATTAATTATCTCATAAAGGGAAAATGATATTTTTTGTTTATTTTACAGAGATCATAATGTCTATACAGACATGGGAAAATAACAGAAAACATCTTGTCAAGTTAAGGGTTAATTGAGCTTAATGGGTACAACATTTTAGGAATTATAAAAAATAAACTATAAAAAGGATAGTATTAGAGTTATAACTAAGGATAGCAATACGGAAAGGTAAGAAAGAGTGAAAGCCAGCGTGGATCTTCTGTACTAATGCAAATCGTGGGGTCGCGCAATCATCTTTCTAATTTCGAGAATGAGAAACTTCGTCAAATCAATGTCAGCAGCATCAAACTCGCTACATTAGGAAATCTGCAAAAACGGATACATCTGAATGAGGAGTGAATTGGTAGAGTATTCAGCAAAAGTAATCAAACATGGCGACGATACAACTCGAATATCATCAAGCGAAATGTGTACCAAGAAATAATAGGAGCTTGCTTTTTATTTGTAAAAATGAACCTTACTGCATGCACCAAATAGATTATTTTTCATCGAAGTTTAGGTATTTACATACAGTTGTAAGAAAAACTGATTAAAAACTTTCATTTCTAAAAATGTATTAAGATTTTTTGCTTACTAGTGTTTGATAAATATACTCCGCAAGTATATATATAAAATATTTTTTTAAGGATTGGACAATTTTAAGTTTGTAAGAATTACTGATAGGAATTACTAAAGAAAGTTAATTTTTATATGGATGAGAAATATAAAAATACCACATCATTTCAATATAATATTTTGATTTGACAATTTGTTTCTGATATATTTTCATAATTGTACAGAATCCAATGAATTTTAATGTTTGAGTAAGTCAGTAAAATAAGTATCTCAAAAATAAACAACTTAATATAAACTCAATATAGGAGTTTTGACTCTTAACATTGTTGTTATGTAGTGATTTATAAATATAATCCGCAATTTAAAAAAAGATAAAATAGAGCTCAGATTGAGAATTTTATATACTTGCTATACTTGAATTAATTTTATAGCTAGTCAAAAGCATATACTTGTTTTGACTAGATAAATAGATACTTAATCCATTTCTCTAGACATTAATCAACAATTTTTAACGAAATAAAAGTTCATCGCATTCGTATGTGTATGTAATTACAATCATTTGAAAATTCAGGTAATTAAATAATTATAAGAAACAATATTTAGCTTCTCAAGAATTCTGACTAAACTAACATTTTTGCAATTTCAAAAGGGAGAATATACTTCACTAAATTGAACATTCCATTTTAAACCATTGTAAGTGCAAATTATAGTTAGATATAATTTTTACAAATAACTATCAATTGAAATCATTGGAAATAATTCACAATACATTATACATGCAATGCTTAATTCATCTTAGATAAATATTTCATAAGAGTGTAAACGAAATAAACTGCATAATGGGATAGTATTAAAGATTTTGTAAATGCAATAAGCAATTCTTAAATAAACCTACATGTCTGATTTTTTAACAAATCAACAATCAACGTAATATTATTATTTGTTTTTTAAATTATTATTTAATATTCTACTTTAAACTAGCATGTAGCCCGTTCTATTACGAGATCAGTCAAATTTTTATATTTCCAGAATTGTGACGTACCCTATGAGGCTGGTAAAAAATTGGTTGGTTTTTGGGCTAAGAATTATTTGGTACACGGTCAATAATTTGTTTATTTTCATACTCCTCTAAAGTCTCCCGATATGTGATGTAATTTAGAATCACGTTGAATTCATTTAGAAAGATAATTCAAAATTTTCTTAGCTACGTTGAAATGATCTTTAAGTTCTTTCCATTTTTTGCCACAGTAATTAATGGAAGTGAATGAATGAAACTATCATTTCCACTACACCATGGAGGTTGATAGAATTTGTTGTTAATACCGGGGATAAAATTTTCATTGCAACAAAAAATAATCGATTATTAAATTTAAAATTATCCATTTTGTGTCTAATCTATTATTTAAGCCAAATATAAAAGAAATTTTTTTACGTTATATCTAAATCCAGTGATAAAATGTATGAAAATAATGCATACGAAATTAAAGTAATTTAAAATAAGAAATGATTGACGTCATAATGATTGAAAAAATGTTATTTTTACCTATTAATTATCTGAAAAATTGATAAATTTAATCGCCTGCTCTTAAACGGGAAAATAAGGCTTGAAATAATAGCATTAAATGCTAGAAAAGGGGGTAAGGGTTGGGTTCCGAACGTTGCTAAACCTAACTCCTCAAGAATCCAAAATGGATGCATCTGTCCATTCCAGGTACAACCGTTTAATAAATTTGAGGACCCACGGACAGATATTTTAGGCTATTATTACATAGGGGATGGTTTATTAACCAATACACGCATGAAAAGATTAAAATTGAATGTTTTCTTTCCCCAAAAATTTGGGAATATTAGATAATTTCTCATACAAATGTTATATAAGGGCATATTTTTTGCCTAGACATAAATTCAAACAATTAATAAAAGCGTTATATCTAAAAAGGACAATACCAAAAGTTAAGAAAGACTGAAAGCAGTCGTGCGTCGTCTGTACCGCAGCAAATCAAGGCGCTAAGCAATCATCTGGCTAATTTTGAGAATGAGAAACGTGGACAAATCAATGTCGGTTGTACCAAACTCGCTACAGCGGGAAATCTGCTAATAAGATTTATCTGTACGAGGATCGAATTGCTAGGGGTATTCCGTAACAGCAATCAGACATGACGATGATTCAAGGCAGATTTAATAAAAGGAAATGTGTAACTAGAAAGATACATGAGAATAGATACATGCTGTCAATGTTTAAAATGAGAGATCGCTGCACGTTACTACGTAAAGCAAATAGTGTTTTCTGTTTATGTTCTTGGATTAGGCATTTATCCAATATATGCTGATAAAAACTATTGCTATTAAGAACTATAATGATTGTATCACAGTAAAATTGACAAAATTAGAATATATTAAGGAGAACTATAAAAGTGATTTTTCCTTTAAATTTATTATTTTGTTTTGTAATATATTTTCATAGGTGTACAGCAAATGATAATTAGTACGATTGTGTAATCTCATTTAATAATTTTAAAGGTGTTGTAAAAGTTAAGACAGATATAAACATCTCCTTATTTATATATAGAAAAAATTCTCTATTTATAATGAGAAATAAGAGTGATTAGAAAATTCAAGTTTCAATTTGCTGTATCGGAAATCGACAAAACATATATTCATATCAGTGAAACAACTGGGGTATTGGGAAGTAATTTTTCAGAAATTACACATTAATTAATTTATTAAATAATTCAATAAATTATTTTTAGAAATAGCAAAAATTTAAACTGACATAAACTTTTCTGTAGGAAGGTTTATTATACTTATATAAATACACACACTCACACATACGAACACACACACACACATATATATGTATGTATGTATGTATATATTATTCTTCTTGTACTAGTTTTTTACTATAGTTATATATGTACACACACAGGCATATATATATATATATATATATATATATGTATACATTTATAAATGTATAGCATATATACATACATATACATATATGTATAAATTGATATTGTATAATATTAATTGTTCAATAGTTCCTTATTAACACTATTTCCTCAGTAACAAAATAATTCAATATGAATCTTTGAAAAAGTGATTTCATGGAATTGAGTTCTAATTAACACTTATTATTTTACGCACATTATCTTTTTAAAAATCTTATGCTAAAAGAGTTTGAAAATTTAAAAAAAAAATGAAATATAATGTATAACTGCAATAGCTATGTAACTTACCACAACATATAATGTAACTTAAAAAAAAACATTTTTAAATACTAATATAAACCGGAGTATTGCAAATACTTTTCTTCATTACTGTTGTAAAAAATAAAATTAATTCATTTTAAGTACATATAAATTGAAATTTAAAAAGTGAATTAATTAGAACTTTGCAAGAAGCAAAAATATTCAGCTAAAATCTTCATTTACCTAACTTTACTATTTTCAAACTGCATTTTAAACCTGAAACTTTCGCATACTAATATTAATATTTATTTGAACTCCAAACAAATACTTTTCTAAAGATAATTTGACCAGGTGATGCAAATATCTGAAGTTTGCCCTTTAAGATATCCCTTGCGGGACTACGGCTAAGGCAGACATAAATATGCGTGAAGCATGTTAAACAGAATCTGAAAATTTGCTTTTCAGCAGATGGAAATAACTCTATTGCACCTGACGCCCGAAAATACAGAGGTCGATTTTGAAAATCATAAAACTGCAAACTCCTGTGGCTTTAAATATTGGAGAATTCTGATGTTCTGTCATTCTAAAGTGTCTGCCTATTTTCAGACCTAAAGTTGAAATAATTTTATATTATGTATAATAACTTAGGAGAAAATACATCTTGTACATATTAATTTTTATCGATACACAGCAGGTTCTTTGTATAGGAAACTGTTATTTTTCACCTGAGTATTAAATTATTGATGTCGTAATTAAATTTAAGGTTTATTAAAATATATATTTGTCAACGGTATTCTGCATGAGTTATTCTATGCATTATATGCATGTGTGTTTGAAAATGTATGAATTATATACATTTTATACACTTATATAAGTGTACAAAAGGTAGAGAGTTGAAAGCACATATACATATATACATACATATATACATACATATATATATGTATGTATGTATGTGTAACCCTTATATAAATATATTTAACCAATTAAAATAGCAGAAATAGCAGCCATATTTAAATGGCCAGGGCTTGCAAATTAACGCAGCTACAGTCATCGTGGTATCAGTACACCAGAATTGAAAAACTTCACATTTGTGTGTTCAGCTCTCTCCCTATTGTGCACTTATATACAAATAAGAGTACAATAGGAAGAGAGCTGAACAAGCATATACATATATATGTGTATGTTTGTGTTTCTGTAACCCTTATATAAATATATTTAACCAATTAAAGTAGCAGAAACAGCAGTCACATTTAAATTCCAATTGATTGCAAATTAACGCAGCTGCAGCCACCATGGCATCAATAAATTAGAATTGTAAAACTTCGCATTTGCTGTCAAAAGTTCGATTTTTTACATTTATTGAGATTTATAAATGCATTGGCTAACCGTATGTCCCCACAGTGCAACATGTTCGCATAGAATATTCTAAGAATATACACAGTTGTGAAGGATGTAAGCAATATAGTGGGTTTGTTACCGTGATACTTGAAATTTTTGGAGGCAGGAGTGAAACTTGGTTAATTAAGCTAGCTCGAAAAGACGCCGAATTAACTTAATTCTTGTAGAAGCAATATAGTTTTCCTGAGTCAGCTAAAAAATGTGGCCACTGAACAGAAAAATAACATTTTTTCTTGTTAGTCTTGAGAGATGATTAAAAAGAGTTCAAGTCATAGAACGCTTCTTTATCTAAAATTTTATGGATGGTAAATGAGAAAAAAAAAGAAGTGGGAAAAATTATACTTTTGAATATTTACCTTATATATACCTTACCTTAATATATACCTTATATATATATATATATATATATATATATATATATATATATATATATATATATATATATATATATATATATATATGTGTGTGTGTGTGTGTGTGTGTGTAGTAAGTCACGACGGGTGGTTTCAGTCACGGTCATAAAAATGACACCGTTTCAGTCAAAGAGCTTTATTAGCAAACCGTTGGTGTATGGGTTCCCACTTCATTATCTTCGGGACAAACTGCGAGAGCAGCTAACATGTAAGTTTTATGTAAAAAGCAATGTAACCCCTGGGTCAACATCTGTGTGTACAACCCCAGTCAAACCAAGTCTGGGCAAAACTGCCTCCGATATCGTGCATCTTCTTTCTGTTCTGAATTTCCTAAATGGGCAGCTAGGTTAGTATAAAGCTTAGCACTCTTCTCTGAGGCATTATGAGGCATCTTGATTAGCACTCTTCTCTGAGGGCGTGAACTGAAACCCCAGTGGTTAATTTAGGTGAAGGGTTAAAAATTAGAAAGGAAAGGGACGAGGGGTTTTTATAGCCTTTGACTTAAAAAAGTCGAAAGTTTGAGTTGAAAACCCCTGATAATTTTCTCGGCCCTTAATAAGGTCAGTCTTTAAGGTTTTATACAAAATTCCTACATTATTTTACAGTTCTAGTTTACTTTTTCTTACATATATATTTATATATAAACAAATGAAAAAAATTTTGTAAAAGAAATCTGTTTGTAAACATGAATTGTATACAAATAAAAATTATCTGGCCTGGACTTGAACCCTGGAATCGAGCCTCGTTCTTACGCTAGTTTAAAGATGAGATCTTATGTGCTGTGCGTGGTGCCCTTCCGACTTTTATATAGAAGATTCTTCTTTCAAAATAAAATTACTTGTTTTCAGCATAACGAGGACATCTTTAGTATAGAAAAATTTTATATTTTTGGATCACTTTTGTCTCTATATTTACAACACTTTGTTCATAAATTAGACACAAAAGCTATAGATTATCAGTAATCAGTGATGGTAAGCCTTCTTGAACAAAATTATCTTAATGTCAATAAGAAAACTACCATACTATCCGAATATGTTAGAGAGAGTATGTGCGGAAACTTGAAGATCTCTATTGACTTTCATGTATCTCAAATATGGTTTCAATGCTTAATCGTTATAAATTTTAACCACGTTCGCTCTCTGCTAGTAATAAATACTTGTAAAAAAATCCCTTGATGACTATGTTAAATATCTTTAAAAATCACGATCTTCAAAAGACATATCATGCTTATTTTATTTTGTAATTTTGTAGCAGTTTTTAGTACATTTTTATACTTTTCCTTTCTTTTTCACGTCACGTATTTTTACAAATTTCCATTACAAATCTTCAACTTTTTTTAATGGAGTTCTGTGTTTTTCATTTGCAATAAGACATCATCATCATCCTAAATAAATGAATATTTTAACATGTGTAATTGAAATTATTAAATTCGTCAGTATTTCTTTATAAAAAATATTTTATTATTCTTCGAAAATTTTAAATACCCATTAATAAGTTCCAGTCTCTTTAACTATTTAAATTCATATATTATTCAATTTCATATTTATATTGATGAATGACGCCTCTCGAAGTTGAAAAAGAAAACGAAAATTACCTTTCGGTTGAATCTAATTTTCTCAAACATCAGCAGGTATTAAAATTTCATGACTCGTGAGGGTTATTTATTAAAAAGCGTAATTCCCTGCTCGATAAATCTGTTCCTTGTACACATACTTAATGAAATTGAAATTGTACGTTTCGTGACAGGGAAATTAAAGTTAAATAACGTGGGAAATATCTAATTATCTTGCCTAGTAACCAGGGATCTTTTTTTCTTTATTCGTGACAAGTTTTGAATAAAACTTTTGTTAAATAACAGAATGTTTCATTCTTACGAAATTCGAGTTGATGGAAGGGGAGTAAATATTTATTAGTGAGGAGGATAAATGTTTGCTTAAGATATTTGAGCTGGAATTCATTAAAAATTTCTTTAAAATGCTTTGTTAGGGAAAATTAATTTTCTCCTATGCAAAGGTGCGGGAAAAATGGTGTAAGAAGAATGTCTCGGCAGAAGTGTTAAACATTTGAAACAATTTAGTATTTTATAACGCATAACTGTACTAGGGATATTTAATCAATTTAAAGTTGGCAAAAAAAATGTTCTAGAATTTTATCTTAATTTGGTTTTGTCTTATCATATCCACGCAGTAATCCAGGGAGTTTATCCAAACATGCTAGACATAAGTCCGTGGAAAAATTCAGAATTATAAAAATCAGAATTCTTATTCTATTGGACTGATAAATAATTGTAAATTTGAGTAATGGAATTTTAATACTTTTGAAGTTAATCGAATCTTTGAATCATATTTTCTAAACCAAAGCAATTTAATCATTTAAAATTACGAATACCTCATCAAAATTAGTTGTTTTACGTGTTTATCATAATCTAAAAATCAGGGTTTTTAATTATAAATATGAAAAATATATAACAAAACAATGTGTATATTTCTTTAACATTACACCACAAAGTATTTTTTTTATAGATTTTTTTATATCAGTCTTGGTTAACCATTAAAACGATCTTGGAAAAGTAAAATATGCAATTTATTCATCAACGATAACTGAAACCTTAGTAATACGTTGTTTTTGAATTGATTTGTATCACGATTGAAGGATTTTTCACTTTTGAGAATATCAATGAGATGGGAATAACTGTTTCGAGAGTAGATATATCACGAGATGTAGTCAAACTTCATGTTTTCCGCTGTAAACTATACTGAAAGAATGTGTTGTTAGCAAGGCAGAGACGTATATCAAAGTATTATTCTGAATGCTAAAAACAATTATTGCAAAAAAAAATCATTTTAATGGTTTAGACTTTACGGCTTACTCCAGATATCTGTTTATCAGAATTTTTTTTTATGTTACATTTAAAAAGGGTATTTTCCTGATTAAACCTAAATTTATTACATATGTCAAATCCTTTATTCATCAAGATATCTATGATATTATCCTACATACATCAAAATATGATGGAACCTCCTGTATAATATGCGACGAAAAGAGAACGTATTTACAAACTGGACAATGTTGCTTACCTAAATAATATTTTTTTCATATCTAATTTTAAAAATTCCTGACCAATGAACATTATGTATTTTTTTAAATAAAATATTGCATGAGTATTTCCAAATATTAAACATTATACTCAATTAAAATTGAAGATTAATTTTCGGCTGACCTTGTACTTTCTGAACACTTTCTACTTTCACTGAAGATAAAAATTAAACAGTTTTTAAAAAAAATTTCATTTACAAGGAAACATTGATATATCTAGGCATGTAATTCCTCATGTAACTTCAAATTTTATTTAATTTTCGATATCGATCACCGAAAACTCAAAATGTCATAATCTCCGTAATAGTTGACACATTTAACCGAAAGTGACATTAATTTAAATACCTCCAGTATTTGCTATGTTGATTGTAGTATTCCAGAACGTGTTTATCTACATTTTTCTGCCAAATGTTTGAAAAGTCCAAATAAATAAAATTCTAAGGGGCCTAAATCTGAATTGAAGAATAGAAGTTTTATGACCTCTCTCCTCTGTAGTGTATACTATTTATTTCTTTGTTGTAATGTATCTGGTTCATCTATAAATTTTTGACATCAAGCAGCGTTAATCTCTTTTCGGACTTAATGTTTCGCTCGTAAAGCCGTGGTACTTAGATTGAAATATACTTTCTTTCCATCCAACTACTTCGGCTTTCAAAATTCTGATAACTGCATGTGAATCATACTTTGCATAATCTGTGATTATATTTTTTAGTTACTTTCAGGAAACTCTGTTACGTCTTTAACTAACCTGCACTAACTTACTACTCTTCCAAATCAAAGATTTATGTAATTCTGTCAGTGCTGTGCATGGACACTATACTGACATGTACATTACTGGCTGTATAACAGCCAGTCCTACCTTTATTGCCAAGAATGGAATCATTATCTTAGTCCCTGCTTCCAAAATACGAGGACCAACTTTGACCCAATAATCGTACCTTACACCTAAAGGAAAAACAAAAGACATCCTTCCATCAAATCGAGTATCGCTGTCTCACGGCAGTGACTTGTACAAATGACAGAACAAATAACAATACATTTATCGAACTTCCTTCGGAATATAAAAACTAACCCTCTAAATGCTAAGTCTGGTATTTTTCTTTAATTTTTTCTAAATATGCACACATTGGCAGCCTTTCCAAGCATTAAAGCTTCTTGTAAGTCTTTTTGAATTTTCCAAAATAGGACCCCTTTGAAAAAAATCTTAAATAGTCTACAATACAATATCCAGTATACATTTTACAAGATAATTAGTTTCATATAAGTGAAGAAGAGGTTAAATTATATCCAAAATTTTAAATGAACCCTAAATTCCTTGTGATCTCCTGATTTTCTTTTTCTGGACTTTAAGCAAACTTTTTTCTTCAGAATGCCTGCAAATAATACCTTATACGTAGTACGCATTTACCATGCACTGGATGGGCTATTGTATTATATTTTTTTAGCACACTTTCCTGTATAAAGTACAATATATATATATATATATTCATTGAATAGATGTCACTACAACACTATATAAAATATAAAATATACATATTATATACACACAACGAAAACACCAGCACTGAATACATACCTATTTTATTTATTTATTTTATTCAATAATTACATACTGTAAAAAATAATGTTACGTTGGTCTAGTGTTTGAGAAAGAAATTAAAACTCATTAAGAAAAACATGAAAAATAGGTCTTGATTAAATGATTTTATACAATAACAAATGCCTAAGGAATACAAATAGTTGAATCAACTTATCATTTGTAGATCGAAGACTGCTCTCGAGTCGGCGTCGATCCTAAGAAAAATGGCGAAAATTTCTTTGCCAAGGGTTCTCCCACAAAACGCGGATGCCAGCCTTTCACCTCTCATTCTTCTCGTAACAACCTTGTCCGCTCCAAAAAAATTTCCACTGTCCGCGGAGACAAAAAAAGAGTCCACTCCAGAACGGCGGGGGGGAGGGGGTCAAAATTCTCCAAACGGACACCTATATTGGCTGGGAGAAGTCCGAAGTCGCTCTGCATTCAAACCGGTCCTGCCCCGGCATGTCCCCGAAGACCCACGGGGTGATCCGAATGTAACTTATTGTTACACATACCTATCTATTTTATTTCTATTTTAATTCATAAGCTATCGCATTTTTTACCCATATATTACTGGTCATTTGATTTGCTATGGTATATTTAGCGTTAAACTTCAGAAAATGATTTTCAAATATATCCAACAATAATTTAACAACTTCTCTCTTAAAAGTTAACCAATATTTCATTAATATCTATTAAATATTATTCAATCATATTGGCCATTTGTGTTTATGTTGCTAGGGTGATTATAGAAAATTTTCACTGATAAGGACGAAAGCATATCATTTATTACCCACATGTTAATTACATTCATTTTTCTCTAGAGATAAATGAAATTTTCCTTCACATCTATTTAAGTCTTAAATAATTTTTCTTGGAGAACAGCACACGCAACTGTTTTCTGTATTCTGAATATCATAACACCATTGCATATTACCTTGTAATATATGATATAAATATAAAACGTTTGATTACAAGTTGTTATTCTACAAGTCTGCTTTGTTTTACTATCTTCAGAAAATATGTTCTTTATTTCCCGTAAACACACTTACTCATAAATAGACAGAACATAGTTAGTGGAATGTTGTAGTCACGGTATAGTCTTCAATTTATTAGAATCCTCATGGGAAATGTGTCAAACAGTTTTCCTATTAAGCCTGGAAATA
This sequence comes from Pardosa pseudoannulata, assembly GCA_032207245.1. NCBI lineage: Eukaryota > Metazoa > Arthropoda > Arachnida > Araneae > Lycosidae > Pardosa > Pardosa pseudoannulata. Next base: position 49,231,304 of record CM063508.1, read on the forward strand.
AATATCTTATTTCTTACTTTAGCATTGGCGATGAAAGAACGTAAACATAAATGAATCTGTAGCTAAATAGGAATCTATTGGTATTTCACTTTCCATACAAAATACTTTTATCAAATAGACAGTTAAATTTTGAACTTTTTTATTTCTAATTCCTCTAAATCTGAAAAAAAATATATGCCAATAAAATGTATATATTACATAGAACACATATCATAATGATTACTAGAAGAGAGTACTTCAAAGAAATTTTTATTATCTTATTAAATAATAGTAGTATTTTGGATAATTTAAGGGAATATATTTTTAGGATTCAAGTTACAGGCAATTTATTCTGTCAAAATTTTATTTCCTTATACATATCCCTAGTGGTTCATACAGAATGAAGCCGAACGCTGGCCGATTGGTTAGGGCACTGATCGTCGGAACCGGAGTTCGTGGGTTCGAATCCCACTTTGGCATGGATGTTCGTAGCCGTTCGGAATCGGCTTTAAGCAGTAGATCCATTAGCCCTCGTGTGCAAAATAGTAGACCGTAGTGCTCCAAACCAAACCATACAGAATGAAAATAATAAATAATTAACAATGACAAAACCATTTAATAATTTTTTTTTACTCACAAAATGATTAACACATATATTTTAATCCTCCTGATCTACAAAGAGTTTTTCTGAAAAAAATGTTTTAAAAGTCTAAATAAATATTAAAAGTAAAACATTGAAATAAAATATGTAAGTAAATAGACTGCTGAAACAATGTGCAATTTATTAAACCTACAAAAGAACTATGTTGTGTCACATCAGAATTTCCTTTTAAATAATTCATATTTCAATAAACAATAGATTTTAATATATTTCTCACATTTATTAATTTTTTATCTTTCTATAAAACTCAAAAACCATTTAAAAAGTTTTTTATTCACAAAATGAATAAAGTGATCCAAACTTCTATTCTGATACTCCTGATCTACAAAGCATTTTTCTGATAAATGTTTAAAAGTCCAAATAAATAAATATTTAACATAAAACATTTTAAAAAATATGTTATTTCAATGAATGAATATTATGAAATAAATAGGCAGCTGAAAAATGTGCAATTTAATAAACCTACAAAAAGAGCTATGTAGTGTGACATCAGAATTTGTTTTCAAATACTTCATGTTACAATAAAGAATATATTTTAATATATTTGTCACATTTATTAAATTTTTTATCTTACTATAAATAACAAATTCTTAAATAATGTAAATGTAAAATTAAAGTGTGTAGGTTATATAAAACTTGAGTTGCTCTACAGATAACAAGTGATTTTGCATAAAAATTTTCAAAATGTTGTGTTAAAATGAATATGTATTTCATACATTAATACTATTTATTTAATAAAATATGACTTTCGAGATAATTTTGAAATTTGCAACAATTCAAACAAAATTAACGAATTAAAAGTGGAAATCAGAAGAATGCAATTCATTGTAGATATTTAAAACACTTAAGAATTTTTGAAATAGTTATTTATAGATTTTTATGTTTATACATCAATCTTTTCAACCATCTTTCTTGTTTTATAATATGTAGGATAGGCAACATATTTCCTCATTATTTTTATTAACAAAAAAGTACTTTTTTTACCTAAGTTCAATTAAATTTTTATGAAAGTATCTAATCTTAATCAGTGATCCTGCATTGGCCAATTAATTAGAGTAATGAATAAAAATAATTAAAATATGCTTACTTAATTGGATAATAAATTACCTCTCGTGTCACATCTAATAAAAGAGAAAATTAATAATGTTTTTTTTTAATTAAGAAGATATTACTCAGGGGTAGCGTTTAATACATGCTTGTAAAAAAAAGCGTTTTTATCACATTCAAGACAAGTCAATCTTTCACTCTTAAAGTGCTAATAATTAAACAGCGTACACTGTATTTCTTCAAGCACAGCAAGTTAATCAGCCTTAAATAATAATACCAAACTTAATAGAAAATATAAAGCAGTTTTTATTAAACTCTATCTTTTATTATATATACTGGAAATGTAAAAAATTCCTAATTATTACCTAAAAAGAAATAGAATACTTTCTAAACCTTTTATTTTCTCTTTTGTTATTATTGTATGGATATAAAGGAAAAATTAAAAATTTGATAATTTTCCTTATAAGAAAGTCTTCGTTTGTTATCTAGCATAGATGTCGACAAAGTATACTCCGTTTAGCATAATTTGAAGAACTCACTTAACGGTAAACATCATTTCTATAGAGTGTATCCAATTATTTTTTTATTGGATACGTAAAGATTTATACCAATAGGATATTTTATTTTTAGCGTGTGGTTAAAAGATTTTTAGTAGAATGCTAGTATAAAAACTTTTATAAAAATGAAGAATCGTTTTGTTGTTGTTTTTTATCTTATAAAACATGACGAAATATTTATCTGTAGAGAAGCAATTAACCACCTGAATCGCCAATAAATACTTTTTTTTACTGATAAAACTATTTTTTTCTTAACATATTGATAAGATATCTCCTCACCGGTAATTCACTGTATGGTGTACGTATTATCATTCCTGAATCTTCAACTGTTTCTAACACTAAAAAAAAGAATAAAACAATAAAGACACACACATTACAATATATGTTTATATATTGTAAGGTGTGTGGTTTTATTACATATATCTGTATATATATATCTATCTGTAAATTTGTGTGTGTATTTATTTTCATATTTTAATATATATATATATATATATATATATATATATATATATATATATATATATATATATATATATATATATATATATATATATATATATATATATATATATATATATATATATATATATATATATATATATATATATATATATATATATATATATATATATATATATATATATATATATATATATATATATATATATATATATATATATATACATATATATATCATATATATATATATATATATATATTATCATATATGTCATATATGTCATCATATATGTCATATATATATATATATATATATAATGTCATATATATACATATAACTTCTTATATATATATATATATATATATATATATATATATATATAATGTCATTTCAGAGTTTGTTTTCAAATACTTCATATTCAATAAACAATAGATTTTAATATATTTGTCACATTTATTAATTTTTTTTTATATTTCTATAAATCTCAAATTCTTAATGACAAAACCATTTAAAAAGTTTTTTTTATTCACAAAATGAATAAAGTGATCCAAACTTCTATTCTGATACTCCTGATCTACAAAACATTTTTCTGACAAATGTTTAAAAGTCCAAATAAATAAATATTTAACATAAAACATTGAATTAAAATATGTTTAAATAGGCTACTGAAAAAATGTGCAATTTAATAAACCTACAAAAAAAGCTATGTAGTGTGACATCAGAATTTGTTTTTAAATACTTTATGTTATAATAAATAATATATTTTAATATATGTTTCACATTTATTAAGTTTTTGATCTTTCTATCAATCCCAAATTCTTGAATAATTTAAATGTAAAATTAAAGTGTGTATGTTATTTAAAACTTGAGTTTCTCTACGAATAACAAATGATCTTGCATAAAAATTTTCAAAATGTTGTGTTAAAATGAATATGTATTTCATACTTTAATACTATTTATTTTAGAAAATATAACTTTCGAGATAATTTTGAAATTTGCAACAATTTAAACAATATTAAAGAATTAAAAGTGGAAATCAGAAGAATGCAATTCATTGTAGATATTTAAAATCCTTAATTTTTTTAAATACTTTTTTATAGATTTTTATGTTTATACATCAATCTTTTCAACCACCTTTCTTGTTTTCTAATATGTAGGATAGGCAACATATTTCCTCATTTTTTTATTAACAAAAAAGTACTTTTTTTATCTAAGTTCAATTAAATTTTTATGAAAGTATCTAATCTTAATCAGTGATCCTGCATTGGCCAATTAATTAGAGTAATGAATAAAAATAATTAAAAAATGCTTACTTAATTGGATAATAAATTACCTCTCGTGTCACATCTAATAAAAGAGAATGTTAATAATGTTTTTTATTAATTAAGAAGATATTACTCAGGGGTAGCGTTTAATACATGCATGTAAAAAAAAGTGTTTTTATCACATTCAAGACAAGTCAATCTTTCACTCTTAAGATGCTAATAATTAAACAGCGTACACTGTATTTCTTCAAGCACAGCAAGTTAATCAGCCTTAAATAATAATACCAAACTTAATAGAAAATATAAAGCAGTTTTTATTAAACTCTACCTTTTATTATATATACTGGAAATGTAAAGAATTCCTAAATATTTCCTATAAAGAAATAGAATACTTTCTAAACCTTTTATTTTCTCTTTTGTTATTATTGTTTGGATATAAAGGGAAAATTAAAAATTTGTTAATATCCCTTATAAGAAAGTCTTCGTTTATTATCTAGCATAGCTGTCGACAAAGTATACTCCGTTTAGCATAATTTGAAGAACTAACTTAACGGTAAACATCATTTCTATAGAGTGTATCCAATTATTTTTTTTATTGTATACGAAAAGATTTATACCCCTAGAATATTTTATTTTTAGCGTGTGGTTCAAAGGATTTTTAATAGACTGTTAGTATAAAAACTTTTATAAAAGAGAAAAATTGTTTTTTGTCACTTTTTATCTTATAAAACATGACAAAACGTTTATGTGTAGAGAAGCAATTAACCACCTGAATCACCAATGAATACTTTTTTTTACTCATAAATCTATTTAATTTTTTGTAACTTATTAATAAGATATAATCCACTTTATGGTGTACGTATTATCATTCATGAATCTTCAACTGTTTCTAATACTAAATAAAAAAAGAATAAATCAATAAAGGTATACATATTACAATATATGTTTATATATATTGTAAAGTGTGTGGCTTTATTACATATATCTGTATCTATATCTATATATCTATCTATATATATGTATAAATTTGTGAGTGTGTATTTATTTATTTATTCATATATATATATATATATATATATATATATATATATATATATATATATATATATATATATATATATATATATATATATATATATATATATATATATATATATATATATATATATATATATATATATATATATATATATATATATATATATATATATATATATATATATATATATATATATATATACATATATATATATATATACATATATATATATACATATATATATATATATATATATATATATATATATATATATATATATATATATATATATATATATATATATATATATATATATATATATATATATATATATATATATATATATATATATATATATATATATATACATATATAAATGTGTGTGTGTGTGTGTAATATATCATAAGTATTGCACTTTTATATCTCATAAAACCCCTCCTCTCTTGCATTTCAATTCCGTAAAATCTATTTTCCCATCCACAAAATGTATTAATTAAAAGAGTGTCCTCGACTTAAAACTCTTCCAACACGTTTCCTAAAGTTTTGTCTTCAATAGATGCAAATATTTTGCGCACTCGCCGCATTTTCAATTTTATTGTTAATATTATCAACTATCTATCTTCACTGCCTCTCACTCTGGGGTCCAACCCTATTCTAGCATCTCTTTCAATGTTTATTCCATCTTCTGCTTTTGATTGTGTAACACGTGACGTTCTCTTAACTAAAGCAAAATTTAAGTTCTACTCGGAAATTGTGCCGTTCTCTTCAATGAGGCCGGATTGTAACATCTTTAATTAGTCTAGATGCATAGACTTCTTGTCCACCAAGCTCGGGCAAGTAAATGTATTACGGGTATGATATTTCAGGGCCAGTGTATTAATATTGGCCTTGTTAGACACCCCCCACATACACAAATATATATATATATATATATATATATATATATATATATATATATATATAATATATATATATATATATATATATATATATATATATATATATATATATATATATATATATATATATATATATATATATATATATATATATATATATATATATATATATATATATATATATATATATATATATATATACATATATATATATATATATATATATATACATATATATATATATATATATATATATATATATATATATATATATATATATATATATATATATATATATATATATATATATATATATATATATATATATATATATATATATATATATATATATATATATATATATATATATATATATATATATATATATATATATATATATTTCTGCGTGTGTGTTATTTAAAATATAATACACTTAGAAGTAAAATTTTATGCATATTGTATAGATGTACTCAACAGTTGTTTAGAAGGAAAAATGTAGGGCAAAGACCTTAATAAAGAAACTTCTGAAGCGACGTTCTTGATTAAGTAATGAAGTGGCTTGGAAATATAAAAAATTCTTTTGTCTAAGCTTTTAGCTGTAATGATTCAAACTAATTTTAAAATTAGGTTAATCTTTAACATCACTTTAAAGCAGGTGTTTCAAATTAACTTTTTTAAATGAAGAATCGTGCCACTACATAATTAAATTAAGAGATAATTGAAGCATAGTGTGTATAAGTTAACAAATTTAATCATATTCTTCGCTACGCTAGCTTATTTGAACTCTTAATATTAAGAAGTGTCAAACGGGCTTTATTGATAAAAGTAAAGTAATAAAAATTACTCTACTGTGTATAATAATGTATTTTGTTTTCACCCTGCTATGTTATTTAGATATTTTTCAATTATTTCTAATCTTAATAAGCTTAATTTACATCCCATACAGACACATCGATAAGCTGTCTGTGTAAGTCATGTAATTCGCATTTGCTTAAAAAGGAAACTAAAATTATAAAAGTTAATATCAGTAATGTAAAAATTGAGGTTGTTTTTCTCTATTTGAGTCAGTTTAAAGGGGTAACCTACTTCTTAAGACAATTATGAATAACATTGAGCATCCGCGCTAGAAGTTTAATATGAACCTACGAAAGTGGTAGCAAATGGTAGCGCTAATGAAACTAGCATACGTCCGATGTACATCTGTACCAATTTTAATATCATTTATTTTTATGGTTACTCTAATTTTTAAGACTGGACGTTGGTCGAATGATAGGGCACTACTCTTTGGTACCAATGTCCGTGTGTTTAAATGCCGCTGCTAACATAGATGCTGGTAACCTTTAGGAATTGGTTTTGAGCAGTAGGTTATGGTTTCATCAGTCCTGGTATAACAAATAATAGACAGTAGCGTCATTAACCGAACCCAATCAAACAAAAAAAATTGGTAGCAAAGGTATGAAAGAGCTGCATCCATTAGGCCATTTCCCGGATAGTGCTTTAAAGAAAAACACACTAACATATGCCATACGCGCATCTGTAATATTTTTATTATGGTTTTATTTTAACTGCTTGAAGGTATAGTGACATATTTTGTCATTTATGTGTTCAAATTATGCAAGAAAATAAAGAATGTAAGTCACTTACTCAAAAGATAGGTTTTTTTATAACAAAGTTAGATGAAATATGTTTGTGTTTTAGTAAAGAGAAGTGTTTACAGGTACATGACATTTTAAAGTAAAATAAATGACTTAAAACTAAAAATCAAATACCAATAAATTCTTTATCTAGCAATGCAAATTGAATTGCTTGCATTAATATAATTGAGGTTTACAGAACAAAAAATGGTACTTCTATCTGATATAAATAGTTTCTAGTATAAACAAATCAGAGATTTTTGTTTAGTATTCAGTTAAGTATAGGTTAGTATAATAAAAACGTTTTTAGCTTGAAAGGTATACATTTCTTTAATTACAAAATGTCTATGATGTATGTATAATGTTCTAGAGTTAATGCATTTAACAATTTCTCTTATAATTTTCTATCACAAGTACTCTAAATAATATACAATAATAATCTAAATGGCATCTAATAATCTCTATACAATAATAATCAAATACTCTAAATATAGTATAACTGATTTATATTAATCCCTGATTTAATGAGAACAACCAGGATTTAATAAGAGAATTATGAATACATGATTGGAACATTGCCAAATCTACAGGACCATAATTTTCTTTCAAAAAACAAACCCCGGTTAATCTGAAGGATACTTTTGATACAATTTCTACCGAATTGTCAGAGGATCCTGATCTTTAGAGCCGGAGTTTACGGGCTAAAATCTCACTGCTGGCATGGATGTCCATACCAGCAGTAGGTGTCTTTAAGCAGTGGGTTCCAGTTTCATTAACACCCTTGTAACAAAACAATAATCCGTAGTTCTTCGAACCCAACGAAATCCCAACGAAAACAGATCTCCAACTCAGTTAACCCTTTCTTGTAAAAAATGTTTATTATTCCAAAATCAATATAAAGTTAATGCAGATTATTGATAAAATGTCACTACCGAATTCTACAAATTTACTTTAGCCTGGTCCTTCAGAGGTTTTAAATCAAACTTTTATTAGCACTTGATTTTGGTGCTTCTGTATAGAAGAGGAAAAAACTGGAACAAGGCCAAATACTAATCTAAGCGTATTCGAAGCAACATGTTTAATCAATGATGCACGATCAAACGTTACATCAACGTGCACTACCAATTGATTCCGTAAGGCTAGATTGGACATTTCGCGGCCAATGAGTCTTCTCTGAAGAAGAACAACAGAAGAAAGAGACAATAACACTATTCAAAACAAATTAACCAACTTATTTTGAACACAAACAAGCAAATTAAATAAGCATATGTAATATAGTATGTACAGTATGTATAGTTATGATTTTATGAAACCTTTTAATACGAACATTTGGTTGTAATGAACTAATATATCGGTCTATTCGATCTCGCATGAAATATTTTTTTTAATTTTTTATTTTACATGAATGTCTTTAAACCCTTTTAACATATATAACGGCTATTTAAAAGTGGAGCTTTTCTAGAAACAAATGGAAACATGTTATATTGTGAAATCTTAAACCGAAGCAGAATATATGTAGGCTTTTAATTTTTCAATTACGTTTCTTTTGAAATCACAAATGGCATTTTGCAAAGAAAACCTCAGTTTCCTATCTGAGGATCATAAATCTCTATAAAATATTTCTCTGATATTCTTTTAAATTTTGTCATCAGTGACTGAAATTTATGATTAAATTATATTTTATATAAATAATCAACCCAGCGACTCTCTTTGCGACAATTAAAAATACGGATAAACTGTAAAAAAGAAAAAAATGAAATATAGATGCTTGTACTACATAAGGACAAACCAGTTAAAGTATGGATATGACCAGATGAAGTGCACTGCATGAGCATACTGTTAACTCTGCACTGCACAGTGACGCGTATATGAATAAATTAAATTCTCAAGCTATACAAAGGTAAAGGAAATAAGTAAATATTAAGTAAAAATAATTGTCACTATTTCACACTTGTTTGTATATCAGTTTGTCCTTTTATCCATTTTCTTCTGATTTTCTTCTTTAGATGGGAGTAACTATGTATTATATTTTTGAGAAAAAACTTCCGTATTACAAATATTCATCATTTTACTATTATTTTACTGTGATTTTTTTTAATTATATTAACGTTTGATCCAAGGATTGTTCTCCTTTGTTGATCAAGATATTTAGTGTTAATTTTACAATAATATTATTCATATATTTATCGAGTGTTTTATAATGTACATTGAATTCATATGTGCACTGAAGACACTTTTTAATTATAAAAGGTTAATTGATATAGAATCTTATATGGAATTTTTAAATTAAAATAGAATTAAAAAAATTTTTAACACACCGTCTGGGATCATGTATGTGTGTTAGGTTTGGTTTGGAGCACTACGGTCCACTTTTTTGCAACACGAGGGCTAATGAGACAGGGACCTACAGCTTAAAGCCTATTCCGAACGGCTACGAACATCCATGCCACAGTGGGATTCGAACCCGGTACCAAAAGTCATCACCCTAACCAATCAGCCATCATTTGGCGTATGTGTGTTTAAAAACTAGTTGTAAACAAGAAAAATGTACAGTTTAAGGTTAAAACCTCAAAATGGTATGACCTTAATATTTTAATAACAATCAATAATAGAGCATTGTTACAGACTGCTGCTAAATATAACACATTTATCACGCGTACAAAATACTTGTACTCATTATATATTTAGAATAAAATATAAATTTAGTAATTTAAATATATTTTAGAAAAATTTCTTTAATTTGTGTTTGAATTAATTTTAAAAATTTATAGTTTTAGTCTTAATACATGGTTAAGCGTATAGCATTCTTTTTAAAATAACAAATTTCTATTCCCTAAAATAGGTTAATTTTTCGAAATTAAACCATGGAAATTCATAATCAATATTTAAAATCTAGCATACTTTAAATATTCTCAACATTACATGGAAGTACATTGAATAGTTTAAAAGTTATTCTGAACGACGTATTCAAAAATTACATTCTTTAAAAGATGACTTTAAATCTCGCTTAAACACTTAGTTTACCTCTAAACTAATGCATTTTGAGTCATAACTCCCGAAATAATGGGAATTGTATCATAAAGCTTACTTCAAAAATCTTACAGTTTATATTTAGAAGTGTTTATTAACTTAAAATATTAAAAACTTTTAAAGTCTAATTTCAGATTATAAAGGGTACAGGCTTTCAAAATTGGATAGAATTTAACACAAATATGAATGTGTTTGTAAAAAGATAAAATATCAGAAACTTTTTGCAGTCGATTGACAGTATTATTATTTCTTAAAATATTTTTTCTTATCATACATCTGTGTTTGAAAAGTTAAAATTCATTCTTTACAATTTTATTTTTAAACCTTTTTTACCATTTCAAAATTACTTAAGGTGCATTTTTACAACCTTTATTATAATATATTTTCTACTCATGCATCAACTATAAAAGTGTATATGCATTTTTAAACTTTAAATATTTTGAGAAGTTACACAGTATAAGACAGTGAAATTTATGAAATAGTCAAAATACTGCATTAGTTCAAACGGTCATTTTATATATATATTAAACAAAGGAAAAATATCCAAACAAAATATTTTTTATGTGTAGTCGCTTTATTAGTAGTATCAATATGAAAGCAATTGACTAGCACGAAATGAACTATTAAATATTTTTTGAGAATTTGCTGTCAGATGACTCAAATTTTACAAAATTGTATTTTGATTAAAAATTCATTTTTCTAGATTGTAGAGTCATAAACACTACAAAAACTGTAAGTGTACAAAAATGAGTTCTATTATATCAAAATAAAACTAACTGTAGAAGCAGACTAGAACACATGGGAAAAACTGATTTTTGCAAAAATTTTTTTTAATAAAATGCTCATAGAATTTATTATATTTTATTAAAGTAGTTCCATAAGCTGTTGAACTTGTTTTTGTGAAATTTCATGCTGTAAAGTAATAATTAAATACAAAAGCTCTTTATGACCTTATTTGACTGCTTATAAGATCCTGAACTATCAGATGGTTCATTCGAATAAGCATAAAATATTACTACGGTTGTCGCAATAGAAAGAGTGTCAAATGATGTACTCTTGCGATTAAAAAAAGGCTACTGAAGTGAAAAATTCTATTTGTAAGCACGACGTTAGTTGCGACGTTAGTAAATTCACATCTTGAATGAATCATTAAATTTCACTAGTGGAAAAAATATTCCTAGTGAAAAAGTACGAACCTTATAGTCACTTCCTGTACACGCGTATCTGCCAGGACTGTTTATGCCAGGACTATTTTGCATGTACACCATACAGTCTCTGTTACCCTGCCTTTAATGATATACCAGTATGCGGTACAGGCAATCTCATTTCTTTGTCATTCTCACTGTTTTGGCTGTATCTTTTGTATTTTAATATCGAATTTGTCTTCTAGATGTCCACAAGATATTAGTTGTCTAAGTGTATACACTCTCTTTGGTTTAAAAGCAAGGGCTTTCTGATAGATTTTGCATTACTCAAAGAGTTTTTATCTCTGACTTTTTGGCTCGACTTTCGCTTGAGTTTTTTCAAGGCTGACCGATATAGAAACATTTTATAGTTAATTCTACCTACAAACAAAAAACGAAGCCCGGCAAACTAGTGCAACTGTGTGTTTCCACTGAATAAAAATGACAGCGGCAAAATAATTAATAAAGAGACAAACAATTTTTGTCCAGACTGGGACGTTGAACTATACTTCTTGCCCTCTTACAAAATTTATCGCACTAAATATGATCTTTGAAAAAAAAAATGGCTAAGTAAATGTATTTTTAGTATTTGCATTCAAAAACAGTTGTGTAGTAAATGTAATCGAAAATATTAGTATTTTTATACGCACAACTTCAAATGTAATTTCCCTTTCTGGCGTACATGAGTGAGAATAGACAACTTCCAGGGAAAACATTACTTCCTGTAAAAAAAGTTGTTATACATGCTTAAAATAATTAAAAAATATTACATTTAATAACATTTTTCAGTTTAAAAAGTAAAATGAACAAAAATATGAAATAAAAAATGATACATTTTTGGATCTAATTCGAAAAAAAAATAAAACTCTTAAAGGGTTAAATCAAGTTGGTTTATAAGCAAGAAATCCTGTTTAGTATATTCTATTCCCAAGCCATCATAGAGGTAGATTATTGCTATACTGTGAGGAACATGTTGATTGGAGTAAGCAAAAGTCACCCGGAGCGATTTTCTACGATATATTCCGTTTCATTTTGTCAAGTGATTCCTGCTACTAGTAGGTGTAGCAAGAGAAGGCGGAGCATTAATAACGTCAATTGTCATAAGCGTCTTTGGTATAGACATTATATGATGATCCGGACAGTCATGAGGCCGGATGGCAGAATACCTCTTTATATCCTTAAGTGGGGCACTCTTACATCATTTTAATACTACACTTTATTTTGGAGTTAGTTCTGGATTTTGTTCATGCAGTTATTTTCTACGATATATATGCGTTTCATTTTGTCAAGTGATTCCTGCCACTAGCAGGTGTAGGAAGAGAAGGGAGAGCGCTGCCAACCTTAATGTTCACAAGCGTCTTTAGTATAGACATTGTATGAGGGCGTGGACAGTCATGGGGCCAAATAACAGAATACCTCTTCATATCCTTAAGTGAGATACTCTTACATCACTTTGATACTGCACTTGATTTTGGAGTTTATACTGGATTTTGTTCATCCATTCAGGGGTGTAGAGGACCCAGACATTCTGTTTATGAACAAAATTGCGTGACTGCGCATAAGCATTGAGATATCGAACACACTAAAAAAGGAAATTACTGAAAATTGAGAATGGCTTGCTTAGTCTGCAATTTTAATTCTATAGAACATAACTGAAATACAAGGGAAATGTGTTTCTTATAGAAAGATTCTTACCTGAACTTTGTAAAAACCTATAAAAGGACTTAGTGGAACAATGGGTCAAAATCTTCAAAAGATTACTAAATAGTTTAGTAGGTAGCATCATTAACCCCTTCCGGTATGATTTAATAATGAAAAACTGTGCATGAAATAACCATTTAATTTTTATTTAAAAAACTTGTTTCATTTTACAATTCTTACATATTCTTAATTAAAATCCACTTTTTACATAGTGTTAAATAATATCAGAAATAGTAAAATTAAGAAAATATCAAAGCAAAACATTAATAAGGTATACAGATAATAGTCTTCAAGCTAGTGGTACTTTTCAAAACAAAGTGCAATGGAATTCTTAATTGTTTACACCGCCAAGTAGTCTCATTTTTAATTTGATTCTTGTAACACACACACCATTTCTTAGTAGGTTTTCTTTTATTCTGACTCATTAATTTGGCAATGACTTGTACCAAGAAATTCTAAGTAAACAATATGCAATAGTGACTAGTGATTTTCCCAAGTGATAAAAGTGTTGCCAAATTCAGTACACTAGAAAATTTAAACTAAATTAATTATCATATTTAACAGTAACTTTAATCGCATGACGAGTGTAGCTCGTCATTGTGCGGTATGGAATGAAAAACTACTGAGAGCTAGACTTGTCATTTTAACGGAAGGGGTTAATAGAGACAAAATGTGTACTAGTATCTCTTTTTTTTCTTCAGTAAACAATTTTAGTTTTTAGACTCTGAAAGTTTTTCAAAAAATAATTTTATTTTTTGTTTATTACCTCGCTTTCTCCTAAGGAAAAATCTGTCCTATTTTACCTCATAACACTTTATCTGTATGACATATGTATTTAGTTTTAATTTATCAATGATTACCTGTTATTATTTATTGTAAAGAATTTTGCTTAGATATTTTCAAATCGTGTACTATGTAAGAGCCTTATGCATGTTTATTCTGAGAATACAGTCATAGAATGTCATAAAATTTAAATACAAGGACACTTATCCAATTGTACACAGCTATAAATTAAAATAAAATGCAAGCAAAGATTTTTAAAGTACTTTTAAAGTTATGTGACAATTCCTTATGTTCCTTATGTCCTTATGTTAAGGTTTAAATTAGAGATAAATAATAGTTGAAAACATTTTCTTAAATCGTGTTATTCCTGAAGTGTTATAACTATTACGGTTCTAGCATTTTAGTAAATTATTAAGTCATTTTATAACACAGTGTTACTAATTTTGAACTTAGTAGGAAAAATGTTCTTTACAAACTGACTCTTTATTAATTATCGTAGACAAAAGTGCTATAAATATTTAAGAAGAATTAACGCTAAAATTAAGGAAATACCTTCTTTGTCTGTTCTTCTTAGTATATGCCTCTTATGTAAGTTGCTTAAGTAAGAAAGGTTAATTAAAATATTTCTAAAGAAAACGGATTCCTTCTACTTGATTTACAACGGCGATGGGCTAATTTTAAGTGAAAGAATCCACTTACATTCATTTTAATATGATAGGGAAATGCATTCATTTCTAAATAAATTCATCTTTCTGGATTTCATTTCGTGTTCGAAGAAAAATTAGTTAAAATTTTAATTAGAGTTTCAAATTATTTCTATTGTTGCTTTCATTAATCTTATATTCAGTTTTAAAAAAGTTTAGCCCAACAAAATGTATTTCCTCGAAATTTCTGTCTGCTAGAACCATTTATTGGGATAAAGAAATTAATTAGAACCTGATTATATGTATATATATATATATATATATATATATATATATATATATATATATATAATATATATATATATATATATATATATATATATATATATATATATATAATATATATATATATATATATATATATATTATATATATGTATATATATATATATATATATATATATATATATATATATATATATATATATATATATATATATATATGTATATATATATATATATAATATATATATATATATATATATATATATATATAATATATATATATATATATATATATATATATATATATATATATATAATATATATATATATATATATATATTATAATATATATATATATATATATATATATTATATATATATATATATATATATATATATATATATATAGATATATATATATATATATATATATATATATATATATATATATATATATATATATATATTATATATATATATATACATATATATATATTATATATATATATATATAATATATATATATATATAATATATATATATATATATATATATATATATATTATATATATATATATATATATATATAAATATATATATATATATATATATATTATATATATATATATATATATATATTATATATGTATATATATATAATATATATAAAAATATATATATATATATATATATATATATATATTATATATATATATATATATATATATATATATATATATATATAAATATATATATATATATATATATATATATATATATATATATATATATATATATATATATATATATATATATATTATAAATATATATATATATATAATATATAAATATAGATATATTATATATATATATAAATATATATATATATATACATATATATATATATATATATATATATATATATATATATATATATATATATATATATATATATATATATATATATGTATATATATATATATATATATATATATATATATATATACATATAAAATATATTATATATATATATATATATATATAATAATATATATAAATAATATTATAATATATATATATATATATATATACTATATATATATATATATATATATATATATATATATATATAAATATATATATATGTATATAATAATATATATAAATATATATATATAATATCATATATTTTATAATATATATATATATATATATATAATTTTATATATATTTTAATATGATAATATATATATTTTATATATATTAGATATATATATATATATACAAATATATATATACAATATATATTATATAAAGTATATAATATATATATAAATAAAATAAAATTTTATATATATATTTATTATAATATATATATAATATATATATAAATATATAATTAGTTAATTACTAAATATAAAAATAAAGTAAAAGTTCAATAAAACTCACATACAACGGCTAAATACATGAAACTTTCGGTCGCGTACTACTCATAACAACAAGTGATGATTTGACACTTTGGTTCCATAAGATTTTTTTTTCATAATGTTATATTTTTAAATTAAAAAAACACCCGGTTATAATTCATGTCTTTTTAATAAAAATGCAGATATAATATATATTATAATATATATATAAAAATAATAAAAATTAAAAATATCCAGTATAATAGTAAAAAATACATAAAAGATATAAAAAATGATAAATAAAAAAGTGAATGTTTAAAAGATAAACATAATATATTTTTTAAAAAAAAATTTTTTCTCTTCGTACGATAGAATAAGAAAGGAGATATAAAAAGAAAATATATAAAATATTAAAAAAATAAGTAAAAAAATAATAAAGTAAAAGTATAAAAAAAACAAATATTATAATAATAAATTTTTTAAAAAAAATATATAAAAAAGTTATAAATAAAAAAAAAAAATATATATAAAAAGAAATAAAAAAAAAAAAATAAAAAAAAAAAGAAAAAACATTTAAAATAAAAATATAAAAAATGAGAAATATGATTAAAAAAAAAAATCATATAATAAAAAGATAAATTATAAAAAAAAAAAAAAACCTAAAAAAAAGAAAAATATTAAAAAATATAAAAAAAATATATAAAAATATAGTAAAAAAAATCTTATAAATAAAGAAAAAATATATATATAAAAATACATAAATAAAAAAAATTACAAATACAAAAAAATATTTAAAAAAAGTAAATAAAAAATATATAAAAAAATATATAAATAGAATTAAAATGTTAAAAATATGAAAAGTTTCAATGATTAAATACATACAATTAAATACAAATGAAACATTCGGTCGCGTACTACTCAATAACAACAAGTGAATGATGAATTGGTTCCATTAAGACATAAATATTTTTTAATTAAAAAATTTTTTCTCTTCGGTAATGAAAGCAATAAATAAGAGATCGCAAAACATCTTTTATTAAAGATACTAAAATATAAAAGATACTAAAATAATCATAATAATATGATTCCGTATAAAGAGTTAACTTTGGAGCACCTCGCCCGGTTGGGCATACCTCCAGTAAGCAAGGTAGGATGTTTAACAAGGGAGAGGTTCATAATAAATATATTGTTTATCAAGATGCCAGTTACAGTAACGTTATAATACAATAGTAAAAGGAAAATATATACATATATACTTATAAAGTAAATATAAATTAAAAAAGAAGTTAAAGTAGGCCATTAAGGGAAAATATGAAAAGTAGTTAAATGAGATAAAATGCGAGAAAATATGATTAAAAAGAAATAAAAATGTCTGAAGTAATGAAAGAAACAACAATAATAAGAGAATCGTACAAAAACAAAATTATAAATTTAGCATACGTAAAATTTTACAGTAAGAAAAAGTGGCATATAAAAGTAACATTATTATGCAGCTAATACAAAAATCATCTTTCCGTATAGAATGGTAATCTTCGGAGCACCTCGCCCGGTTGGGCATATCTCCAGTAAGCAAGGTAGGATATTTAACAAGGGAGCGTTTCATAATGAATATTTGTTTCTCAAGATGCCAGTTACAGTAACGTTATAATACAATAGTAAAAAGGAAAATATATGCATATATAAAGTAAAGATAAATTAAAAAAGAAGTTAAAGTAGGCCATTAAGGGAAAATACCAAAAGTGGTTAGATAGGATAAAATGCGAGAAAATATGATTAAAAAGAAATAAAAATGTCTGAAGTAATGAAAAAACAGTAATAATAAGAGAATCGTACAAAAACAAAATTATAAATGTAGCATAAGTAAAATTTTACAGTAAGAAAGAGTGGCATATAAAAGTAATATTATTATGCAGCTAATACAAAAATCATCTTTCCGTATAGAGGGGTAATCTTCGGAGCACCTCGCCCGGTTGGGCATATCTCCAGTAAGCAAGGTAGGATATTTAACAAGGGAGCGTTTCATAATGAATATTTGTTTCTCAAGATGCCAGTTACAGTAACGTTATAATACAATAGTAAAAAGGAAAATATATACATATATAAAGTAAAGATAAATTAAAAAAAGAAGTTAAAGAAGACCGTTAAGTAAAAATATGAAAAGTAGTTAAATGAGATAAAATGCGAGAAAATATGATTAAAAAGAAATAAAAATGTCTGAAGTAATGAAAGAAACAACAATAATAAGAGAATCGTACAAAAACAAAATTATAAATTTAGCATACGTAAAATTTTACAGTAAGAAAGAGTGGCATATAAAAGTAACATTATTATGCAGCTAATACAAAAATCATCTTTCCGTATAGAGGGGTAATCTTCGGAGCACC
Organism: Pardosa pseudoannulata; assembly: GCA_032207245.1. Taxonomy (NCBI): domain Eukaryota; kingdom Metazoa; phylum Arthropoda; class Arachnida; order Araneae; family Lycosidae; genus Pardosa; species Pardosa pseudoannulata. The sequence goes on from CM063508.1 coordinate 49,250,264, forward strand.
TCGCCCGGTTGGGCATATCTCCAGTAAGCAAGGTAGGATATTTAACAAGGGAGCGTTTCATAATGAATATTTGTTTCTCAAGATGCCAGTTACAGTAACGTTATAATACAATAGTAAAAAGGAAAATATATACATATATAAAGTAAAGATAAATTAAAAAAAGAAGTTAAAGAAGACCGTTAAGTAAAAATATGAAAAGTAGTTAAATGAGATAAAATGCGAGAAAATATGATTAAAAAGAAATAAAAATGTCTGAAGTAATGAAAGAAACAACAATAATAAGAGAATCGTACAAAAACAAAATTATAAATTTAGCATACGTAAAATTTTACAGTAAGAAAGAGTGGCATATAAAAGTAACATTGTTATGCAGCTAATACAAAAATCATCTTTCCGTATAGAGGGGTAATCTTCGGAGCACCTCGCCCGGTTGGGCATATCTCCAGTAAGCAAGGTAGGATATTTAACAAGGGAGCGTTTCATAATGAATATTTGTTTCTCAAGATGCCAGTTACAGTAACGTTATAATACAATAGTAAAAAGGAAAATATATACATATATAAAGTAAAGATAAATTAAAAAAAGAAGTTAAAGAAGACCGTTAAGTAAAAATATGAAAAGTAGTTAAATGAGATAAAATGCGAGAAAATATGATTAAAAAGAAATAAAAATGTCTGAAGTAATGAAAGAAACAACAATAATAAGAGAATCGTACAAAAACAAAATTATAAATTTAGCATACGTAAAATTTTACAGTAAGAAAGAGTGGCATATAAAAGTAACATTGTTATGCAGCTAATACAAAAATCATCTTTCCGTATAGAGGGGTAATCTTCGGAGCACCTCGCCCGGTTGGGCATATCTCCAGTAAGCAAGGTAGGATATTTAACAAGGGAGCGTTTCATAATGAATATTTGTTTCTCAAGATGCCAGTTACAGTAACGTTATAATACAATAGTAAAAAGGAAATTATATACATATATAAAGTAAAGATAATTTAAAAAAAGAAGTTAAAGAAGACCGTTAAGTAAAAATATGAAAAGTAGTTAAATGAGATAAAATGCGAGAAAATATGATTAAAAAGAAATAAAAATGTCTGAAGTAATGAAAGAAACAACAATAATAAGAGAATCGTACAAAAACAAAATTATAAATTTAGCATACGTAAAATTTTACAGTAAGAAAAAGTGGCATATAAAAGTAACATTATTATGCAGCTAATACAAAAATCATCTTTCCGTATAGAATGGTAATCTTCGGAGCACCTCGCCCGGTTGGGCATATCTCCAGTAAGCAAGGTAGGATATTTAACAAGGGAGCGTTTCATAATGAATATTTGTTTCTCAAGATGCCAGTTACAGTAACGTTATAATACAATAGTAAAAGAAAATATATACATATATAAAGTAAAGATAAATTAAAAAAAGAAGTTAAAGAAGACCGTTAAGTAAAAATATGAAAAGTAGTTAAATGAGATAAAATGCGAGAAAATATGATTAAAAAGAAATAAAAATGTCTGAAGTAATGAAAGAAACAACAATAATAAGAGAATCGTACAAAAACAAAATTATAAATTTAGCATACGTAAAATTTTACAGTAAGAAAGAGTGGCATATAAAAGTAACATTGTTATGCAGCTAATACAAAAATCATCTTTCCGTATAGAGGGGTAATCTTCGGAGCACCTCGCCCGGTTGGGCATATCTCCAGTAAGCAAGGTAGGATATTTAACAAGGGAGCGTTTCATAATGAATATTTGTTTCTCAAGATGCCAGTTACAGTAACGTTATAATACAATAGTAAAAAGGAAAATATATACATATATAAAGTAAAGATAAATTAAAAAAAGAAGTTAAAGAAGACCGTTAAGTAAAAATATGAAAAGTAGTTAAATGAGATAAAATGCGAGAAAATATGATTAAAAAGAAATAAAAATGTCTGAAGTAATGAAAGAAACAACAATAATAAGAGAATCGTACAAAAACAAAATTATAAATTTAGCATACGTAAAATTTTACAGTAAGAAAGAGTGGCATATAAAAGTAACATTGTTATGCAGCTAATACAAAAATCATCTTTCCGTATAGAGGGGTAATCTTCGGAGCACCTCGCCCGGTTGGGCATATCTCCAGTAAGCAAGGTAGGATATTTAACAAGGGAGCGTTTTATAATGAATATTTGTTTCTCAAGATGCCAGTTACAGTAACGTTATAATACAATATTAAAAAGGAAAATATATACATATATAAAGTAAAGATAAATTAAAAAAAGAAGTTAAAGAAGACCGTTAAGTAAAAATATGAAAAGTAGTTAAATGAGATAAAATGCGAGAAAATATGATTAAAAAGAAATAAAAATGTCTGAAGTAATGAAAGAAACAACAATAATAAGAGAATCGTACAAAAACAAAATTATAAATTTAGCATACGTAAAATTTTACAGTAAGAAAGAGTGGCATATAAAAGTAACATTATTATGCAGCTAATACAAAAATCATCTTTCCGTATAGAGGGGTAATCTTCGGAGCACCTCGCCCGGTTGGGCATATCTCCAGTAAGCAAGGTAGGAACATTTAATAAGGGAGCGTTTCATAATGAATATTTGTTTCTCAAGATGCCAGTTACAGTAACGTTATAATACAATATTAAAAAGGAAAATATATACATATATAAAGTAAAGATAAATTAAAAAAAGAAGTTAAAGAAGACCGTTAAGTAAAAATATGAAAAGTAGTTAAATGAGATAAAATGAGAGAAAATATGATTAAAAAGAAATAAAAATGTCTGAAGTAATGAAAGAAACAACAATAATAAGAGAATCGTACAAAAACAAAATTATAAATTTAGCATAAGCAAAATTTTACAGTAAGAAAGAGTGGCATATAAAAGTAACATTGTTATGCAGCTAATACAAAAATCATCTTTCCGTATAGAGGGGTAATCTTCGGAGCACCTCGCCCGGTTGGGCATATCTCCAGTAAGCAAGGTAGGAACATTTAATAAGGGAGCGTTTCATAATGAATATTTGTTTATCAAGATGCCAGTTACAGTAACGTTATAATACAATAATAAAAAGGAAAATATATGCATATATAAAGTAAAGATAAATTAAAAAAAGAAGTGAAAGAAGACCGTTAAGTAAAAATATGAAAAGTAGTTAAATGAGATAAAATTCGAGAAAATATGATTAAAATGAAATATAAATGTCTGAAGTAATGAAAAAACAATAATAATAAGACAATCGTACAAAAATAAAATTATAAATTTAGCATAAGCAAAATTTTACAGCAAGAAAGAGTGACATATAAAAGTAACATTATTATGCAGCAGGCGTAACCCAAAACATAGAGAACTGTAGTGATAAAAAGCTTAGATATTAATGTGTTTAAAGCATACAAGTGCTTAAAAATACTCATAAAATAATAGAATAATGAAAAAGTATTTGAAGAAAGAAAGAATTTAAATGAATAAAGAAGCCCTAGGTCTGTTTCTGAACTCCGGTTCTGAGAAATCATAGTCCGGCAGCTCAGCAACAATTTCATTATGAATATTATTTAAAGTATTAAAAAATCTTTGTGAGAGTTTAAGAAAATGCTCTTTAATGGATATTAAGTTAAGATCTCACCGGATTATGTCATTACGAATCTAGCGAGGTACCTTGACAATACGTCGTAGAATTTTATTTTTAGCTACCTCGAGAATATTGATGTTTGAGGAAAAAGCATATGACCATACTGACGCGTGGCAGTATTACTATTTTATAGGGAAGAGTCTTAAGCCGAACATTCAAGTGAGGAGAATAAATCAGAAATCGAAGATCATGGAGATTCCCGATCAGGAGTTTTTCAGTGTATTTTATGTGTGGCTTCCAGGTAAGCCGCTTTTTAAAATATCAAAACGGTTAAATACGATAAAATGTGAGAAAATATGATTAAAAAGAAATAAAAATGTCTAAAGTAATGAAAAAACAATAATAATAAGAGAATCGTACAGAAACAAAATTATAAATTTAGCATAAGTAAAATTTTACAGTAAGAAAGAGTGGCATATCTTAATACAAAAATACCAGGTATATTGGGCTTTTATAGTGTTATAAAGATCCTGAGCCAAGCCAATCAAATAACAGACACAAGACAAAACTAATCAAACACAACCAATGAAAAGGAACAACTCAAGAAAACTTAGTAAGTCCGAGAAAGCTATTACTTAAATAATAATAAGTAGCCAAGTCGTCAAGTATGAGAACGATTACATATTTCAACATATACAAAGTGCAATTCTTCCTAACTGTATAAACAAAAGTACCTAGTTAATTATTTATCTGTTAATTTACAAAGGGATATATTTCTTAATGATTTTCGTTTTTGATTTACTCTTAGATGAATTTTGGTCTCATTAGCCCTCGTGTTGCAAAAAGTAGACTGTAACGCTCCAAACCAAACCAAACTTAGACGAATTTTAATACTCAAATTTCTATAAGTGTCTTTTTTATCAGGTGTACATTCACCTTCTTATTTCAAATAATAAGATAACGATTTTTTTGTGAAGTTCTGTTTTACCATGCGTTATATTTTTTGTCATCACTTTCAGAACATACTTCGAAATTCCGTGATTCATCTGAACCACAATCGATAAATGGAATAAAATACAGCGTCACTTAAAATCAATTCCGAATATTCATTTATTCATTTTTGTATCGCTTCCTTATCCACACTATCAGAACATTTTAACTTATCTGCAAATCAGTACTATTATAATCTTCTGTAAAAATTTTTTCTTGCCTCTCCGGATAAATCAATATCGGTTATTCGAAAATATATTGCACCATTCTATAGTTTTCTGAAGGAACATAAAATCATATGTTCTCTGAACCAGTCTACTGTATTCTTCGAATTTCTTAGTACATCTCCATAAAACCTAGATAAAATAATGTTTCCAATATATATTTTTAAGTAGCAGTAATTGGGTAAAATTTAATTTTGAAATTATTCCAATATAACATAATAAGATTAGCAAAGTTTTAAAATTTGTGTGATTATGACACTAAGATTAATAAGATCTTAAAAGGTACATCTTCGAAGAGGTACATTATTTACAATTCTCTATAATGAAAAGTTGATTTCCTTCAGTTTTTACTTGGGTAGTGATCTCACATTTTCTATCACATACTACCCCCAAGAAATATCCCTGACTGTAGCAAAATGAATCTGTTAAAAGGTTCATTCTTAAATCGTCTATAAGAGCAACCAATAGATTGCATATATTCAGTGCACTAATAGATTACATATATTCAGTGCACTAATAGATTACATATATTGAGTTATGATAAAATGCTTTTTCAACATTTCTGTTACCAAGGATGACCCATATAGAAGTTTATACCTGGATCTAATTAAGTACCCTTAAACTGATTTTGATCCAGGTAAAGGAAATAGATCAATTCATGTTTGAAACACTGATTCAGATGATTCTCTAGTGTATTTCTTTTATTTATATTGAAATTATCTGCCACTGTATCAATGCTTTATATTCGTTTTGAGCTCCAGCCTTATTATTTAACCAATTTATCTCATTTCTATCCAATCATATTCATGATCTCTACTTTTCGTTAATTTTCGGTCATATTTCAAAAGAGTCACAAAAAACAATTAAACCTATATTTGTTGAATCAAAAAATTATCCTCTTCACATCCACTCAACACCATTCTACGAAAGATTGCTTTCCTAGGGTTTTTGAATGAGTTGTGAGATCACCTTCCCTTTATACATGAGGACAACATGAAAAATTCAGAAGCTTCGAATTTCAATCAGCCCATCAAATCTACTAGGCTTCGCATTAGAATCAAAATAGGAAAAATCACTATAGAAATATATATAAAGAAATTTTACTCTTTGATAGGTGTAATATATGTTCCATTAAAGTCTAAGTAGTTTTAAAAATCATTTCTATTGCCAAGAAAGGAAAGCAGGTTGTAGATCAGACATAAGAAGTTTATGAATTTAATCTTTGAAAACTGATTGAAAAATATTATTGGTATATATATATATATATATATATATATATATATATACACACACATATATATATATATACATATATATATATATATATATATATATATATATATATATATATATATATATATATATATATATATATATATATATATATATATATATATATATATATATATTTGGTGACAATAAAATATTCTTTCACCTTATCAAATATTTATTTGTATTACACACATTTTTACTCAATTTATTCAACTTGCTTAATCTCATTTTTATCCAAATGTATTCATAACTACAATTATATTGTATTTCAACCACATCTTAAAACCATACAATTTTCACAATGATATACACCCTGCTGATTACCAAGAAAAGTTCATTCCCAAGGCACTACTTAAAAAATAAATTTAGAAATTAATTCCTAAAATTTTTGAACTTGTGACAAAGATCATATTTCCTTTATAACTACAATTATATTGTATTTTAACCACATCCTAAAAACATACAAATAACTCATTGATAAACACTATGCTGATTTCCAAGAAAAGTTCATTCACAAGGCATTATTTAAAGAAGTAATTTTAGAAATTAATTCCTAAAGTTTTTGAACGTGTGACAAAGATCACATTTCCTTTAAAACTACAATTATATTGTATTTCAATCACATCCTAAAAGCACACAAATAACTCATTGATATATACCATGCTGATTTCCAAGAAAAGTTCATTCACAAGGCACTATTTAAAGAAGTAATTTTAGAAATTAATTCCTAAAATATTTGAACTTGTGACAAAGATCACATTTCCTTTATAACTATAATTATATTGTATTTCAACCGCATCCTAAAAGCACACAAATAACTCATTGATAAACACTATGCTGAACCTCAAGAAAAGTTCATTCACAAGGCTTTACTATTTAAATAAGTAATTTTAGAAATTACTTCCTAAAGTTTTTATACGGGTGACAAAGATCATATTTCATTTATAACTACAATTATATTGTACTTCAACCACATCCTAAAAGCACACAAATTACTCATTGATATACGCTCTGCTGATTCCCAAGAAAAGTTAATTCAGAAGGTATTACTATTTAAAAAAGTAATTTTAGAAATTAATTCCTAAAATTTTTATACGGGTGACAAAGATCCCATTTCCTTTAAAACTACAATTATATTGTATTTTAACCACATCAAAAAACCACAAAAATAACTCATTGATACAACATGCTGATTCCCAATAAAAGTTCATTCACAAGGCACTACTATTTAAAGAAATAATTTTAGAAATTAATCCCTAAAATTTTTATACGGATGACAAAGATCCCATTTCCTTTATATAGAAGTGAATATGAACAAAAATCCAAATGCAGATTACCCTATCAAATTTTCTAAGTTAATTGGTGTAATAAATCTATTGAAAATTTCTTTTTTTAACGTCGAAGGATCTATTTATTCACTAATAAATTACAGCTATTCAATAATATCGAATTATTTTCCCCACATTTCTATAACCAAAGAAGTTAATGGATTATGTTTATTGATCACTTAAATGCCTGAATCTAGCCTTTAAAAAAGGATTCAAACATGTGCCTAGTGTAGTTCATGGGATGACAATAAAAATATGTATTACCTTATAAATACTTTTATTCGTATTAAGATTTTATCTTTTTTCACTTAATGGATCTCATTTCAGTTTAGTAGTATTTATCGCCCGAATATTAGTTCATATTTTCGCGCATATCTCAGAAGTGTCACAAATGACTTCTTGATCTACTTAGGAAAATCTGGAAAAAATGTCTGTTAATAGCGTGACATCCCATTCGCATCATTTCTGTCATTTGCATTTCTGTGTATCAGCAAACACCCAAACTACAACCCGCTTCACAGCTATTTGAACGCCAGATGATTTGAAAGCCATACGAATGGGTGAATAATTTACTCTGCATAAGTTCTGACGCTTTTGTCGCTCAAAGAAATATAAGCTAATTCAATTTAGATAGAACCCATATTTCTATGAATAATTTAGTATGTCTCGTGTCCCCTTCATAAAATGCATAATCATGTGAAAAATGGTTCGTACCTTCGTTGTCGTACATGTTTTCGGTTCATTTGTTGCTTAAGAAGTTGTCGAGAAAGCTCAGATGCATAATGCATAAAGGAAAAATCACATTTTTACTCGAAACTTTTAAATTTTCATGATTTATTTTATTACATTTAATGCTTCCCTTTAACTTTAGTTAGTATAAGTTGCTTCTTTATTAACTTAAGCAGATTTAAAAAATGGCTGAATTTAAGTAAGATAAGAACTTTTTTTCTCCCGGAAAAGTGAAATCATTTTCATAATCTAACTCAATTCTTAAGATTTAATAATTATCTACTTAGTTTTTTATTTTCAAAATAATTTTTTCAACTTACATTTGTTTAATTTATAAATCATTTGTTACAGTTGGATCTTTTAATACTTTCTTGGTGAAATCAAAATGTTCGAAATCTATTTTTTTTTCTCACTTAAATGTCCGATTACTGAATGTTAGTATATTTGTAGTAAAATTGAGCACTTTATAAATCGAAAGATAATTTATAAAGCTACAAAAAACGTAATGCGTAAAACAATGAAACTTTTGATACATGTTTACAGTTTTAAATATTTGTTTTATACGAATTGTATATAAACTAGTAAAAGGCAAATGCAGGGAACCCTACTGAAACTGCGAGGTTAAGTAGAACGAAAAAATCTATTTAAAAGAGTCCCTTTTAGCTGTCAGTGCCGAATGATGGCCTAATGGTTAGGGTGCTGGCCATCGGAACCGGAGTTCGTTGGTTCGAATCCCACTATGGCATGGATGATCCTAGCCATTCAGAATCGGCTTTAAGCAGTAGGTCCCGGTCTCATTAGCCCTCGTGTTGCAAAAAGTAGACCGTAGCGCTCCAAAACCAAACCACTTAACTGTCAGTAGCCGCAATTTACCCAGCATTAAATTGCAGAAATTCAACAATACGGAAACAGTTTCAGTACATTTCCTCATTTAAAAAAGGTGGGGAATTGTTTATTGTTGTTTTTTCTGATTCCACTTGAACAAAAAGAGTATGATTTAAGCCCATACTTGTGTTAAGGCTAAGGGGTGCGGTTTAACGATCAGTAGCCGCAATTTACAAAGTATTAAATTACAGCTATTCAATAACACTAAAATCGTCTCCATTTCCATAACCAAAGAAGTTAGGAAAAATGTTTGTTGTTTATTCTTTTTGATGACACTGTTACAAACCAGGTACGATTTAAGCTCATACGCTACTCGTTTTAAAGGCTAAGGAGTGGGATATCTGTTTTTTTTTATTGAGTACCGCTTGAGAATGGCTTTTGCTTAAATAGATCCGCGTAATTTTGAAAGAAGAGACCAAGCAGATGGTCCAGAGACTTGAGAAGTATTGTTTGAGAACTTGGATGACGTTATGACCACGGACGTATTTTAAGTGCCCCAGTCACCTATAACAAAAACTATGGATGTTACACCGGCTCGAGCTCCGTACCCGTAAACTTCTAGTTACAAGATTGTTTCCTTTTCTGACTGAGTTACAGCGCCTCGAAATGTTTATAAATCTTGTAAAAGAAATATGTGAATTTCGTCTTTTAGTTGATTCAAATATGCTTCTACTGTATTCTAATGAAGAAAAATATCCACAACACAATGAAATCATCCATCAATATACCTATATATTCATTTTAATATCTTATACACCCAATTTATCTCATATATATTCAATCATATTCAAAATCCCAATGATAGTGCATATACTAAGCCATATCCCAGAAGTCTCACAAATAACTCAATGATCTACCATGAACGGTAGCAAAAAATAAAACGGCTATTAACACTTTGTATGTGGGACACGTACTAGTACGTTTTCTGACGATTGATACTTGAGCGCGGGACAGGTATGAGTACGGGTTAGTGTAAAAACATGGTTTGTTTGTAGGTACAAAAATAATAGTATATACAGGAAAACGAAGCCGAATGTTCTTGTCTTTCATTTTTTTATAATGTATAATGTTTATATGTAACATAATTCAAAAAATTAAAACTATATACTACTATTTCTATTCATATTTACGATACTATTATAAAATTATCCACTAAAAAATATTTTTTGTTTACAAAAATCTTACGGTTGTTATTTATATACGTCTATTTATATATTTGTTTATATATTTCAATATAAAATACGAAAAGGTGGCTAAACATTAAATAATTTTCTGTCTATTTAGATTTAATTGAATAACTAAACTTACTCTCAAAATGCCCGCTCCCGGTACAATTCTGCTGCGAAATGTACCCGCACACAATGTGTTAATATAGTGAGGCATTTGATTCGTATCCTTTACGTCATTTCCATTCATATGTATCCACAAGCATCAGAGTGGCGTTCCCTAACTGCAACCTGCTTCACAGCTATTTGAACACCAGGTGGGTGAATAATTTGCTCCCTAATTTTTGACGCTTTTGCCTCTCAAAGAAATATAAGCTAATTCTATTTAGGTAACATCCCTTTTATGAATAATTTAGTATGTCTTGCGTCCCTTTGATGAAGTGGATAGTCATGTGAAAAACGGTTCGCACCGTCGTCGTTTCAGAAGAAATTGTCGGTTCGTTTGTGGCAAAAGAAGCTGTCGAGAAAAGCCAAATAATACATAAAAGGTAAATCGCATTTTCACTCGCAACTCGTAAAATTTCAAGATTTATTAAAGCAGATTTAATGCTTCACGTTAATTTAAGTAAGCTGCGTTGTTTCTTTATTAACATAAGTTAGACAAGGGATTTTCAAGATGACATGATTCGAATAATCTTTTTCTCCTGGAAATGAAAAAGAGATTTTATTCTAGTCAAATCCTTGCAATAAAATGATAACTTAATATTATGAAATATTTTTTTATGTTACATTTTTATTTATTTATTTATTTATTTATTTATTTTACAAATTGAAAGAAGTATCGTCTTGTATTCGCAAAACTTTCAAAGTTCAGATTTCATAGGTTTGGTTTGGTTTGGAGCGCTACGGTCTACTTTTGGCAACACGAAAACTAATGAGACCGTTACGAACTGCTTAAAGCCGATTCCGAACGGCTGCAAACATACATGCCATAGTGGGATTCGAATCCACGAACTCCGGTTCCGAAGGCCAGCACCCTAGCCGTTCGGCCATAGTTCGGCTACAGATTTCATAGGAAATATTCATTTTGAACATGCTTTGTGGTACATCTGTAAATCTGTAAGGACGTAACACGGAAATTTTCAATTTAATAACTCCTGATTTATTTTAAAATTCCTATGTTTAAATATAATACTTTATTAAAATAATAATTATAAAACTTGAAATTGTTTAAAAATAATGCTGCATCAAAGTGTAAAGGTATATATGGTTTAAAACTAATCTGTAATAATTATATGTAAATAATCATCAACTCCTATGACCAAAGCAATCAGGTGCAACAGTGCTTATTATAAGATAGTAAATCTCTTTTTTTTCTTTTCTTTTTTTTTTAATTTAAAGAATATCAAATTGTTGTAACTTAGGTGATTATGACAAACCTTATTCCGACACTGAAGTTCTGCTTGTGAAGTTTGTTTTCTCCATGTTGTTCCGTATCAAAAAATGCTGCACGATTGTCTAAAGGTATAAGCTTGTTTCCCTTACAAAAACTTAGGTTTTCCAAGGAAACTTTCATTTTGAAAATTAAGTATTCATTTTAGTCATCCCTGAGACTATTTTCGTCTGACGGCTATGCGGTCTTACGTACAAATATATCCTGAATAAGTAAGTAAGGATAGATTAATTATTTAATTTACCAAAAAACGTTTTTATCTTGCATCTTTTTAGTTAATCTTTCATTACACTGTGATCTATGAACTTTTTTCAGGCCGCTTTGGCAACACACTAACGATCAAAGTAAACAGATGGTATTTTTTACTGTACAACTGTAAATCCAATATACATCCGTATTACATGCGAAATAGGTAGTCATTTATTAGCACAGTAAATCAGTTGAAGGTACCCGCTAAAGTTTATTTAAAACTACTTTGTCAGGCACTCGCTTAATGACATTAAAATCATTCCTGTTTATTCTTTACAGACTACTTCTTTTATTTATGTAGCTTAAGGTCACTTTATTTGCCGTATTATTTAAAATCCTTAGCGGGTTAATTGTTTTAATAATTTAGTAGCATATTCTATAATATCTTCATTCATTTTTATTTTTTTTAATTTTATAAAATTTGAATTATTGTATTATAGTTTTCATTTAGCTGGATCTAAAGACTTTGGGGACATCAAGTTATAATTTATAATTTTTTAGGAAAGTAATTCATATATTGCAGAGATTTTCTGAATTAAATCATATGCAGTTTTCTAATTTATGTTAAAAGCTTTGAGTGTACACACATATAAAGGATTTTGTTATGACGGGATTTTCTGCTAGTATTTAAATATACTAAATATTATTCGTTTGAATTTAAGACACTTTTAATGGTGTTTAACGTCAGTAATGAATGAATGTATAAGAAGCTTAACAGTAGCAAGTGTGTTTAACATCAGTTCTTATTTGTTTGTGTTATTTAAATTTTGAAAGATACTAAATTAATGCAATCACATAAAATATAATTCCATCAAATAAGCTCTTGCTACTTTAGTATATAGTTTTAGTTTAATGACACTTTCATTTCCTGTTACTCTTTGTTGTTTATTTCAGTTAGGCCAATTTTCACTTTCTGAGAAGGGTGTCACTCTTTCTAAGAACAACAGAGGAGGAAATTGTACTAATGCTGGAAACAATTAATTAATTTATCCTTTTGTTGAAAACACGTGTAATGTAACCTAATTGGGTAAACTGAGCACGTGTCATATTGCGTGAGGAGTTAAAAATCTTAAAATGAGGTCATGATGTTATTAAAAAAAGTGATATCACCCTTCCGTCACATAGGAATTAGAAATGAGAGTTGCATTAAGCTCTCAGTTTAAAAGTAAATAAAGCTTTAAATAAAATAATAAATCAACTAATCAAAAGACAGCTATTATAAGATTTTATTTTGAGTAAAAACCCCATATTAAAAATTTTACAAGTATAGTTAAATAGAGTGTCCTTGAAAAATGTGTTCTTCTTGAATAAATGTGTCACTTAACAACTGAATACTCTAAGACCATACTTAAATTAGAGGAATATTTAATAAATAGTACAAAAATTAAAATATATTCCTTTTTTACTATATAATAATTTAGTGGCCTTCCGAGTTAAAAAATTCCTTTTAATTATCTTTTAATGTACAGTAAATGCTTTACTCTGTTTATAATATTTTATCATAGATCGTATAAGGGTCACCTTATGAACCGTTATAAGTCATACAAAAATACAAAAAAAATATAGAGTTGCATTAAGCTCTCAGTTTAAAAGTAAATAAAGCTTTAAATAAAATAATGAATCATCTATTCAAAAGACAGCTATTATAAGATTTTATTTTGAGTAAAAACCCGATATTAAAAATTTTACAAGTTCTATAGCATTTCTTATTGTATAGATAAATAAGTAGAGTTTCCTTGGAAAAACGTATTCTTCTTGAGTAATACGTCAGACACCTTAACAATTGAATACTTGAAAACACAAACTGACTCAAATATCTTAAATTACAGCCAATGATTTTAAGAAACAGTACAAAAATTAAAATACATTCCATTTTTACTGTAAATAAAATTTTATTTAAGTGGACTTAGTGCCTTTCGAGTTAAAAAATATTCCTTTTAATTATTTTCTTTTAATGTACAGTAAAATGCTTTACTCTGTTTATAATATTTTTTCCTAGATCGTAAATAAGGATATCACCTTATGAACTCGGTTATATGAAGTCATGCATTTTAAAAAGTACAAAACAATATTGTTAGTGTTGCATTAAACAGTCATTTTAAAACTAAATAAAGCTTTAAATATAGTAATAAATCAACTAATCAAAAGACAGCTATAAGATTTTATTTTGAGTAAAAACTGTATTAGTACTTGAATAAAAGTTTTATCAGTTCTATATAATTTCTTAGTGTATAGATAAATAAGTAGAAATATTCTAGGAAAAAGTGTTCTTTTTGAATAATACGTCAGAAACTTTAACAATTGAGTACTTTAAAACACTAACTGACCCATTTACCTTATATTAGAGCCAATAATTTTAATAAATAGTACAAAAATTAAAATATATTCCATTTTTACTATAAATAAAATTTTATTTAAGTGGGCTTAGTGCCTTTCGAGTTAAAAAATATTCCTTTTAATTATTTTCTTTTAATGTACAGTAAAATGCTTTATTCTGTTTATAATATTTTATCCTAGATCGTAAATAAGGGTATTACCTTATGAACTCGGTTATACAAAGTCATAAACTTTTAAAAATACAAAAAAATATTTTTAGGGCTGCATTAAACAGTCATTTTAAAACTAAATAAAGCTTTAAATATAATAATAAATCAACTAATCAAAAGACAGCTAGTATAAGATTTTATTTTGAGTAAAAATCTGTATTAGTACTTGAATAAAAGTTTTATCAGTTCTGTATAATTTTTTAGTGTATAGATAAATAAGTAGAAATGTTCTAGGAAAAAGAGTTCTTCTTGAATAATACGTCAGAAATCTTAACAATTGAGTACTTTAAAACATAAACTGACCCAAATAGCTTAAATTAGAGAAATGATTTTAAGAAACAGTACAAAAACTAAAATGTATCCGATTTTTACTATAAATATAATTTTATTTAAGTGGTCTTAGTGCGTTTCAAGTTCAAAAAAAATATTTCTTATAAACGGCTTTTTTTTCTTTTAATGTACAGTAAAATGTTTTACTCTGTTTACAATATTTTTTCTAGATCGTAAATAAGGGTATCACCTTATGAACTCAGTTATACGAAGTCATACATTTCAAAAAATGCAAAAATACATACCCATAGTGAAAAATTAAAAATTCATTTAGACACAAAATAAAATTTATAATTTGTGAATTAATAACTAAAATTTTATATCAAAAATGCTAATTACCTATTTTACTGTGGGTGCGTCGCTCAATTCTCTTATTATGAGCAATATACTTTGATTCATAACATTTTTTTTTTCATTTTTTTTCTTAGCTTTCATTTTTTAGCTTTAAAATGTGAGATTCCTTTAAAATTTTTGCTTACAGAATGAAAGAAATCTACTTTATTTTCATAGTAAAATGTAGTCCTTACTATACATATTTTAAGAGTTATCAGGTAAATAGTTTTCATTTTTTTCAAATAATATACATTTTTAGTGGGTTTTTTTAATGTACTAATCAATATTGCAAACTACATAAATATTTTAAAAGTTTAGTATAATTAAAGAAGTCATAAAAATTGTAACTGAAGCAGAAGTATTTATTTTGTATTCAACCGTTATGATATCAATATGAAGTCTCGATAGGTGATATATCCCCTTGATGAATTAATTATACTTTAGTATTAATTATGCGTGAAGTTAATTTTAGTTATATTGAAGGAAAATAATAAATTTTAACTATTAGATTATATATTTCATAAACTTGTAACAATTAATAGTAGTATTGGTAAATATAACAGAAAGCATTTTGAAAACGTTTGATGAATTTAACCATCTTTGATATTTCAAACAGACTTTAATACATCGCTTAACAATAAGTGTGATAAAGACTCTAATAAATATTTCAGGTTTAAGTAATATTTTTGTTAGCCTAGGAATGGTATGTGTACAAAATTTCAAATCTATATACATAAATTATATAATTTGATATGATGCACGTAAGTTTAAATTACATCAATATTTAGCCACTCCTCTTAGGGGAATGCTACTAGATTCTATATAGTTTTTTACTTTGTAAAATTTAAAGGTTTGAAATATTTTTGTGCAGTTTTCACTTAAGATAGAGAAACAGCTATCAGATAAATTGGATTTTTATCTGATAGCTTAAAAATAAACTGTTTGAAGGGTTAAAGATTACGAGTCTCGTGAACCACTTGCACTGGAAAGACTGTCCGAAACATCAATATGATTTTGTCCTAAACAGAAACGATCTACTGTACACTTTAGCAGACAATTATGGAAGGAATAAAAACAGCATGCGAGGTATCAGCGCAAGTGTTTAATTTCTATGCTTTTTTCTCTATAAAGGATAGATGCAGCAAAAAGCAAGAACTATTTTCTCAGTTTTGATTCTATGTGACACTTAAACATTTACTATGTGCAAGTACTCATTATTATTACAAAACGTGGAAGGATGTCTGCCTATTGCAAATCTAATCCTTTACAGGAAAAACGAAGGTATTTATTTCCGAAAAATTTTGGACTCACCTTCTATGTAAAAATCTACAAAGAAGGTGAAGTGTGTGTACCAGGCGGAATAAACACTGCAAAATTACATAGTAATCCAAAACATGCCTTGTGCCATAACATATTCCAGAATGTTTGGAAATATACCTTATATTTCGAGATTATTAATAAACAAATTTAGTATTTATAGATGTATAACTTTAACAGCCATCTACGGGTTATGATATTTTGTTTAAAATAAATTATATCCAAGGTCAAAATTTCCTTACTTTAGAATATACAAGTCTTCTTCCGCTTTAATGCATCGAACTCTTGAGGTGAACGTTCAGTTACAGTGGACTGTTTGAGAACTCCAATTTTTATTCTCTTATCAGAGCAAGCAATGTAATACTTTTCTTCTTCCTACGGTAAGCATAATTGCATATTAACCCTTAGTATCCAAAAATTTTCTAATCGAAACAAATGTCTTCAAATGATTGAAAACATGATTCATCACATATAAAAATAAAAGGTATCGGAAGCATTAAAACCGGTTAAAATATGTAAAATAATAAAAGGTATCAGAAAAACTATTTTCTACAAACATAAAATATTACTTCTTATATAAAGGAATTACTTTGAGCAAAATACTATCTTTATATAAATAATTTAGAAAATCTGACTTTATAGTTATCTATACTATTTATTTAATAGGTCCAAAGTTTATTTCAGGAATAATCATATACATATGATCAACTAATATATAACAGTAGATACAAAATTAGTTTTAATATTGCATAGTTTGGATGTTATTACCAAATTGTGTTATCTGTAGTGTTGTAGGGTAGAAAAAATTAAAAAATCCTCTTCTAAACTTCACTGGAAAACTGACTTTTTTTTGGAATGTTACAAATCTGAACCATAGGGGTACAAATGGTTATGGGAGTAAATAATTTATCTGGATAGAGTTTTTATATAAGGAGAGGGACTACACTGTGGACATGGTGGACATGATGGACTACATTGTGTTTTTATCTAGAGATAGTAGCCTTCTCCTATATTTCTATTTCATTAATTCCTTTGGTGATAACTGTACTGTTATGATGTTTACCCAGTAATACTTTAATTTTTACACGTGTTGTTAATGTGTAAAAAGATTTTTGCTGCAAAAGCTTTCTTGGAAACAAACTATCCTTTATAAGTAATCTACTAGCAAATTATACCGAATTAAAAAAGAGATGGTTCTTTTATTAAAATATTTTAGATGAATGAGGTGTTTACAATTTCGAATACATTTCGTAATACAACTGGCAGTGTCTGGATGCAATATTTTTTTATGATTCAGAAGAAGTGGCCTTGAATCAGTTTGATGTTAACTCAATTTAATTTTGTTAAGCAATGTGTTATACACAATCGTCATAGCGAGTTACAGGTTATTTTCTTTTTCTTATTGTTTTATAACGGTGTTTTTATAAAAACGTTAAGAGTTATTATAATATATTTTTTTATTTGAAAGTGAAAAATATATTCCCCTTATTCTGAAACTCTTACTTTCATTTTGCCATCTAAAAATCTAAAAAACTTATTCTTTCCCAAAGTTCTTTGGTACCTCCATCATCACTCATCCACTACAAAACACGGTCTGTTACCCATCGCCACTTTTCGTTTCAGAGCACTGACAATAATAAATTCATCCAAGAAATGTGATTTCAATGGATCTCTTTACAATTGCAAAAATCCGACAGATCCTTAAAAGGAGATATTAATATATCAGGAAGGACTAAATAATTCAAAAAGTAGAATATAAAATCTCTCCATTTGCATATCTGTGGACATCCTTTTTTATATGAAAGCGTGGAAGGTTATCTGCTCGACGGACTACGTTGTTTAGTAGAGTTTTTGACAGAAATGAGCAGGTTTCATCGAATAATCTATTCTGCATAATTCCTGAAGCTTTCAACTGAAAGAAGTTTCAGAGAGTCATCATAATGATATTTCGAATGATTTACATAATTCAATAAATAGTTTGCCTTACTTCTATAAAAAAATAGGTAGAAAATTTAAAATGGAAAATTTCAAAATATATACGCTCTTTTATAGAAAGGAAATAAAAATAGATTTATCAAAAAGATTGTATGTAAATCTCTAGGAAGGGAAAAATAGAAAATGCATATGTTTTTATATACTAAAGAATATTTCTGAAAATATTTTCAAGAGATATTCAACTTTTGTATTTGTAAGAGGGCGTTTGATAATAGATTTTTATTACAGTTTTATATTCCTTATTCCAGCTATTATTTAATCTAAGGTCAAAATTATTTATACAGAAATTAACACACTGTATACGGGACACGTACTAGTACGTTTTCTAATGACTGATACTTAGCGCGTTTCACGTACTAGTAAGGGTTAGTGTAACAACATGGTTTGTTTGTGGGTACAAAATTAATAGTATATACAGGAATATTAAGCCGAATGTTCTTGTATACTACATACATTCTCGAAAAATTTAGACAAATAAAAACTAGTTTTTACATCAGTCTATGCGGAACCACAGAAGGGGAAAAAATTAAAAATATATACTACTATTTCTATTTGATTTTTCATATTTACGATACTATTATAAATTTATCCACTAAAAATATATTTTTTGTTTACTAAAATCTTATGGTTGTTATTTATATATTTCTATTTATATATTTGTTTATATATTTCAATATAATTATATATTTTAATAATACGAAAAGTTGGTTAAAAATTAAATAATTATGGATCTATTGAGATTTAACTGAATAACTAAATGTACTCCCAAAACGACCGATCCCGGTACAATTCCTCTGAGATATCTACCCTTACGCAATCTGTTAATATCCGCATATATATGAAAAACGTTCTTGGTAAAGTGTGAGTAAAGTTAAAATATTTAGTTTAGTATCCTGGAACTGGTACCATTAAATGCTTACACTTTAAAGATGACTTTAGGACGTAATTTTATTAAGCTATACTTGGTCAGCATGCTTTATTATTTTAATTCACAGAATCTCTTAGTAAACAAGTGTATAATTTATTGCAATAATGAACTGTATCTAATCTATTTATAAGTGATATAAATGAACGTATAATTAGATTTTCTACAAAATACTGCTGATAAAAAATCAACAGTGATAAAATAGAAAAAACACTCTCTGAAGTTACTCACACAAAAAAATCAAAGTAAACAAAATTATAGACCAAAATTTAGACCATAAAATGTATCTTCATGAAATTTTTATATCGTTGATTCACGTTTTAAATATTAAAATGTTCACTCACTCATTAAATTTTGACCTTAAGGGAAGAGCATTTATCTAAAAAATAAATATCAAAAGGCTCTTACCCTTTCAACTTCGGTTTCCGTGGAACGCACTGGAAAGATGTATTCTTCATTCATGATTTAAATATGAAGCCTTTCGTAACGAATAATACATTTATTTAACACGACGAAACATTATACATAGATTATAAGAAAACAACTCAAAAAACGAAATAAAATAAAAAAAAAAATCGTTCATCTCTTTTTCGTTGCCATTCGGCAAGGAAAAATCTAAAAAGATACAAAAAGAAAAAAACCATGGATCATAGTTCATCTTTCCCTTTTCTACTCTTATAATACTTAGACTCACTTATTGATAGCAGTGAACAGATTATTGTTTTCTTGAAATATTCTGTTTCTTCTTTGTGACTTTAGATGAAAATCCTTTACAGTGCTTCCAAATTTTCAAGTATGTACTAAATATTCACAATTTATGAGATTCCGAGTTTTGCTGGAATTTACTTCCTCAGAAGGTACATCAATCGAAATGTTGTAAGGTAGCTATATCTATTATAAAACTTCAATTTGCCGTACTATATTTAATTATTCTAACGTATAAATATCTTATTTCATTTCTTTACATTTATATTTAATATTATAGCTCATAATCGACATACATGAACATTTAACATTATAGCTCATAATCGACATGTGCTCATAATCAACAGGGATAAAATAGAAAAAACAGGCTCTGAAGTTACTCACACAAACATAAAATCACAGTAAACAAAATTATAGACCATTTTAAAATGTATCTTCATGAAATTTTTATATCGATGAATCACATATTAAATATTAAACCCTTCACTCACTTATAATACTTAGAGTAGTTTATTGAGGGAAATGAAAATAGCAGTGAAGAAGTTATTGTTTTCTTGAAATATTCTGTTTCTTTTTTTATGACTTTAGAAGAAAATCCTTTACATGCTTCCAAGTTTCACGTATGTACTAATGATTCACAATTTTTGAGATCCCGATTTATGCAGGATTTTACTTTCTCAGAAGGTACATACACCGAAAAATTGCAAGGTAGCTACATCTATTATAAAAACTTCAATTCGCAGCACTATATTTAATTATTCTAATGTATACATCTCTTATTTCATTTCTTTACATTTATATTTAATATTATAGCTCATAATCAACATATGCTCATAATCAACATTGATAAAATAGAAACAAAATAGGCTCTGAAGTTACTCACACAAAAACAAAATCACAGTAAACAAAATTATAGATCATTTTAAAATGTATCTTCAGAAAATCCTTTACAGTAACTTCAAGTTACAGTCCTTTACAGGAACTCAAGTTCAAGTCCTTTTCAGTAACTTCCAAGTTATCATATATGTACTATTGATTCACAATTTATGAGATCCCGAGTTACGCAGGAATTTACTTCCTCAGAAGGCACATGAACTGAAAAATTGTAAGGTAGCTATATCTACTATAAACTTCAATTCACAGCACTATATTTAATTATTCTAACACATACATCTCTTATTTCATTTCTTTACATTTATATTTAATATTATAGCTCATAATCGACACACATGAACATTTAATATTATAGCTC
>CM063508.1:49281532-49319032 GCA_032207245.1 Pardosa pseudoannulata
AAACGGCTGGAGTGATTTTGATGAAATTTTGTATATGCAATTAAGTTAATTTGAGAATGGTTTAGGTTCGCAGTTTGACCCAACAATAAATGTTTTTCCTTAAAAATCCAGAATTGCTGGCTTATTGAGATTATTATAATGCTGCTTGAAACCTTTCACTGGGAACGTATCTGTGGCGCAGTGGTCAGCGCAACGGGCTTCAGTGAGAGAAGCCCCAGACTCAAATCTCCGTACAAGCGGTGTGAGAATTTTAATTTGATCTGATTACATTTGTTATGACTGTACTCGTGGGGGCGTGAAGTTATAAAATAATTTTTATTCTAAATATGACTATTAATATTTTATATTGCTTTCATAAGTATTTTAAGGGGTACTTATCATACAGAAATAAGGATAAACTTAAGCTTTTTCTTGGAATTATATTTTATATTTTTTCTGCTATTCACGGAGTATAAAGTATTGTAATTAAATATTATAACACAGTTTTAAATTTAAAGAGAATTTTTTGCGTCATATTATCCAGATTTACAGATGTAATTCCTCGCTTAATTCCATTATTCCACCTCACAACGTCGAAATTATTCTTTTTTGTCACAGTAAATAACATATAAAATATGAATAATGTAGGATAATATATAATCTAATAAAGTAATATTAACTAAAATGAGATTATTAAAAAGAAGATTTGAATTGTTTTAATACCACTTTTCTACGCGGAATGATTTAAATTGCACTTATAATTCTAAAAGAAAAATTTAAAAAGATTAAACTTAAGATCTTTGTGAATAGTTAATTTATTGTTTTAACCGATGTGTGCCCACCTCATTTCTTTCGAATATATATCTTTATATATAAGAATTCTCTGGTCCATGTGTTTGTAATAGAACTCCTTCTAAACGGCTGGAGTGGTTTTGATGAAATTTTGTATATGCAATTAAATTAATTTGAGAATGGTTTAGGTTCGCAGTTTGACCCAACAATAAATGTTTTTCCTTAAAAATCCAGAATTGCTCGCTTATTGAGATTATTATAATGCTGCTTGAAACATTTCACTTAAAACCTATCTGTGGCGCAGTGGTCAGCGCAACGGGCTTCAGTGAGAGAAGCCCCAGACTCAAATCCCCGAGCAGGCGTGGTGAGAATTTTAATTTATTCTAATTACCTTTGTGATGACTGTACTCGTGGGGGCGTGAAGTTATAAAATAATTCTTATTATAAATATGACTATAAATATTTTATATTGCTTTCATAAGTATTTTAAGGGGTACTTATCATACAGAAATAAGGATAAACTTAAGCTTTTTCTTGGAATTATATTTTATATTTTTTCTGCTATTCACGGAGTATAAAGTATTGTAATTAACTATTATAACACAGTTTTATATTTAAAGAGAATGTTTTGCGTCATATTATCCAGATTTACAGAATTAATTTCTCACTCAATTCCATTATTCCACCTCACAACGTCGAAATTATTCTTTTTTGTCACAGTAAATAACATATAAAATATGAATAATGTAGGATAATATATAATCTAATAAAGTAGTATTAACTAAAATGAGATTATGAAAAAGAAGATTTGAATTGTTTTAATACCACTTTTCTACGCGGAATAATTTAAATTGCACTTATAAATCTAAAAGAAAAATTAGAATAGATTAAACTTAAGATCTTTGTAAGTAGTTCATTTATTGTTTTAACCCATGTGTGCCCTCATCATTTCTTTCGAATATATATCTCTATATATAAAAATTCTTGTGTCCGTGTCTGTCCGTAATAGAACTTCTTCTAAACGGCTGGAGTGATTTTGATGAAATTTTGTGTATGTAATTAAGTTAATTCGAGGATGGTTTAGGTTCACAGTTTGATCCAATAGAAAATGTTTTTTCATTAAAAATCCAGAATTGCTCGCTTATTGAGATTATTATAATGCTGCTTGAAACATTTCACTGCCAACGTATCTGTGGCGCAGTGGTCAGCGCAACGGGCTTCAGTGAGAGAAGCCCCAGACTCAAATCCCCGTGCAGGCGTGGTGAGAATTTTAATTTATTCTAATTACGTTTGTGATGACTGTACTCATGGAGGCGTGAAGTTATAAAATAATTTTTATTCTAAATATGACTATAAAAATTTTATATTGCTTTCATAAGTATTTTAAGGGGTACTTATCATACAGAAATAATTAAATATTTTTTTTGGAATTATATTTTATATTTTTTCTGCTATTCACGGAGTATAAAGTATTGTAATTAACTATTATAACAATTTTATATTTAAAGAGAATGTTTTGCGTCATATTATCCAGATTTACAGAAGTAATTTCTCGCTCAATTCCATTATTCCACCTCACAACGTCGAAATTATTCTTTTTTGTCGCAGTAAATAACATATAAAATATGAATAATGTAGGATAATATATAATCTAATAAAGTAGTATTAACTTAAATGAGATTATGAAAAAGAAGATTTGAGTTGTTTTAATACTACTTATCTACGCGGAATAATTTAAATTGCACTTATAAATCTAAAAGAAAAATTAGAAAAGATTAAACTTAATATCTTTGTGAATAGTTAATTTATTGTTTTAACCGATGTGTACCCGCCTCATTTCTTTCGAATACATATCTTTATATATAAGAATTCTTCTGTCGGTGTGTTTGTAATAGAACTCCTACTAAACGGCTGGAGTGATTTTGATGAAATTTTGTGTATGCAATTAAGTTAATTTGAGAATGGTTTAGGTTCGCAGTTTGACCCAACAATAAATGTTTTTTCCTTAAAAATCCAGAATTGCTGGCTTATTGAGATTATTATAATGCTTCTTGAAACCTTTCACTGGGAACGAATCTGCGGCGCAGTGGTCAGCGCAACGGGCTTCAGTGAGAGAAGCCCCAGACTCAAATCTCCGTAAAGGCGGTGTGATAATTTTAATTTGATCTGATTACGTTTGTTATGACTGTACGCGTAGGGGCTTCAAATATTTTTAAAATGTTTTTTTTTCTTTACTTTTCCATCAAAACGGCCCAATTTATAATATATTTAAAAACGTTTTGCAATTTTTGTATTTAAATATGTCCTATTACGAACTTGAAAATTTATTTGTAGTTATTTATTTTATTTATTTAGGAATTGAAAAAAAATAACAATTTATTTAGAGAATATATTTAAATGTTAGTTACTAAAAGAAAACTTTATTGTGTGAACAATTACCTCTGAATATCATTTGTATAAGAGAATATTAAACAGATACTAAGCATGTAAAATGGTTTATATTTTTTATAAGTCTAACTATGGAATAACTCGTAAAACCTGTATAGTTTATTATCAAAAATACTCCAAATGTTGATATTCGTGAAATATCTTTTATTCTTCATTTGAAACGGAACATAAGAGAAGAAAAATACACTACGCTAACTCAATCTTTCTGGCCGTCAAAGATATATCATATCAATTATATTGCATAATAGAACCCAGAAACCGATCCCAAATGTTTCGTTTACGAAACTTTTATCCTGATCTAATGACCTAAATTTTCCTTGCGATTAATGACGTCATTTTTGATGGGATAAGCGATCATTCGTTCCAATAAAAATAATTATAAAATCAAACAAACAGAAAAAAATATTAATATCAATCCAGAAACATGCGTAGAATTTTATTTCATTGGAGCCTTATGCATGATATATCGTAATTTTGAGAATGTGTAACTTTATATAAATAAAAAAGATTTTCTAATGGGTATTTTTTCTGTTAGTACTAGTAAATTTATTTAAATTTTTGTAAAATTTCATTGCCTACTTTGTGCATCATAAGAAATACATAAAAACTAGTTTATATATTTTGTAAAAATATTTTATATTGAACGTTGTCAGGAGAAAATGCTTTAGTGTAATTCAAATAAACATTTTAGACTGTAAATATCACATCGTAATTTTTGCACATGAGTGTTAGTAAATATAATAAATAAAAAGATATCTAATGGGTTTTCTTTCTGTACTAGTAAATCTTACTTAAATTTCATTGCAATATTCTCATTTATGATTGCCTACTTTGTGCATCATAAGAAATACATAAAAACTAGTTTATATATTTTGTAAAAATATTTTATATTGAACGTTGTCAGGAGAAAGTGCTTTAGTGTAATTCAAATAAACATTTTAAACTGTAAATATCACATCGTAATTTTTGCACATGAGTGTTAGTAAATATAATAAATAAAAATATATCTAATGATATTTTTTCTGTACTAGTAAATCTTATTTAAATTTCATTGTAATATTCTCATTTATGCTTGCCTACTTTGTGCATCATAAGAAATACATAAAAACTAGTTTATATATTTTGTAAAAATATTTTATATTGGACGTTGTCAGGAGAAAATGCTTTAGTGTAATTCAAATAAACATTTTAGACTGTAAATATCACATCGTAATTTTTGCACATGAGTGTTAGTAAATATAATAAATAAAAAGATATCTAATGATATTTTTTCTGTACTAGTAAATCTTATTTAAATTTCATTGTAATATTCTCATTTATGCTTGCCTAGTTTGGGCATCATAAGAAATACATAAAAACTAGTTTATGTATTTTGTAAAAATATTTATATTGGACGTTGTCAGGAGAAAATGCTTTAGTGTAATTCAAATAAACATTTTAGACTGTAAATATCACATCGTAATTTTTGCACATGAGTGTTAGTAAATATAATAAATAAAAAGATATCTAATGATATTTTTTCTGTACTAGTAAATCTTATTTAAATTTCATTGTAATATTCTCATTTATGCTTGCCTAGTTTGTGCATCATAAGAAATACATCAAAACTAGTTTATGTATTTTGTAAAAATATTTCATATTGGACGTTGTCAGGAGAAAATGCTTTAGTGTAATTCAGACTGTAAATATCACATCGTAATTTTTGCACATGAGAGTTAGTAAATATAATAAATAAAAAGATATCTAATGATATTTTTTCTGTACTAGTAAATCTTATTTAAATTTCATTGTAATAATCTCATTTATGATTTCCTATTTTGTGCATCATAAGAAATACATAAAAACTAGTTTATGTATTTTGTAAAAATATTTCATATTGGTCTTTGTCAGGAGAAAATGCTTTAGTGTAATTCAAATGAAATTTTTAAGCTGTAAATATCACGTCGTAATTTTTGCACATGAGTGTTAGCAAATATAATAAATAAAAATATATCTAATGATATTTTTTTGTACTAGTAAGTCTTATTTAAATTTCATTATAATATTTTCATTTATGAGAAAAATTTAATTACTGTAATTTAATATTATAAAAATAAATAAGTCATACATTTTCTGCCTATACTTCCCAAAAAATACAAAGATATATTCGTCAAAATAAATAATTTTTTTAAACTAGGCAGACAAAATGCAACGTCTACCACAATATAATCTCTGTAGATGGTAGTTGGCCTATCCTAAATATGTTGATAATCTATTTTTGTTGTTTGGGAAAAAATTGCTTGTCTACTTTATGCATTGAAAGGAATAGATAAACATATTATTAAATTATGCAAACAATTAAAATGTAGCACTTTTGCCAAATTATATACTGTTATCGTGTTTTACATTTATTCCATAAATAAAGTTTGCACTAGTAATTTTAAGCCGACAGTAGATTTCCAGCTTTGCAAAAATGTTTGAAAATTCATTAATGTATCTCCCTAAATTTTGAAATATAATTAAGGATGAAAAGAAAAAATAGATTTATTACGTTGTACCTTCTAAAAGTAATATATCTGTTTTACTAGTACCACACAATACAAAACATTTATTACTGATATTAACATTTAAAGTTTTCTCATATCTCGAATTTGTCTACTCTAGAAATACAGTCCCGTAGAATTTTTAACTGCTCATTCTTTACTGAATTTATCCACTATTTATCTCATTTCATTTTTTAGATACTAATTAGTAAATTTTGTGTATGTACGTTGCATTAAATGAGCGATAACTTTCGTGTTATCAATCGTAAAGAGAATTGGCTAGCAAGAAGTACAATTTTTGTGGCTGAATCTATGCTGACAATTAGATTTTCATTCTTTCATTGCTTTAACTTGACTGCCTCTTTGGTAAGAATAAAAACTTTTTATAATCTTTCACATAGATGCACTACTTTTTTTAAAATAGTGTTTTTTCAAGGTTATGGACTTGTCTTTGATAAAAGTATTTTACTACCAAAAGTCACCAAATGCGTTACAAAACATCATCAAATTCGCCAAATGGGAAAAACTCATTAACTATGTTTCTAGGACAATACAGTCCATTTGACCAGTAATATTCGGTAAGTTATGTTTTAACAAAACAGT
Source organism: Pardosa pseudoannulata (assembly GCA_032207245.1). Lineage (NCBI taxonomy): Eukaryota > Metazoa > Arthropoda > Arachnida > Araneae > Lycosidae > Pardosa > Pardosa pseudoannulata. Next base: position 49,287,877 of record CM063508.1, read on the forward strand.
TTATTCATGTACTTTTCAACTGGCGTGCATATATTAACACACTTTTAATTTAGGATTCTCATGGATGTCATGGAAGTATACATTCTTTAAATTCGATTTTGTTGATATCTAAAACATATTTCATATACTGGGGTATTATACAGCGAGGTAACTATCCAACAAAAGAAATTTGTTCTATTACCCGTATTCAGGAAAAAATATATATTAAATTGATTCACAATCATGTCCGTCAAAGTTTGCAATGACATGCTTCTGAGCCACAGTTGGAAAGTAGGAAATTCTTTGTTTTATAAACCAAGTTTGTCTTAATGTCCATATTTGTACAGCGCATTGATTTCCATACAAGAGTCCGCACATATAAATCCATTTGCTGCCATTGAAGTTCGTAGTGTTTTAAAAATCGGCTTTAAGCATTAGGCCTTTGCAATTCAAAACATTCGCCTCTGCTCTAAAGCAAACCTAACCACGTTTCTTTTGCACTAAATGTTGGCTTATGAAATTTATTTGATTAAACATACTTTAGAAGTATAAAGCAATACTAAAAACCCGGTTGATCATCATTATAGTTTCTGCTACAGCATTAAATTCAAATCTAACGGAAGCAAGTCACGGCTTGACTAAAGAACTGGGTTCCCCCGCCAACTTGGCGATAACGGCTTAAGTATGGTCGCCACACATTTTCTCTTGATCTCACCGTGTCCAAACAATCTGTATCCATATTATAATTTATATGATGTTTGCATCCAACTCTCCGTGTGTAACTCTTTCCTTTTATATTAAAACTGCGCAATACTTAAAAAATATTAGATATAACAAACCATTAATAGTTCACTATGGCTGATTTTTAATAATTTGGAGTTGTTGCGTTTATAAACTGTTAAGGGATTAATTGATGATAAATATAAATGTCCGATTTTAAAGACGTTTTCTTTAATTATGTAAGAGTATAAAATTCTATTACGATGGCGCACTGTGCATTAATTAAAGAAAAAGCAAGAAATACAATGTTTGGACGGATTACCTTTGTGTTTTAGTAAATATCGCCAATATTTTCGCCAAATTTACCGAGAGGAAAACAATTCTTAAGTATTCCGCAAGTAACAATTAGAAAGAGTAAGTACGCAAACAGTCAGTTGTATTGCTTATTTGTTTTGCAGCCTCGAAATGGCTGTTTAAAAACTTTGTACCACTTTTACTAATCCCTTACTTACGGTAGCTTTCTATTTAATACTACAGTCTGGCACGAAGGTTTTAACTTTTGGTCTGCTTTCTGTTTTAACAGATCACTCGTTCGCTAATATTGATTTTTAACGATGTTTATTTAAAATTTAATTGAATTATCCCGTTTTTCATCTCCTGTTAGTATGTAGAACAAATATTACCTGCAATTCTAACTTTTTCATTTTGCTAATTCGCGAGTTAGTTGAATCTTCGTTGCAGGTTACATTTACATGGTATTTTAGCTATGCGAAAAAAATTAAGGATTTACGCGCATTGAATATAAAAGTTGAAGCCCTTTTTGTTTCATTTTTTAAAAAAAAAATTTCTTTCCGCTTTTAAAAGTCAAGTTGAGAGGTGGTGTAACTTCCTTAATTTTTCTTCCACTTTCATGACTTTAAATTGAGGACTTAATCCGCCGCTTAAAATTCAAGTAATGTCTCCTTGATAATGAACGGGGCAGTTCAGAATTTTAAATGAAGGCAGTAAGCTTCGTGAATTTTGCACAAAGTGCAGCCAATTTACATTCATTTTGTTTTTACTTTGAAAATCTGCTTTGGCTATGGGGCTATTTTGGGATGACTAGTAATAATAATTTCAATATAAGAAAACGGAAGGGCGTTTAAAATTGATTATTAGTGATATCCGTACGTGAACTATTGTGATCGACAGTGAATATTTTTTGTTGTTGTTTTCTTTAAAAATTTGAAGTTATCTTTTTTCTGTCAAATTTATAAATGTGCCAACACCATATATACACTCAAGAGTCAAAACATTATGGCCACCCCTACATTTTGCAATGTAATCGCCTGATTGACGTGGAAGGCAACTGATCACGTGGAAGTGGTATTTAACTGCTGCTGGAGAGTCTGAAGAATCATTCTTTCACTTACTTCTGTGTGTGATGGAAAAGGCTGAGGATCTAAGCGATTTTGATAGAGGGCAGATTGTAATGGCTCGAAGGCTGGGAACACGTATTTCCGAAACTGCACAACTCGTGATGTACAGTTGTTAGTACTTATGCAAAGTGGATGAATGACTGTGATAATATGGTGTTGGATGTCCACACGCTATCAAAGAAAAGGGTCTTCGGGACTGGTCCACGGATCAGTGGGAGGGAGTTGCCTGGTCAGATGAATCGCGGTTTGTCATTCATGACGCCGATGGCCATGTCAGGATACGTCGTCTTCCATGCGAACAGTTGTTAACTCAATGTACAGTAGGTCATACACAGGCCGGTGTTGGCTGTATTATTCTTTGGGGGACGTTCTCTTGGGAGTCACTGGGACTCGTGGTTGTGGTAGAGCAGACAATGAATGCTACAGGGTATCTGAGTATCATTGCGAACCAGTTGCACCCTTACATAGCATCTGTTTTTATAGCTGGAAATGGAATGTTCCAACAGGACAACGCATCATGTTACAAGGCTAAAGTCGTGTTGGAGTGGTTTCAGGAACATGATGTTGAATTCCAGTTAATGTCCTGGCCATCTAACTCACCAGATCTCAGTTCGATAGAACACATTTGGATGGCATGGGACGGCAGCTGAGAGTTCAAAGACAACCAATTCGCAATATCTCGGATTTGAGTAACCGTTGCTTAAACATCTGGTACAATCTGTCTCCGACTATCTACCAAGGACTTGTGGCATCCATGCCAAGGCTGGTTGAAGCTGTGTTACACTCCAAAGGTAGGCTAACTTGTTATTGACAGGTGGTCATAATGTTTTGGCTCTTGAGTGTATTTCAATGAGTGTGAGGAATGAGAACAATCTTCATCTGGCAAAGAAAAGAATATAAAACATTCGATATTGATACATAAAAATATAGTGGTCGCAAATGTTATATAAAAATTGCCATAAAAAGAGTCAATGTTTTGGGTAACTAGTTATAATATATTCAATATAGAAAAAGAGATTGGGTTTTAAAATTGATTATTAGAATATCCTTGTGTGAAATATTGTAACCGACAGTGAATATTTGATATTGATTTTGTTAAATATTTTGAAGCTTAGTCTTTTTTTCATTTTTGGTCTGTTAAATTTATAAATTTGTTGATTTTATATAGATTTAAGAGAAATCGAAACAAACTTCTGGTGTCACAGGAAGGAATGTTAAAGATTGGATATTGCTAGAAAAAAAATATACTGGAGGCAAATGTTATATAAAAATCGTCAATATTAATAAACTTGTTTGAAAACCGCGGGTTTGAAATCATGCGGTGGCTTGAAGTTAAAACCATTGTGGCTAAATAACAGATGAAATAAATGAAGAATGAAATAAGTAAAAGAGTCAAGATAGACTTATAGACCTACCAAGATTTTATTTAATGATTGCATATAGTCAGTGAATTAAGAACATTTACAAGGAGGTCTCTAATAATCATTAATTCATCTTACTGAAATCAAAACTTGCGATGTAGATTCTTTTGCAAGACACCAACAAAGCCCAACTACTTGAGTAAAATTAGCGGAGGATTTCACACATTTTTTTTTAATTTTGCATCTCTCTTTAAAACTTAGATTCACTGTGTTATTCTTGAAGCAATCCCTCCGAAAAAAAGTAGCCCCCTAGGACCATTTAGAAGAGTAGACAAGGGACTTCATTAGCATATGCCTTCAATCTGTAAGGAGAAAAAGTTTCCCTTTCCGATGAATCCCAGACAGCGACCTGGGGAAAGTCAGAAGATTAAGTGACCGTAAGAAAATCTCCCCACGCTACGATACGCCATACTTCACAAAAGGAAACAAATATTCGTTGGCATTAAATGTGTCTTTAACTCTTAGTCGGGGACATGCAGAGGCAGGACAAGTTTGAACTGCAGAGAAACTTCGGACTTCTCCCAGCCAATAGAGGTGTCCGTTCGTTTGGGGAATATTGACCCACTGACCCGCCTTTCTGGAGTGAACCCCTATTTTTTCTCCACTAGGACTATTGATTTTGAATAAAGTTAGTTTTTCTTTTCTATTACAGGTGTCCAAATATACATATATATATATATATATATATATATATATATATATATATATATATATATATATATATATATATATATATATATATATATATATATATATATATATATATATATATATATATATATATATATATATATATATATATATATATGTAATCGTCCAGGGGACCAACCCAGCCCCGAACTTTACACTTGAATACTTCTTTTGAAATTGCCCCTATTATTTTCCTCAGCCCGGGCATGCTGGGCTGCCAAGTGTCCCGTTAACCGTCCGTTAGAAAGAAGCACATCATTTTTCGTGGCAGAACTTAACTTTTTATTTCATCCTATAAAAATTGCACAGAATCCAGAGACGTCTGAACCGCAAGGTGTCAGAACGCTCTCTCTCTCTAATAGTAATGCCAACCTTCTGCGAGAGACGGCTGAAACCCGTGTGTGGGAAAAATTCTGAGGCACGTGTTATTTGCTTATAGAAAGTAACCAGTGACTGGAGCCATCTGCAAATTGTGGTGTCTCAGAAGAGCATTATTGCTGATCGTTACAAATTTTCATGGGAAAGTTATAACATCCTAATTAAAATGCCAGCCATATCATTTTCTGTTTTGGGAATCATAGAAAGAATTTCGGGGTTACGTGAAGGAATGAAAACATCCTAGTTTAAATTGGATGGCTAGGAAATATGGTTAATATAAAGCGAAGAAATTAAGATCTAAAATAATGAATGGGAAAAACTGATAATTTTGGATAGACTTTAAGGCTTAGATATTGATATTATTACATATATATATATATATATATATATATATATATATATATATATGTGTGTGTGTGTGTGTGTGTGTGTGTGTGTATGTTTGTGTGCAAGTCTAAATAAGTATATGTAATGTGTGAGTATTTATATTTCAGTGAAATTTACCAATTGATCTTTAATTATTTTGGGGATTTATATGCTTTAAAAGAATACCTTCCAATCCTTTTCAGTCTTTCACCCAACCACCAATTGTTATGTTTACAAATCTTATTTGCCAAGCTATATATAGTTTAATACACCATTAATTATATTATAATTTATATAACAAAAATAGCATCAACTTGTGACTAGAGGACTAACACATAATTGACGAAGGCTTTTCTGCTACAAGTTATTTTCCATACATAACGTCTTTCTTCTAGGCAGAACAACTAAGATCGTCTTACTTAATAAACATATCAAAATGTGTCTCTTAAAATTTGTGTACTATCTACAGAAAAAATCGTCATGGCTGCACATCAAGTGAGATGGTCAAACTGAATAATATAAACATTAAAAAAACCACACAAGAATGACCAGCTGGTTAGAGAGTTGATTATTGGTAAAGGAGTTCGTGGACATGGTTAAACGGATTTTGTGGGTTCTATAACAATAAGTTACATTAGGTTCAGCTCTTTTTACCTCTACCCGTGAGTCATCGTCAAAGACATACCAGCACAGGACCGGTTTGTAGTAGAAAGAAACTTCGGTCTTCTCCCAACCAATAGAAGTGTCCGTTTGTTTGGGAGATTTTGAACCCCCGCCGTTCTAGAGTGGATCCCTGTTTTTTTCTTCAAGGCAGTCGGATTTTTGGAGCGGGCAAGGTTATTACCAGAAGAGTAGAAGGCGAACGGCTTCTTCGCCAAATTCTTCGCCATATTGTTTTTTTGGGCCGACGCCGACTCGAGAATAGACTTTGATATATCTACAAATGATAAGTTAATTTCCGTTGTATTCCTTGGGCATTTATTTAATTGTATAAAATAATATAATCAAGACCTATTTTTTATGTGTTTCTGAATGAGTTTTAATTTTTTTCTCAAACATTAGGCCAAAGTAACATTATTTTACAGCCATTTATTTCTCACACAACGTTTATGAATTTTTAAAACAGAAGTGCCAACTATATTCAATTGATCAAACAATAGATGACAATGCAAAACTGAAGATTGAATCAGACTTCCCATCGTTATAATAGCAAGTCCAATATATTATAATGAGTTTTGAGCTTCCTAAAAGTGTATTTTGTAAGATCATATAGATGGGAAGTAATCTTCTCACGACCTTCGAAAGGGTTAAAGCAAAACTCATATGATCGTTTTACCTAGGCTTAAAGACCGATCGTTAGCCATCCCGCTAAAAAACTAACTAAACAAACTAGCCCAAAATCTAACTAAAGTATAACATATAATTGTATTTTTTGTTTTTGGAACGAATTTTATACAAGTAAATAATTTTCAAATTTTTGCTATGACAATCACATTGTTTCTTTTTTCTTTCACTTTCTTGTTTTAAAAAAGTACTTTTTATTTAAAATAAAATAAAAAGTATTTACCCAAACGTATGAGATAATTTTTCTTTATTTTTTCAAAACATTTAAAACCATTAGCGTAATGAATACTTAATTCTTTCACGGAGAAAAGTTATTTAAAAGAAATTAGAGTGAAATAAGTTAATCTTAGCTAAAGGATAAAAGGTCACCTGAAATTACAGCCAACTAATTAAGAGATTCTGTAAAGGTAGGAGGCACAGAATTAAGTAATAACTTAAATAAATAGAACAGCATATTTAATTTTAACTGTAATATAGTCTACTTCCAAATGTCACTTACTTTGGTATGATACATATTCTTAGTCGTATATCAAACTAAGAATAAAAGTCATATAGAAGCTTTTGAAAATATTTCAGTCAAACCTTGAAATACATAGGCTTCGAATTTTTATAACATATTTTTCAAATTTCCTAAACATACACCACTTTTGTAATGATGTTTATTCATATATCTTTTTCTCTTCGCTATTCACAATTAATTATAGTTTTAAAAATTTATTAATCGTTTTTCGATTATTTAGTGTTTCTTCAAATAATAAATCACACCGAACTTTTAAAAGGAACTCGGCTAGAAGTCTCCTAAGATTAGAAGTGTGTATACAATTCAGAAGAATTAATCCGAAAGTCTAAAGTCTAATGATTTCTCTGGAAATTTTAATTTTCTATTGTATTAAAGAGAAAGGTACTAATTTCTTTATTTTTTTAATTAATTTATTTATTCATTCATTAATAATATAGAGAGGTTTATTGTTGAGATTGTGTTTCAGAGATAAGTTCCTTTTATATGAAATGCCAATAGACTTTGCGGTTTTCAAAATGATATGTTTAAATACAATACAGGTATATAGTATATTAAAAATTTCATTAAACAGGCAAGATATTTCAAAAAATAGAACTCGACTACGATTATGAAAGGATTTTATCCTATTGTTGCAAAATTCTCGCGTACACTTTGTTGATTGAATAGATTTTGGCTAAGACAAACAAAAACAATAACAATTTATTAACTCACCAAATGAATCACAATTACAAAGGAGGGCGATAAAACTTGGCAGCCTTTTGGCGAACTTTTTCAGAGCAATACAGAGAGCATTAACACAGGTCCTACTTTCACCAGATCTGGGAGAGGACTGACTCTTATGAGCTATTGAAGAGTTGACCGGGGTACCTTGCCGACGGCCTTATCCCCTGTTGCAAGTTAAGAATTCAAAATCAGGTGTCCAGTCTTTTAAGATGAAAAACAATAAGTATAAAAATGCAGGTCTTACTGATGGGATGAGATAAATTGCTAGGCCCTTACTGAACAAGTTAAATAAATTAAGATGAAATACATTTAAAATAAAAAGAAGAAAGTTTAAGAATAACAAGAAATTTTTATTTATTTATTTATTTTTTTAACTTACTTTTTTTAATTAATTAATTTATTTATTTTTATTACTAAATTACTGGACAAGACAGTGAAGATATAGGTGAATGTTGATGAGAGAAATAATAAGTGAAATTATATTAAGTTAGTACAAGAAGTAAAATTAAAGTTAAAAAATTAAAATTAAAAATTAGGTTCAGCTTAAAATTCATGGCGAGAAAAGCTCAGAGCAGGTTCTGTGGCTCCATCTGTTGGATGGCTGACTCTTATGAGAACTTATGGCCCCTTTATACAGCTTTCAGGTTTCCGGAAATTTCCACAAGATTCTTGTAAAATCCAGAAAAAAAGGGGGATAGGCAAAAAATGTCTCCAATTCGCTAAATTTGGTGATATATAGCCAAAATGAGTCTCCCAAAACTTCGCCAATATCTCGCCAATTTGGCGAGATACCATACAGATAACATGTTTACAGCATTTTTAGCACTATAATAGTCAGGATACACTTACTTTTCATAAAGAAATTAAACTTTTTCCATGAATAATTTTTCATTGTACCACTGAGAAATCTTCCAATGGAAATTACTCAGACATAGAAAAAAATCACCCTTTACACTTATATAGATGGATGAATGCAGCATTACCTGTAGTAAGCCACCTTACCATGTTAATGAATGATTTATTTTTGCCGAATATATATTTATTAATATCTTAAGTAAATATCTTAAACAACACACCGATTTCTATTAAACGTCTATGGTATCTCACATGATAAAATAGTGGATTTTTAAAGAATGCCAAAATAATTATATTGAGTATGGGGATTCTCAATAGGAGTTCTGTGATTGAATCTGTTTGAAATCCGTGTAAAGTCTACGATATCTACACACTGTGAAGTTTAATAATGCGAAATAATAGGAAAAATATTATATGAAGCAAATATGAAATTTAAACGAATCTGGATATTACACTTTGTTCCTATTAGTGATTAGCTATCATTATAAACGTTGAAAAATGTCATTATTTTTATTATTGGGATAAGGGATTTCTTTGGTATGACATATAATCATAGTACTATAAATTAAAGCTTTAAACTAGATAAAGCTATTCGTCATGATTTTAGTAATGTACCTGCGGTAAAAGTATATTTACATGCATGATTCGAAAAAACATAAAGTGTCGATCCAAAAAAAAGCGTTATAAAGAGTAGTAGATTCTTCAAAATTTGGTATATTATTTACAGCAATGTTTTACCTGAATCCTACTCTACTTTTTTATTTTGGGAATAAGAGATTTCTTTGGTATGACATATAATCATAGTACTATAAATTAAAGCTTTAAAATAGATAAAGCTATTCGTCATGATTTTAGTAGATATACCTCCGGTAAAAGTACATTTACATGCATGACTCGTAAAAACATAAAGTGTCAATCCAAATAAAAGTGTTATTAAGAGTAGTAGATTCTTCAAAATTTGGTATATTATTTACAGCAATGCAGTCTGCTTTACCTGAACCCTACTTTACTTTTTTATTTTGGGGATAAGAGATTTCTATGGTATGACATATAATCATAGTACTATAAATTAAAGCTTTAAACTATAAATTAAAGCTTTGGTCATGATTTTAGTAGAAGTACCTGCGGTAAAAGTACATTTACTTACATGACTCGTAAAAACATAAAGTGTCGATCCAAATAAAAGTGTTATGAAGAGTAGTAGATTCTTCAAAATTTGGTATATTATTTACAGTAATGCAGTCTGCTTTACCTGAAAAGTAAAGATCGTTTCAAGAAAATATATAAATTTTACATACTTTTATCGTTTCCTTAAAAGAGAGGGTGGGGATAGATTCCTGAAATATTGTTCCTGAACTACAGATATCTACTTTCTTCCTTTAAATGCAATTAAGTCTATACGTGTCCTTCTACTCTCTCTATGCCCACTCTAATCTCTATGCTAATTTAGAAGTCTTACCTTGAAATATGAAATAACACATTTCGGGTATCCTAAATTTACTAAAGAGAATAAAGTATTATAACCAATTTTTTTTCTCCTAATCTTAACTACAGCTTTACGTCGGCGAAATATTTATCCACTTCCTCGTCTATAAACTTTAGCAAGCATAAAATTCCCCTTAATTTATATACTTGAGTTAATTTGTATAACAACCAAGATAAGTTAATTTTTATGTTTCTCGGGACTGGAAATTAAAACATACTTAATTCATTTAATCACAGTAATTTTGTTTTGCCAGACAAGTTTTATAATTTTCACTCTTTTTCAGTTGTGAATTCAGGGATGTATTCAAATATTATTTTAAATTTATATACATAATGTAATCTGCAAAGATTTGGAATGCTTTCTTACACCTTTTATATTAATACTGTACAAATGCTATCGCATATTTATTTATTTTATAAATATTGTATCCCCTTTTGTAGTCGTTGTACTTATCCAAAGTATGTTTACCTCTTTATTCCATAATTTAAATTGTAATGATACTTTGAATCAAAATAATTTTTTTTAGAAAGAAGAATAGATTAAAATCCTTAAGTTATACTTTTCACTTATAGTATGGACATTTTTAATGGTAACAAATATTTGAACCCTTAGAAACAATCTTTATAATAAGAGTTCCAGGTAATTAATAATTATAAAACGAGAAAAAAGTATGGTTGTAAAATTATCATTTTCTTACCATGTGAAATTACTATAAAAATTATCATAAGTTTATAATATACACATTAGTTGTACACATTAGTTGTAGGTAACTTTGATTTTATACACTACAGGATAAAAATCAGATACATTTCAGAGATATGACTTTTACACGTACACTTGAAGCGTGAAATATGAAAACGTTACAAAATCCTTCCTTTCAGAAAAACGTTACACATTTCGGGTATCCTAAATTTAGTAAGGAGAATAAAGTATTATAACCAAACAAAATAACCAAGTATAAGTAAACCAAGTATTATAAATAAACCAAACGAAGTATTATAAATAAACCAAGTATTATAACCAAAAAATGAAATTACTATAAAAATTATCATAAGTTTCCAATATACACATTAGTTGTACACATTAGTTGTAGGTAACTTTGATTTTATACACTACAGGATAAAAATCAGATACATTTCAGAGATATGACTTTTACACATGCACTTGAAGCGTGAAATATGCAAACGTTTACATTTAGTATTGTAATTATTTTAATAGTATGTTGGGATAGTTATATCCATGGTATTGTACAAATATTGAAAAAAATCATTTTTATCTCATTCTGAGATATTTTTTGTAACTGAATGAGATTAATATAACAAACTTCTCATTGAATATCAATCAAATCTATTGTTCAATTAAGCGAAATATTTTACTGCAATTAGTTCATGTTTATTTTCTCGTTAGGATTATATATTATGAACTATCAAATTTGGCTGTTACCCAGCCATCTTAAGGGTCAACTTGTTCTAGTGGTATTATTTCCCGGATAATAGGTCCCCACTTTCTTATTTTTATTGCCGCCTATAATAATAAAGTATGCAAACCTGTAGACCAGTTTTCTGAACTTTTTTAGTTCACGGCACCATAGTAACATTTAAGACCACTGGGGTACACCTAAAACAACCCCCAAAAAGTAAATCTGAAAAGATTTAAGATAACATTATAATTACTTAAAAGTGAATGATACTTCTAAATAGTTATAAGTATCAATTTAAAGTAATAAAACTAATGTTTATTGCAAATATAATGCTAATAATATTAATTAGTAATGCGCCTCTAACAATCCATTTTACATTAAAAAGTTAGTTAGATCTCATTAATTTTTAAACCGAAACATTCAAAACTTTATTTTGTTAATAATTATGAAACTTTCATTAAAGAGGACTTTTCGTTTCCTGTAATACTTGTATAGAATAGTTAATGAATTTCGAATTTGAATAGTCACAAATCTTAAACTTTGGGTTTAAAGAATTATCTTGAAGTCAAATAATAAATGTAAATGTTCACTAGTAATGAAGAATCAAATGAGGTAACTGCTTACCTTTTGTTTATTCTTCGGATTTGCATGAACAATCTGTAGATATTGAATTAGTGATGAAAACAGAAAACGGCTGTTGAACACACTTTCTTTTTATTGTACAACACGTCACGATAAATGGAGAATAAACGGAGCAATGAATAAAGAATTATGAATTATTTTAGGCTTTAAACACGTTTCATAGATGAATAAGAATAGAATACAGGAATATGAATAGAATTACACACATTTGATATCCAATGCCGAATCCTAACAGATTAGTCTACTACCCATATAGTTTGGTTTTTACACCCTCGCTCAATAGCGCCATATAGAATTCGGTGGGGAAGTTAATCTAACAATACAATCTTTTGAATTTTTACCTATTCAGGAAAATTATAACCAAATGTTTTACTTTGATACATCATAATAGCAGCTGATTGTAACCTCTTCTAGAATTAAAACATTGGAATTAAATATACCCAACGTAATCGGTGATAAAAAATCTCAATCTAAAATATTGACGGTGAACGCTTACTCTTCGATTTGAAAATCAATTTGATAGTATGAAAACAATTCTATTGGTCTACTACCTGCCTGAATCCTACAGGCTGAAAGAAAGAAGAGATGCACTTAAAACGATAGTTTAAGGAACAAAGGCAATAACATTAAATTAACAGAAAATTTCATACAATACATTATCAACTGATATTAGTTATTTACCAAACATTTTCCAGTACTCTTGAAAATCTCTCGCCTTACACTAGTGTACATTGTCACACAGGTTGAGATTCACAGCTTTACACGCTAAGCAAGCACATCAACTCTAATCTACATGCTGATGTAGCTGCCTTACCATGAAATTTTTAAAAACGTGTTTAGTGTCTCTTAAATTGAGTAATATTAGGAAATATCTCAACAGTTTCTCACACAAATTTTTCACACATTGAAACACAGATTTACATCAGCTCAATATTAACAACCTAATCCCTTATAAACTTTAGCCTGGGCAAAATTAACCTTATCAAAGACAGATAAAAATTCAAATAAATTCAAAATTGGCATACCCTAATGTTTCGTAATTAGTTTGATCTGTTGACAATGTATTGTAACAGAAAATTTCATACAATATATTATCAACTGATATTAGTTATTTACCAAACATTCTCCAGTACTCTTGAAAGTCTCTCGCCGTACACTAGTGTACAGCGTTACACAGGTTGAGATTCACAGCTTTACACGTTAAGCACATCAACTCTAATCTACATACTGATGTAGCTGCCTTAGCGTGAATTTTTTAAAAACGTGTTTAGTGTCTCCTAAACTGAGTAATATTAGGAAATATCTGAACAGTTTCTCACACACATTGAAACACAGATTTACATCAGCTCAATATTTAACAACCTAATCGCTTATAAACTTTAGCCCGGGCAAAATTAACCTTATCAAAGACACATAAAAATTCAAATAAAATCGTTCAAAATTGGCATACCGTAATATTTTGTAATTAATTTGATCAGGTGATAATGTATTGTAACAGAAAATTTCATACAATATGTTATCAACTCATATTAGTTATTTACCAAAAATTCTTCAGTACTCTTGAAAGTCTCTCGCCGTACACTAGTGTACATTGTCACACAGGTTGAGATTCACAGCTTTACACGTTAAGCACATCAACTCTAATCTACATGTTGATGTAGCTGCCTTACCGTGAAAATTTTAATAACGTGCTTAGTGTCTCCTAATTTGTGTAAAATTATGAAATATCTCAACAGTTTCTCACACAGACTTCTCACACATTGAAACACAGATTTACATCAGCGCAGTATTTAGTAACCTTCTCGTTTATAAACTTTAGACTGGGCAAAATTAACCTCATCAAAAACAGATAAAAATTCAAATAAATTCGTTCAAAATTGGCATACTCTAATGTGTCATAATTAATTTAAATATATTAGTAGGCATAACATCTTGAAAGTTAATCTATTTGGCAGTCATATGGAGTAGTTCGAAATAAAACTAGCCTTTCTTAGCCAGTTTCTCCATTTTGGTAGCATTTGGCGATAAACTCCTTGCGAAAAATAGACCTCTAGAATCTTGTAGAAACAGTATTTCTTACACAGAGTTCTACGCATACTTAAACTTGCAAATAGAGCAGAGATAAAAGAGAGACACATAACAGTTTTTAAAGGAAATATATCGTCTTTTAAATGGAACGAACGTATTTCATATTTGTGAGCTATGTGCCGAAAATTTTTGTAATTACATATTATTTGAAATCCGGGTAAAGTTTTCTCTTTTAATTACCAGTGATATGACGGTGGGTGTACATTGTAGACATTAAACAGATCAATCCTAATATTATATACACTGATGTAGCTCTCTTACCATAATTTTTTTAATACGACTTTATTTGTTATTGAATTAAGTAAAGTTAGTAAAATATTTTTAACATTTTTAGTTTAGTTTTAACTTATACTAAAGGGGATGTAAGATAAATATTTCCATGCTTTGTTACCTATAAAATTATTCTGTGCAAAACTAACCTTATTGTATAGAGTTAATGTGCAAGATGACATTATTTAAATTTTATTTCAAATGGTGCTGGAAATTAAAACACATTTAATTCATTTTAATTCATCCGAGAAATTTTCACTCAGTTAATTTTTTTTTAAATTTTGTATTTCAATTTAAGTTGCTAATACATTTGCCAACACTAAATTTTGATCCACGTTTTTAGTTGGGATTTTCATCGGAAATAAAATTTTTAGCTTTGTATTGCCTTTTTTAAAAATAATACATACTTTCAAACAAAATATGTATTTTAAAATTTCCAGAATCGGTAACATCCATTAAATTAATCTCACAAATACGGTAAAATTATCACAGACAATTTAAATAAAGAATAAAGTATCGTAGAGCATTTAAATAAAGAATATTAATAAATTATTATTTTATGAAAAGTGAACTTTTGGATATACTTTTTAAGTAAATCTTTTTAAATACTTAGCAAGTATGAGAAAAAAGTTACGTTAAAAACCACTTTTTTGAAACATTTTGCTAAGATATTTTTAATTTATTTTATATTATGAATTTAGTACTTTATGATAACAAAATAGGTTATAAATAATCAGAAAATTTTATGAATTATTAAAACATGAATTACATAGTTAATTTTCATGTAAACTTTATAAAATAATTTTTATCAGAATTTACATTAGGATAATGCACCTGTATAAAGATATATATATATATATATATATATATATATATATATATATATATATATATATATATATATATATATATATATATATATATATATATATATATATATATATATATATATATATATATATGTATATGTATATGTATATATATATATATATATATATATATATATATATATATATATTATATGTTATATATGTGTGTGTATGTCTGTGTGCAAGTGTGTGCTTTATTTATCGGAATAAGTATATACCATGTGTGAGTATTTATATTTCAACGAAATTTACCAACCGAACTATAATTATTTTGGGGATTTATATGCTTTGAAAGACAGCCTTCCAATCCTTTTCTGTCTTCCACCCAACCACCTATTCTCATGTTGGCGAATCTCATTGGCAAGCTATATATAGCTTAATACACCATTAATTATATTATAATTTATATAACAAAAAATAGCATCAACTTGTGACCAGAGGACTAACACATAATTGAAGAAGGTTTCTCTGCTACAAGTTATTTTCCATATGTAACGGCTTTCTTCTGAACAGAACAACTAAGATCGTTGTACGTAGTTAACATATCCAAATGTGACTCTTAAAATTTGTGTTTTATCTAACTAAAAACGCCAGGGCTGCACATCAAGTGGGATGGTCAAACTGAATAATATAAACATTCAAAAACCACAGAAGGATGACCAGCTGGTTAGAGCGTTGATCATTGGTAAAGGAGTTCGTGGTAATTGTTAGTCTCGCCGAGCGGTTGCTATGTTTCTACTTTAGATAGTCAGTCATACTTTAGTCGTTTGGGATATGACTTCGCATGGGTCTCGTACAATGAAGCAGGCATAGAGACGAAAGAACGAAAGCCGTAAATGATTAGAAACTTAACAATGGTTTATTTATTTATCAAAAAGGAAAAGTTTTAAATAAAATAAATCAACTCAATGCAGATGTAACCTATCATCCAGAGAGGAGATCACTCTACATCAACCTGCTCTCTTAAAAGTTCAGTCGGGAGTCCTCCCGTTTCTCTCTTTTCCAAGCAGGAAACGGAACAGATGCATTATAGTCGCCGGTCCCGTCCGCCATGTTTTTTTTGGCGACCAACAGAAAAACGCATGATTTGAAAAGTCGCCAAGTAGAAAAACATGGCGGCGGTGCGTGTTTTCTGAAAGATCACCAAAAAAAAAAAAAAAAACATGGCGGCGGTCACATATTTGAAACACAACATTAACAAAACTAAACTTTAAAAGGAAACAACAGATTAACAATTTAAAGTATTATTAAAATAAAATTAGTATAATAATCATCATTTTTTACGTTTTTTTTAAAAAATAAATAACAGATTAGTAATATTTGTGATATGTGTCAACAGAGTGAACACATTATATCTTTTTAATAAGCACTAATATTAAGAATATAACATGTGAGGGTCCCCCCTCGTGCAAAGAACAAAATAAAAATGTTCCAAACCAATTAACTTAGAATATCCTGATACATTTTAACTATTTCAAAACCGAAATAACTGCACCCGTCTTAACTAAATCCCAGAAAATGATAAGAACAAAAACAAAATGTTCCAAACCAAAGCATCTTGTTTGGTTTAGAATATTTTGATAATTTTTAACAATTTCAAAACAGAAATAACTTACTCGTCATAACTAAATTAACTAAATCCCACTAACCAAATACATAAATTCAAATTCGGAATTCCATCATCCCCACAAACGTGCCGTTTTGAATGAAATGCAAATCCAACCTCAGGTCTAAGAATTTCCTGATATTTCTTCACAATGCTACAAATAGTTAAAACCGAAATAAGAACGTCCTCCATAACTAAATACCAAAAAATAACTTACCTACCTACGTGACAACCTACTAATCCAATTTTGGAACGAAAAGAATATTTAGAACAGAAAAATTTGCATAGATAGCCGGGTAATGACGTCAAAAATCACGTGCACCAATAACTTCCATATTCCCCTATCAAAGTTAGGGCATATACAGCAACTTAGTCATCACCCCAAAAATCGCCAAGTTTGCCACACAAAATCACCAAGTTTGGCGAGAAAAAAACTCGGCGGCTATAATGCATCTGTACCCAGGAAACATCGGTTTTAGGGGAGGTTGACACCCCCTCCGCTTTGACCCTTGTCCTTTGGGGTCCGTGCGTCAAGAAGACCATTACTGGTACAATACTGCCGTTTTCCATTGTTCGGCGTAATGAAATGTTCGGGGTCTTACAATGAACAAAAGTTCGCTTTAACCCTTTAAAGGTCACGATTAAAAAATCTTTTAGATTTAATAGCATTAGGTTATATACGTTGTCTGTTAACTTTATAAATAGGAAACATATGAAAACAAAGTTTACATTCCTGTGGTAGCTGGAATTTTTTTTTTTTATGGGGGAAAGAGTAAATGTGAAACCCTTCCCCTGTACAGCATAGAAACAATAGTTTCTTAAGATTAATTATATTGGAAGAACAATGTATAATTATCATAAAAATGATATAAATAGATAACTGCACAATTTTTCATTGTTGCTTTGGGTAGGTGTTTTTATTTGAAATCATAAGGAGAAAAATCAAATTCGAGATTTTTCATGTAAAGCAATTTTAAACTAATGTATTTCAAAGAAAAAAATAAACTATGCAAATTCTATTATCTATTAATACATCAAAGAGTCAATAACGTAGAAAATCGAAAAAAAATCCTTCCTAGGTTTTTAAAAAGAAGAGAAAAAAGTATTAACAGGTGGTTTCACTTCGAAACCACTGCCCGTTAAAGGGTTAACCTTCGCTCTTCTTGACCCCCGACAGAAACGGACGCGATGCTTACAGACATGGTTCCACGGATTTTGTGGGTTCCAATCCCACTGTAGCAGCGTCGTGCGTAGCCTTTTGGAATCGGCTTTAACCAGCAGGTCCTGGTCTCATTATTTCTCAACGTTGCAAAAAGTAAGCCATAACATTAAAACCAAACCAAACCCCTTAAAAAACACTTTTTAAACAAAATGATTCTTTATAAGAACAGGCTTTAGTACATCCATTACTTTTATGTCAAAGGCATAAAAATTTGACATAAAATTAATTATGGTTATTCTAATAATTATTGTGGTTGTAATTATTTTCACCTTTGTAATATTGCATGTGATTAAAACTATGTCAATTTAGTATATAATTTAATTTAATATCCTTTATATTACTGAAATAATTCTTATTCAAAGAGTCAAATATTACAATCCTCCATCTAAGAAAATTTGTAGATTTCCGTATAAAAATATAAATAATTTTGTGCAATAATTTTAAAAACCCGAAGCTTAAAAAAAGTGAGCTGGACTTTCTTATTTTCAGAGTTAAGTATTAATAAAATATGATGACCTAGATATAATAAATATTGCAATATTAATGTTCAGAATTTTACACTTGTGTAAATTTGAAAAAGGAAACAACCAAATATAAAAACAGCTTTTCACTACCCTTCATATTTGATGTATATTTTATTCGTCATATGTAACCAGCTGAGGCATAGAAAATTTTATTGAGAAGAAAAAATATATGGAAGCGTTTAAACCTCAAGGTGTAAATATTTAACTTTTGCTCGGTGATAAAATATTATCGACAAGTTTCCTTCGCCTATTGCAAGTTAAACAACCATTGATATATATTTTCTTTTCTTTCTACCTTTGTGTACTTTAGAACATATGAATACTGCAAAACGTTTTAGAGAATACTTGAAATTAAAATTGTTCCTAACATCATAGAACAGAGAAAAAAAATTATTTCATGAAATTGTTTACACAAAAAAGAAAGAGCGAGCTTAAAATACAAGAGTTGCATTTTTCCTAAAAGAGAAAAGAGTTTTTTAAACTTATTTTTCTTTATGAGAGTTTGAAATTTCATTTAAAATATCCTTAAATCAGCTTACGAATAACTATCAAAAGGGAACTTTTATCTTTGAATTACTCTTTAATATTTAATCTCTAAATAAAATTTTATAAAATTCAATTGAAGCATGTTAACACCAACTATATATTAGATTTTGTTAAGAACAAGTAATTTAAATCTTTAAAGTAATTCTATTTTGAAATTTATTTTAAATGTCTGAAAAAGAAGCATTTTTTTCTGTGGCTTTAATTCTTTTAAATTTTATTTGAATAATAAAATGTTAAGGGATATATAAAAGTTATTTCATATTATTTTGGGAAATTAAAGCTAACTGTATATTTACAGTACAACTAAAAGGAATTTTTCTTTTTTTTTTAAACAAAGATTAAATTGTATTATTTTTTAAACAAAAATATTTTAGACTTTAAAAGACAAATCAAACATTTTTGCAATGAAACCTATGTTATTTTTATGTATAAAATTCTTATGTCCGTGTGTTTGTAATAGAACTCATCCTAAAAAACTAGAGAGATTTTAATGAAATTAAGTTAATTCGAGAATTTGATAAGATAGAAAATGTTTTTATTAAAAATCCAGAATTACGCGCTTATTGAGATTACCATAATGCCGTTTGAAACCTAACGCTACCAAAGTAACCGTGACACAGTAGTCACCGCAACGGGCTTTAGTACAAGAAGTCTCACGATCGATTCCCCACACAGGAAATATGGGAATTTTAATTTAATATAATTACGTTCGTGATGACTATACGCGTGGTGGTGTCTTTTTTCAAAATTATTTTTTTTACTTACTTTTCCATAAAGATAGAGACTAAAAAATTTGATATTTAAAAACTTTACAATGTTGATTTACTACCATAAAATAAAAACATTTAAAGAAAAATATATAATGTCGAAAGCTATCATTCTAAATTTAAATTCATCATCCCGTTTTTTTTTTTAAAAGGATAAAATTGTAGAATCAACAATAATTCTCGTTTTGGAGTCTGATGCAGTAAAAGAAATAATTCTTCTTTGTTCTTAAAAAAAATTTGATAATCGTTTAAAATTACTGCCGTTTCCAATTTTATTTTTAAAATGTTCGGCGCCTTACAATGAACTAAAAGAATAAGTTCGGATAAGAATTGTGACTATTAATTGTCTCTCAAAATTATTTTTTACTTACTCCATAAGTCCAATTTATAATTTTTTAAAAACATTTACAATTTTTGATTTACAGCATTAAAAGGACAAAGTTTTCCATATAATATAAATTTCAAAAATATAGCATTTTACTTTTATTAAAATATATGAATTGTAGAAAATACTTATTAAAAGTATTATACTTATTATTTAAAGGATAATTAATAATTTTTTAAATCATCCGAAATATTAATTTTTTTTTGTTCTTAAAATATTTATTACTAACTTTATTGGTGATGATTTTTATCTGAAAATTATACGTTTTTTAAATATTTATTATGTTGGATGAACAATGGATAATTGTCATTAAAATTGTGTTATAATATTACTAAATATTTTATAAGTAGTTTTGTTTTTGATAATTTTTTTTATTTTGGGTCCTACGTGAAAAAAAAAGTAGAATTCCATGTAAAGACTTAAAGACGTACATTTTAAAGCTGAAAATTTAATAGGAATGTAGCCATATGTTGTTAGGTTAAAATGTTAAAAACATAAAAAATCAACAGATAATTCATATGTCTTTAAAATACAAAGAAAAAAATATTTAGCATATGGTTTAAATTGTAATGGGTTAAGCAATAAATAATTATCATTAGAATGATTTGTGTATTAGTATTGCTAAATAATTTATAAGTATTTTTGTTTTTGATAAACACTTCTATTTTGGATTAAAAAAAGTAAAATTCCATTTAAAATGAACTTAAACACGTACATTTTAAAGAAGAAAAAAATAAATTCATTAGTCATATTTTAGCTTAAAGTGTTACATACACAATCAAAAGATTATTTATGTAAAGTACAAAGAAATACATTTAAATTTAGGTTTGAAAACACATTCAATTAAAGGGCACTATATTAACGCTAAACTGGTTAATGATTAATAATACAATAATCGCTGTTCTGGAGTCTCTGAGTAAAAGAGAAAATGCCTTACTTATATTCCACACACAAAATATATTTTAAAACCTGCCTCCTGATGGTTTTTTTTTTTCGGCTAATAATAAACTATACCGATCAGATCCGTGCAGAGTTCATCTATCACACTGAAAAGTGTGGTAAAATGCGTTGCAAGTGTAAAACTGAGATGACCTATATGCTGACAATAAAATGAGAACTATTAGATTATAAGTGCTAATTATAACTAAGTCAGCATTGAAAAAAAATTAAATATTATCAAACCAACCCTCTAAGAAATATCTACCTTAATATAATTGCATATTTTTATCATTAAACTACTGTTATCAAAATAAGCGTATAAATTTCCTTTAGAAGCATATAAAAACAATAAATAAATAAATAAATTATCTTTACTTATTTCTATGATTTGGATAAAACGTTTATCGAAGTTTGATCCTCTATCTTTGTGTATCCTCTATCTTTGTATATAATGTGCTTATTTATGTCTCATTATTTTATATCTTTAAACAATTATAAATTATCAATCAATATTTAAGACAGTTGTGAGTTAAGGTGAAACACATAATTCTAGATCTGATCATGAACATCATTTGTGGAGCTGTGTACACTGTTTCAATTACAGATAATAAT
Source organism: Pardosa pseudoannulata (assembly GCA_032207245.1). Lineage (NCBI taxonomy): Eukaryota > Metazoa > Arthropoda > Arachnida > Araneae > Lycosidae > Pardosa > Pardosa pseudoannulata. The sequence goes on from CM063508.1 coordinate 49,309,667, forward strand.
TGTATCATAACTCATTTCGGAAGAGACCAATTTTAATTACCTGAAGTATATCAAAATGATTAATCAAGACATATCAGATCATTTAATTCTATGTTTGTATATATCGAACACAAATCCTGAATATACAAGATATTAAACTTTGTCTAAGGTATCAGTTACACATTTTCATAAAGTTTAGTGTACATTTTTTCATACATTTTATTTCGTACATAATATACGTACATATTATTTATTTTGTTATAAAACGTTTAGTACGTAATATATCATTAGTTAATAAATTATCAAAAATAATGTAACAATCCAGAAAGCACATGTGCAATTTTTAAAGAAAATACGCTATTACTTTTAATTTTGTCTTAGCTAACTCGAAAAATGTGTAAACGTCATTATTATTGTTACAAAGGAATTATTTGTGAAGGTGTAACTCCTCGAGGCAATTTTTATAGTATCTAGAGTTTGCATATAGTATCTCGTGGAACAACCAGCATTCAGGTATTTGGTTTTTCTGGTAACCCCAAATGCTGGGTCTTTGTTTGATTGTTGTACTCAGCGTAATGTTCCTTTAGTTGACGAAATTACAAGACCTTAGATTATTATGTATTTCAAGAAGGCTATATAGAACAAGTATTTCATAGAATCTGTTATACTTAACACAGAAAATATCAAAAGACCTTCCATTTTAATCAAATTCAGTAGCGGTTTAGAAACATATTAGTAACGTTTTAAATGAATTTGAGAATAAGTATCAACATTTCTTTTCATATGAAAGCCTATCTAGAGCTCTAGTGCTCCTTAAAATGTCTTTAATCTAGAAAAAACATTTTGCGTTTTGTGCTTTAGAGCCTAATTATAATTAAGATGGTTTGTTTGCTCAAAATATTATTATAGATGTCTTTGATACTGAGTTATTGTTTTATTTTAAGAGAAGAGTCATTTTGTACTGAGTGACACTAAAAAACTGGATTTTTTTTTAAATGCGTAGTGGTATCCATGAGCAGCGGGTAGCACTGCGATATAGTGACCATAAGCAAGTAAACGTTTTGTCATTTTATTACCGATGAATCTGTAGAACGGACAACAGCTTCCGTTCTCATTAAATATTTTATAAAAACAGTGACAGTTTGGAATCTGCGCAAAGAGACTTACGACGTTTTTATACCACAAGACGTCATGGTGCCGTCCCATCAAGACGCGGGATAAAAAGTTGGATTAATAACTTTAAAGAGACTGAATAAACCTTAAAGAAGAAATCAACAGGACCGTGAATAAATACTTGTACTCTACAGAACATTGAACTTTTACACATTTCTATCTTGCGGAGGCCACAAAGTTCAATTCCTAATACAACTAAGCTTGAAATATTCGTGGAGTATGTTCTCAGAATTCTTCAGTTAGATTCCAAATTTTATCACTACAAGTTGCAAATATTGCAACAACTGAAGGAAACCTTACCAATTGTGATTAGAATTCTGTCAATAAATGATAATAGACATACAGAATGAATATGAATTTCTAATGAAGTATTAAAAGTCAAATGAGGTCCATTTTCTTATCATAGGTTAAGCTAATAAGCAGAACTACAATTACTGGACAGACAAAAATCCTAATGAAGTTCATTATCAGCCCTTATACGCCAGTAAAGTGATAGTAAGACGTGCTGATGTGCTGTGATCCCCTTCTTATTAACCCTCCGAGTGGAACACACCGAGGAAAAAAAGTTATTGTGTCATTGACCAAAGTGTTCTATGATTTTTTACTTCACCCTTTGTCGAATACGGGAATACAGAAACCCACCCTCGTTACTGTACCTTTACTTCCGGTTATAAATCGATATATAAATAGACATTATTGATTTTTAATTTTTAATACACGTAAAGCTTGTAAAGTCTAGAAAATCATCCCATAAGAAATAATGGGTTCTAAAAATACGAATAAAAATATTTTTAAGAAAATTATTTATATATTTTTACGAAGGTCATCGAAGATATTTAAGAGGTGCAATTAGAGATACATATGTTACCGCTAACGAAATAATTCGAAATAGAAATTGACAAACCCATGAGAAGCTATCAGCGTCTTTGTGCCTCAGAAAGTAGGAGTGCATCCCTCAATAAATGTCAGTCAAAGAGGGGTGCAGATCCTAAACAATCGACCTGACACTCCTACCTCAAAACTTCATGGGGGAAACCACTGGCAGAAATGTACAATACATCCATTTTCGGAGCGCTTTTAGAGGTCGAAAATTGTACGTGACAACCGGCGGAATTGTACGTGCAAACCGCTTAGAGGGTTAAAAAAAATAAGACTGATTCCATGTAAAGGAATCAGCCTTATTTTTTTAATGAGCACACAGTAACTGTTAATGCGAATTGTTACGTAGAGATGTTACAATCTTAATTGAACAATTTTCCTCATGTTCAAGAAACCTGCTTTCACTAGGACGGAGCAACATCCCATACTGCGAGGCAATCAATTAGAAGATGTGTCAGAACTGTTCGGTGACCATATGATCTGAAGATGTGATAAAGCTGCCTGGCCCCTAGATCGCCAGATTTCTACGTTTGTGATTTTTTCTTGTGGGGCTATCTCAAGAGTAAAGTGTGCAAAACACGGCCAAAAGCTCTGTATGAGTTAAAAAAGATAAGTCCGGATGAAATTCATAGTAACCACTATATCCACAGTATCACTGAGATATTGCAGCGGTAAATGAGCACACAGTAACTGTTAATGCGAATTGTTACGTAGGGATGTTACAATCTTTCGTTAATGTTAATTGAACAATTTTCCTCATGTTCAAGAAAACTGCTTTCACTAGGACGGAGCAACATCCCATACTGCGAGGCAATCAATTAGAAGATGTGTCAGAATTGTTCGGTGACCATATGATCTGAAGATGTGATAAAGCTGCCTGGCCTCTAGATCGCCAGATTTCTACGTTTGTGATTTTTTCTTGTGGGGCTATCTCAAGAGTAAAGTGTGCAAAACACGACCAAAAGCTCTGTATGAGTTAAAAAAGATAAGTCCGGATGAAATTCATAGTAACCACTATATCCACAGTATCACTGAGATATTGCAGCGGTAAATGAGCACACAGTAACTGTTAATGCGAATTGTTACGAAGAGATGTTACAATCTTAATTGAACAATTTTCCTCATGTTCAAGAAACCTGCTTTCACTAGGACGGAGCAACATCCCATACTGCGAGGCAATCAATTAGAAGATGTGTCAGAACTGTTCGGTGACCATATGATCTGAAGATGTGATAAAGCTGCCTGGCCTCTAGATCACCAGATTTGTGCTTTTGTGATTTTTTCTTGTGGGGCTATCTCAAGAGTAAAGTGTGCAAAACACGACCAAAAGCTCTGTATGAGTTAAAAAAGATAAGTCCGGATGAAATTCATAGTAACCACTATATCCACAGTATCACTGAGATATTGCAGCGGTAAATGAGCACACAGTAACTGTTAATGCGAATTGTTACGTAGAGATGTTACAATCTTAATTGAACAATTTTCCTCATGTTCAAGAAACCTGCTTTCACTAGGACGGAGCAACATCCCATACTGCGAGGCAATCAATTAGCAGATGTGTCAGAACTGTTCGGTGACCATATGATCTGAAGATGTGATAAAGCTGCCTGGCCCCTAGATCGCCAGATTTCTACGTTTGTGATTTTTTCTTGTGGGGCTATCTCAAGAGTAAAGTGTGCAAAACACGACCAAAAGCTCTGTATGAGTTAAAAAAGATAAGTCCGGATGAAATTCATAGTAACCACTATATCCACAGTATCACTGAGATATTGCAGCGGTAAATGAGCACACAGTAACTGTTAATGCGAATTGTTACGTAGAGATGTTACAATCTTAATTGAACAATTTTCCTCATGTTCAAGAAACCTGCTTTCACTAGGACGGAGCAACATCCCATACTGCGAGGCAATCAATTAGCAGATGTGTCAGAACTGTTCGGTGACCATAGGATCTGAAGATGTGATAAAGCTGCCTGGCCCCTAGATCGCCAGATTTCTACGTTTGTGATTTTTTCTTGTGGGGCTATCTCAAGAGTAAAGTGTGCAAAACACGACCAAAAGCTCTGTATGAGTTAAAAAAGATAAGTTCCGGATGAAATTCATAGTAACCACTATATCCACAGTATCACTGAGATATTGCAGCGGTAAATGAGCACACAGTAACTGTTAATGCGAATTGTTACGTAGGGATGTTACAATCTTTCGTTAATGTTAATTGAACAATTTTCCTCATGTTCAAGAAAACTGCTTTCACTAGGACGGAGCAACATCCCATACTGCGAGGCAATCAATTAGAAGATGTGTCAGAATTGTTCGGTGACCATATGATCTGAAGATGTGATAAAGCTGCCTGGCCTCTAGATCGCCAGATTTCTACGTTTGTGATTTTTTCTTGTGGGGCTATCTCAAGAGTAAAGTGTGCAAAACACGGCCAAAAGCTCTGTATGAGTTAAAAAAGATAAGTCCGGATGAAATTCATAGTAACCACTATATCCACAGTATCACTGAGATATTGCAGCGGTAAATGAGCACACAGTAACTGTTAATGCGAATTGTTACGTAGAGATGTTACAATCTTAATTGAACAATTTTCCTCATGTTCAAGAAACCTGCTTTCACTAGGACGGAGCAACATCCCATACTGCGAGGCAATCAATTAGAAGATGTGTCAGAACTGTTCGGTGACCATATGATCTGAAGATGTGATAAAGCTGCCTGGCCCCAAGATCGCCAGATTTCTACATTTGTGATTTTTTCTTGTGGGCTATCTCAAGAGTAAAGCGTGCAAAACACGACCAAAAGCTCTGTATAAGTTAAAAAAGATAAGTCCGGATGAAATTCATAGTAACCACTATATCCACAGTATCACTGAGATATTGCAGCGGTAAATGAGCACACAGTAACTGTTAATGCGAATTGTTACGTAGGGATGTTACAATCTTAATTGAACAATTTTTCCTCATGTTCAAGAAACCTGCTTTCACTAGGACGGAGCAACATCCCATACTGCGAGGCAATCAATTAGAAGATGTGTCAGAATTGTTCGGTGACCATATGATCTGAAGATGTGATAAAGCTGCCTGGCCCCAAGATCGCCAGATTTCTACATTTGCGATTTTTTCTTGTGGGGCTATCTCAAGAGTAAAGTGTGCAAAACACGACCAAAAGCTCTGTATGAGTTAAAAAAAGAAGTCCGGATGAAATTCATAGTAACCACTATATCCACAGTATCACTGAGATATTGCAGCGGTAAATGAGCACACAGTAACTGTTAATGCGAATTGTTACGTAGAGATGTTACAATCTTAATTGAACAATTTTCCTCATGTTCAAGAAACCTGCTTTCACTAGGACGGAGCAACATCCCATACTGCGAGGCAATCAATTAGAAGATGTGTCAGAACTGTTCGGTGACCATATGATCTGAAGATGTGATAAAGCTGCCTGGCCCCAAGATCGCCAGATTTCTACATTTGTATTTTTTCTTGTGGGGCTATCTCAAGAGTAAAGCGTGCAAAACACGACCAAAAGCTCTGTATGAGTTAAAAAAGATAAGTCCGGATGAAATTCATAGTAACCACTATATCCACAGTATCACTGAGATATTGCAGCGGTAAATGAGCACACAGTAACTGTTAATGCGAATTGTTACGAAGAGATGTTACAATCTTAATTGAACAATTTTCCTCATGTTCAAGAAACCTGCTTTCACTAGGACGGAGCAACATCCCATACTGCGAGGCAATCAATTAGAAGATGTGTCAGAATTGTTCGGTGACCATAATCTGAAGATGTGATAAAGCTGCCTGGCCCCAAGATCGCCAGATTTCTACATTTGCGATTTTTCTTGTGGGGGCTATCTCAAGAGTAAAGTGTGCAAAACACGACCAAAAGCTATGTATGAGTTAAAAAAGATAAGTCCGGATGAAATTCATAGTAACCACTATATCCACAGTATCACTGAGATATTGCAGCGGTAAATGAGCACACAGTAACTGTTAATGCGAATTGTTACGTAGAGATGTTACAATCTTAATTGAACAATTTTCCTCATGTTCAAGAAACCTGCTTTCACTAGGACGGAGCAACATCCCATACTGCGAGGCAATCAATTAGAAGATGTGTCAGAATTGTTCGGTGACCATAGGATCTGAAGATGTGATAAAGCTGCCTGGTCCCAAGATCGCCAGATTTCTACATTTGTGATTTTTTCTTGTGGGGCTATCTCAAGAGTAAAGTGTGCAAAACACGACCAAAAGCTCTGTATGAGTTAAAAAAGATAAGTCCGGATGAAATTTCATAGTAACCACTATATCCACAGTATCACTGAGATATTGCAGCGGTAAATGAGCACACAGTAACTGTTAATGCGAATTGTTACGTAGAGATGTTACAATCTTAATTGAACAATTTTCCTCATGTTCAAGAAACCTGCTTTCACTAGGACGGAGCAACATCCCATACTGCGAGGCAATCAATTAGAAGATGTGTCAGAACTGTTCGGTGACCATATGATCTGAAGATGTGATAAAGCTGCCTGGCCCCTAGATCGCCAGATTTCTACGTTTGTGATTTTTTCTTGTGGGGCTATCTCAAGAGTAAAGTGTGCAAAACACGACCAAAAGCTCTGTATGAGTTAAAAAAGATAAGTCCGGATGAAATTCATAGTAACCACTATATCCACAGTATCACTGAGATATTGCAGCGGTAAATGAGCACACAGTAACTGTTAATGCGAATTGTTACGAAGAGATGTTACAATCTTAATTGAACAATTTTCCTCATGTTCAAGAAACCTGCTTTCACTAGGACGGAGCAACATCCCATACTGCGAGGCAATCAATTAGCAGATGTGTCAGAACTGTTCGGTGACCATATGATCTGAAGATGTGATAAAGCTGCCTGGCCCCTAGATCGCCAGATTTCTACGTTTGTGATTTTTTCTTGTGGGGCTATCTCAAGAGTAAAGTGTGCAAAACACGACCAAAAGCTCTGTATGAGTTAAAAAAGATAAGTCCGGATGAAATTCATAGTAACCACTATATCCACAGTATCACTGAGATATTGCAGCGGTAAATGAGCACACAGTAACTGTTAATGCGAATTGTTACGAAGAGATGTTACAATCTTAATTGAACAATTTTCCTCATGTTCAAGAAACCTGCTTTCACTAGGACGGAGCAACATCCCATACTGCGAGGCAATCAATTAGCAGATGTGTCAGAACTGTTCGGTGACCATATGATCTGAAGATGTGATAAAGCTGCCTGGCCCCAAGATCGCCAGATTTCTACATTTGCGATTTTTTCTTGTGGGGCTATCTCAAGAGTAAAGTGTGCAAAACACGACCAAAAGCTCTGTATGAGTTAAAAAAGATAAGTCCGGATGAAATTCATAGTAACCACTATATCCACAGTATCACTGAGATATTGCAGCGGTAAATGAGCACACAGTAACTGTTAATGCGAATTGTTACGAAGAGATGTTACAATCTTAATTGAACAATTTTCCTCATGTTCAAGAAACCTGCTTTCACTAGGACGGAGCAACATCCCATACTGCGAGGCAATCAATTAGCAGATGTGTCAGAACTGTTCGGTGACCATATGATCTGAAGATGTGATAAAGCTGCCTGGCCCCTAGATCGCCAGATTTCTACGTTTGTGATTTTTTCTTGTGGGGCTATCTCAAGAGTAAAGTGTGCAAAACACGACCAAAAGCTCTGTATGAGTTAAAAAAGATAAGTCCGGATGAAATTCATAGTAACCACTATATCCACAGTATCACTGAGATATTGCAGCGGTAAATGAGCACACAGTAACTGTTAATGCGAATTGTTACGAAGAGATGTTACAATCTTAATTGAACAATTTTCCTCATGTTCAAGAAACCTGCTTTCACTAGGACGGAGCAACATCCCATACTGCGAGGCAATCAATTAGCAGATGTGTCAGAACTGTTCGGTGACCATATGATCTGAAGATGTGATAAAGCTGCCTGGCCCCAAGATCGCCAGATTTCTACGTTTGTGATTTTTTCTTGTGGGGCTATCTCAAGAGTAAAGTGTGCAAAACACGACCAAAAGCTCTGTATGAGTTAAAAAAGATAAGTCCGGATGAAATTCATAGTAACCACTATATCCACAGTATCACTGAGATATTGCAGCGGTAAATGAGCACACAGTAACTGTTAATGCGAATTGTTACGTAGAGATGTTACAATCTTAATTGAACAATTTTCCTCATGTTCAAGAAACCTGCTTTCACTAGGACGGAGCAACATCCCATACTGCGAGGCAATCAATTAGCAGATGTGTCAGAACTGTTCGGTGACCATATGATCTGAAGATGTGATAAAGCTGCCTGGCCCCTAGATCGCCAGATTTCTACGTTTGTGATTTTTTCTTGTGGGGCTATCTCAAGAGTAAAGTGTGCAAAACACGACCAAAAGCTCTGTATGAGTTAAAAAAGATAAGTCCGGATGAAATTCATAGTAACCACTATATCCACAGTATCACTGAGATATTGCAGCGGTAAATGAGCACACAGTAACTGTTAATGCGAATTGTTACGTAGAGATGTTACAATCTTAATTGAACAATTTTCCTCATGTTCAAGAAACCTGCTTTCACTAGGACGGAGCAACATCCCATACTGCGAGGCAATCAATTAGAAGATGTGTCAGAATTGTTCGGTGACCATATGATCTGAAGATGTGATAAAGCTGCCTGGCCTCTAGATCGCCAGATTTCTACGTTTGTGATTTTTTCTTGTGGGGCTATCTCAAGAGTAAAGTGTGCAAAACACGACCAAAAGCTCTGTATGAGTTAAAAAAGATAAGTCCGGATGAAATTCACAGTAACCACTATATCCACAGTATCACTGAGATATTGCAGCGGTAAATGAGAAACTCTATAATAGATTTCAAGAATGCATTTGTAAAGGAGGGCGGCATCTAATGGACGTAATGATAAATTATATTAATGTTTCTTAACTAGCAAATTTTAAGATTTAAATTACTTGGAATAAAATGTTTTACTTGATCACTCTTGGTTTTATTGGATTGTTAAAAATTCCCGTTTTTTTGTGTCACCATTTATATATTTTGTACAATTATGCACCTGGATCTCTTTTATTGTTTCACCTTTTATTTCAAATTTTTTCTTGTTTCACCTCCAATACATTTGAATAGTAATTAATAGTAAGTCTAAATATTTTATGCTTGTGGACGAGAAACAGGAAAAGATAGTAAATGTTTATGATATGCAATGACTTCAGCAAATATATCTCTGAGTCAAACACTTAACTAAATATAATAGATAATAGAAAACTTGCCT
>CM063508.1:49324032-49359032 GCA_032207245.1 Pardosa pseudoannulata
GTCCTTTAACGGATGGTACTTAGCTTATCGTTCTATTTATTTACCTATTAACGAATTGTTAAGAGATTTTCTGAAGACAACATTGATTATTCCCCATAATTATTCTCTAAATAAAACATTAGTTCTGAATAACACCAGTTTTTAAAAACTATACTAATTATTAAATGTTGCTAATAATGAATATTTTGACCTTTAAAAGCACTTTAATTTTTTAATTCCTTTCCCGTAAATAAAATCAACACATATTCATGATTTTTTTTTCATTTCAGCGTTGTTCTAGTTCTGAAAGAATTCCAGTTCACCTTCTGTAATAGAGGTAAGTCTTATTTGTATGCTACATAAAAGAGTCGATGCTTTGCCGTTTTATAAAGAGCTCAAACTATATAATATAGATATAAATTGGTCTCCTATTTTCAATTTTAGAAACAAATTTTATTTGCTTGTACAATATAAAGGAATCATTATCATAAAAAAATTCCAGCTTTCATATTTGAATGGAAATACTCATTCTAGATATTTCTGAATCAATTTTCACTCAGAATTATGCCTCTAATATAGTTCATACAAGGAAATTTTAAGTATGTGTAAGTATCCCTCAAGGCATATTCAGTAGTTTATGACGTACTTAAGTGTCTCTCATAACTCAAAACTGATTAGTAGTAGGATAATTAAAATGTGTATTCAGGAAAACTATAATTATTATATTATCTTGTTGAGTATCTCTTTTTTTAAATGCAATCTGCAATCTAGGTAAAAGAAAATGTCAATATAATATACATAATCACTACAGGTCTACAGCATTTAAAACAGAAAGACATCAAAGTATTCATATGAACTTCAAACAATGCTTTTTAAATTCATTTTCATACAAACAATCAGAGACGGAAATAATATTCATTGCAGCCTATTATTTGCAGTGAATTATTTTAATTTTTACTGTATTCTACCCACTCTTTCGGAGCAATGGAATAGTTCTAATAGTGAAAAAGTCCATTTAGAACAAAATATTTCTATACATGTAACAAAAAATATCTAAATGTAACGGATATTAATGGTGCCAGTCTATTACCACATTGCAGTACTTAAGTGTTACAGCAACGTGGCCAAGAGGAACGACATTCCCTTTTAACCTGTAAAGGAATATATAAAATATAATTCTGATATCATATCAAAGTTTTTTTTTTCCTGTAACTATAAAATATGATGTAAACCGTTTTCTCTTTTGAAATAGAACTCCAAATTATTTATTTGTCTAATCACTTTTCTTTATTGACACTTTACCAATTGATTAATTACAGAATGATAGTTCATTGATTTTTGTTAATTAGAGAAAAGGTTATTTAAATTATAATTTTGGTAGCGTAGTTATCAATACCTTTCACTCCGATCGCATCAATCTTGTGTGTAGAATATTTTTGCGTAACTTTTAAGAACTCTAAATTTAATCCCTGCACATGAAACGATATTTTTTTCTACATACAGAATTATTATTCATTTGTAAATATCTAATCTTTTGAAAAACACTTTAGTGTTTTGTTTTATATTGCCAAGGATTAATTCAAAAATGAATTAATAGAGAAATTATTAATTTATTAATAATTTCTTTATTAATTAAATTAATTAATAAAGAAAAAACATTTTCCTGTAACTATAAAACGTGATATGAATAATTCTCTCTTTTCAAATTGTTATTAATTTTTAAACGTCTAGATTTTTGAAAAACACTTTAGTGTTTTGTTTTATATTGCCAAGGATTAATTCAAAAATGAATTAATAGAGAAATTATTAATTTATTAATAATTTCTTTATTAATTAATGAAGAAATAATAATAAGAAATAAAATTAATAATTAATTAATTAAATTATGATTAATAAAGAATTTTTTTTATTTTTTTTTCCTGTAACTGTAAAACATGATGTAAACAGTTCTCTCTTTTGAAATAGAACTCCAAATTATTTGTTTATCTAATCACTTTTCTTTATTGACCTTTATCAATACCTTTCACTCCGATCTCATCAATCTTGTGTGTAGAATATTTTTGCGTAACTTTTAAGAACTCTAAATTTAATCCCTGCACATGAAACGAGATTTTTTTTTCTACATACAGAATTGTTATTCATTTGTAAATATCTAGACTTTTGAAAAACACTTTAGTGTTTTGTTTTATATTGCCAAAGATTAATTAAAAAATAAATTAATAAAGAAATTGTTAATTTATTAATAATTTCTCTATTAAATTAATTAATTAATAAAGAAGAAAAATTTCCTGTAACTGTAAAACGTGATATGAATAGTTCTCTATTTTCAAATTGTTATTCATTTTTAAATGCCTAGATTTTTGAAAAACACTTTAGTGTTTTGTTTTATATTGCCAAAATAAATTAATAGAGAAATTATTAATTTATTAATAATTTCTTTATTATATAAATTAATTAATAAAGAAAAAATTCTTTTTCCTGTAACTATAAAACGTGATGTGAATAGTTCTCTCTTTTGAAATTGAACTCCAAATTATTTAGTTGTCTAATCACTTTTTTTATTGACACTTTACCAATTGATTAATTACAGAATGATAGTTCATTGATTTTTGTTAATTAGTGAAAAGTTTATTTTAATTATTATTTTCGTAGCGTACTTATCACTAGCTTTCAATCCGATCTCATCAATCTTATATGTAGAATATTTTTGCGTAACTTTTAAGAACTCGAAATTTAATCATTGCACATGAAACGAGATTTTTTTCTACATACATTATTGTTATTCATTTCTAAATATTTAGCCTTTTGATAAATACTTTAGTGTTTTGTTTTATATTTCCAAAGAAATTTAATAAAACTTTAATTTATATTAAAATAAAATAGTAAATCAATTGTTTGACCATATAGAGGGGAAAGAAGCCATTAAATCTCCAGTGAATTAAAAAGCAATTGGAATGAAATCTGGATATTTAAGATGCTTTTCTTTTCAAAATAAAAAAACACTAGGTAAATTAAGACAAAAGAAGAATATGAAACTTTGAGTTTGTTTCTATAGTAAAACCAGCTAATTCAATATCGGAAAATTATCTCCACCTCTTTGAAGTAAACAATACTTTTATTAGCATTTATCCCCATAATGTATTCTATATTGCTCTAAGGGAATACAAAATAATTAATTTAGCATCAAAAAAGTATTTAATATTTTCTGTATCAGCTTCTCAAGTAATCTAGAGGTTGAATGCATTAATTTCTAATTTTATAGGTGTAGTATCATATTTTAAACCTCATGTTTAGTTTAATAAGTTTAATATAATTCTTTTTATACTAAAACTTTTAGGCATAAATTCTTAAAACGTTTAAGAAACATATCAGCTTTCGATTCATAAAATATCTAATCCTTTATTTGATTTTTCATAAAATAAAAATCCTGTTTTTTTAGAATTAATATTTTGCAAGTTTTCTAATTTCGCACTTAGATTTAAAAGAACTAGTTTTTTTTCCATTTCAATTTACTTTTTAATAGGAAACCGAAAATAAATAACCAAATTAAGAAAAATTAACTTGAAATACGTTAAAATAACTTGTGTAATATCTATATTTCAAATTAAATTTCTAGAAGTTTTATCCTCTGAACTTAAAATTGCTGGAAGTAGGTGTACAGCCCATTAATCTTAATATAATAAAAATATGTTAAGAATTTTAAACTGTAAAAAAATTGCATTTATTATGCTATAAGAATATATTGCCCGTATGAATGTAACAAGGATTTACAAAATAAAATAGATAATTAGCCTTATTTTGATGTAAGAAATTTATTACTCATGGAATTACCCCATGGAATTTACAAATTTCAATTTATTTTGAGGATAAATAAATTTCTCATCTTTTTTCCATACAGTACTTATCTTCCCATTTTTATTGTAATGATACATATAAGAAAAGAAATTTATGTACACATTGTAACTTTTGTAATTTGTAATATGTATGTATAAATTAAATATTTAGAAGCTTTATTCTCGGAACTTAATATCGCTAGAAGTAGGTATATAGCCTATTAATATGATAAATATAAGTTAAAGAATTTTAAACTTTAAGAAAGTTGCATTTATTATGCTATAAGGATATATTGCTTTTTTTAATGTAACTGGGATTTGCAGAATAAAATAGATAATTGACTTCATTTTGATGTAAGAAATTGTTTATTATTTACAAATTTCAATAGTGTTTTTCCGGCTAAGTGAATTTCTCATTTTTCCATGGAGTACTTATTTTCTCTTTATTAATGTATTGATACATATAATAAAACAAAATCGTTTATATATAAATTGGAATGTTTGGAATTTAGAATATGTATGTATAAATTCAATTTTTAGAAGTTTTATTCTCTGAACTTAAAATCGCTAGAAGTAGGTATACAGTCTAGTAATCTGAATATAATAAAAATATGTTAAAAAATTAAAAAGTTATTTTTCGGATAAATGAATTTCTCCTTTTTTTCCAATGGAGTACTTCTATCTTCTCATTTTTCATGTAATGATACGTATAACAAAAACAATTATGTAAAGATAGCATTTCATTACTAATCTAGGGCAGATTAGTCCTAAATAGAGCAAAACATTTTGTTTTATATTGAATCAAAAATTGTCTATGATAACAAAGCCGTTTTAGCTCAAAAGGTGCTATGTACGCATAAATGAGATTTTTCTCGTTATACGGATTGTTTATTTATTTTTAAGAGCATTAAGCATGTAATATACACTCCAGCCCATGATGTCTTCAAATGGGTGTGCACGTGTTATGAGGAGATTTAAATATATATAAAAACCTTTTAATTAAATGGGTATAACAATTCTAGTTGTAATAAAATTTCTGATCTAAATGTAATTTCATAACATGTGCACATCCATTTGGTTTGGTTTGGAGTGCTGCGGTCTACTTATCTTATAATATGACGGCTAATGATTTCGGTACCTAATCTTCACAGCCGATTCCGAAAGGCTACGAACAGCCATGCCACAGTGGGATTCGAACTTACGAACTCCGGTACCAACGCTTAGCGCCCTAACAATTCAATCATCTTTCACCCACACCCGTTTGAAGACTTCATACGCTGGGGAGAATATTAAGTGCGTAGCACTTGGAGGGTTAAATGCTTAGATATCTGAATAAATTAATGAATAGTTCTTATATTTTTGTAAGTTTCCCCATTTAGTGTATTGTTTTACATCACAAAAGAAGTTTATACCTTTTTTCTGACTTCATATAAAAGTATATATCAATTGTTTGTGCATATACTTGGGAAAAAAGTCCCTGAATATCACTAAATTTAAAAGAGAAGGAAAATAATGTTTGCAATTTGCGATGGCTTTTTTCAAATTGAGGAAATAAGATCGGAGAAATTAAAAGGAAAGAAGAATATTAAACTCTGTTTTGTTTCTAGAGAGAAAACATATTATTCAATGTTGAAAAATGCTGTCACAAAGTTTGAGAAACTTTAGGTAAACATTAAATTACTCCGTATTTATCTCTATGAATTATTCTACATTATAGCAGGGGGTTAGTTAAAAATACTAAAATTATTTAAATAAAAAAGTATTTAATATTAGAAACATGATCTTATTAAGAATTTTATAGGTTGAATGCATAAATTTCTATTTTAATAGGGCTAGTATGAAGTTTTAAATTCCATGCTTAAACAAAATTTTTTTCATTCTGAAATTTACTTTATTAGTCATAAATTATCAAAATGCATAAAGGGAAATACCTTTTGAAACATAACGTCTCCATTATAGCAGCTTATTTTCCAATTCATCATAAAAAAAGTACTGATAATGCAAATTTAATTTTTGAAGTTTTTTAATGACGTTCTAGTTTTAAAAACATTTAGTTTCATCATTTCAAGTAGTTAAAATGACACAAAAAAAATAAATACCAAATGAAATTAAATGAACTTGACTTAGCCACAAGATAACGTTTAAAATATGTATATTAGAAATTACATTTTTAGATCCAAGTGATCCAAAATATAAGTTAAAATAGAAACTGTGAAGATATCTAACATATTAAAATTTAAAACAATAAAATATTGTTAAGAAACTAAAATTTTAAAAATGTTTCCATGATCATGCTGAAAAATAAAATATATTGCTTGCATTAATGTATTTGAAATTCACAGATTAAAACAGACAACTCGCTTCATTTTGACACAAAAAGATGTTTAATAATTAAATATTATTAATTAATGTTATAATTAATAATATTAAATTTAATATTATAATTAATAACATAAAATTTAATATTATAATTAATAACATTAAATTTAATATTATAATTAATAATATAAATTTAATATTATAATTAGTAATATTAAATTTAATATTATAATTAATATTATTAAATTTCAAAAGTTATTTTGTGAGTAAACAGATTTCTTTTATTCTTATTTGGGGTATATAACTTATGTTCGTTTATTTTTAATATATAGATTCAAATAAGAATACTAAATAGTTTATATAAAGTTAGAATTTGATTACTGATCAAAACAGAATTAGTTCTAAACAGGACGAAACTTTTGTTTGATATTGAATTAAAAATTGGCTATCATAACGAAGATTTTTTAGCTTTAAAGGTACTAAGCCTCTGATAAGATTTTTCCTTTTATAAATAATGTTTTTTTTTTTCATTTCTAAATTCTTAGTCTTTAAAGAAGTTCAAGAATAGTTCTTATTTTTTCTGTTTCTTCATTTAGTGTTTTGTTTTACATCGCTAAAGAAGTTTATAACTTTCTTTCACTCCAAATAAAAGAGTACGTTATATGTTTATTCATGTAAATTTAATTTTTGAAGTTTTCCATTGATGTTCTAACTTTAAAAAGTATTTAGTTTTATCGTTTCAAGTAGTTAAAATGACACAAAAAAAATAAATACCGAATGAAATTAAATGAACTTGATATACCCACAAGATAACCTTTAAAATATGTATATTAGAAATTACATTTTTAAGTCCAAGTGATGCAAAATATAAATTTCATTCCGATAACACAAAAACTCTGAAGGTATCTAACACATTAAAATTTAAAACAATAAAGTATTAAGAAATTGAAAATTTTAAAAATGTTTCCTTGATAATGCTGAAAACTAAAACATATTACTTGTATTAATGTATTTGAGATTTACAGTTAGAATTTGATTACTGATTTATATAAACTGATCTATGATTGATATAAAAAATGATGTTTAATAATTAAATATTGTTAAGTAATATTATAATTAATAATATTACATTTCAAAAGTTATTTTGTGAGTAAATAGATTTCTTTATTCTCATTTGGGGTATATAACTTACGTTCGTTTTTTTAAACATTCAGATTCATACATGATTGCTAAATAGTTTATATAAAATTAGAATTTGATTATTGATCAAAACAGAATTAGCTCTAAACAGGACAAAACTTTTGTTTGATATTCGATTAAAAATTGGCTATGATAACGAAGATTTTTTAAATTTAAAGGTACTAAGCCCCTAATGACATTTTTCTCTTTATAAGTAATGTTTTTTTTTTCATTTCTAAATTCATAGTTTTCTGAATAAGTTCAAGAATAGTTCTTGTTTTTTTCGTTTCCTCATTTAGTGTTTTGTTTTACATCGCTAAAGAAGTTTATAACTTTCTTTCGACTTCAAATAAAAGAGTGCGTCAATTGTTTATTCATGTAAATTTAATTTTTAAAGTTTCCCAATAACGTTCTAGCTTTAAAAAATATTTAGTTATATCATTTAAAGTAATTAAAATGATAAAAAATAAATACCAAATGAAATTAAATGAATTTGACATATCCACAAGATAACGTTTAAACTATATATATTAGAAATTAAATTTTTAGATCCAATTGATGTAAAATATAAGTTTTATTCCGTTAACATAAAAACTGTGAAGGTATCTAACATATTAAAATTTAAATCAATAAAATATCGTTAAGAATTTAAAATATTAAAAATGTTGCCTTGATCATGCTGAAAAATAAAATATATTTCTAGCATTAATGACATTATTGCATTAACCACAGATTTAAATAGACAACTCACTTCTTTTTAATACAAAATAAAATAGTTTTAATTATTAAATTTCAAAAGTTTTTTGAGTAAATGAATTTCTTATTCTTATTTGGAATAAATAATTCCAAAACAAAATTTTTAATAAATGTACAGATTGGTATAAGCGTACTAAATTGTTTATATAAAGTTAAAATTTGATTCCTTCCTTCCTTCCTTAGTGGCATGACAGCCTAGGATGGGCCTTAGCCTTCTCTAGAATTCCATACCAGGCAGTTCTATATTTGGTTCTGGATTTCCAATTTGAAATTTTCAAGGATCTTATATCTTTCTCAATGCAGTCCAACCATCTAAGTTTTGGTCGTCCTCTCATTCGGGTTCCTATTGGTTTGGCCGTAAAAACTTTTTTTGTGGATCCATTGTCATTAAGTCGAACTAGGTGTCCGGCCCATTTTAATCTTTGTAAGCTAATAAAATTAATTATATCTGGGTTTTTATATGTTCTGTATAATTCAATATTTGTTCTTCTTCTCCATATACCATTTACATTAATTCCCCCCAAAATACTTCTCAATATTTTTCTCTCAAAAACTTGCTAGGGTTTCCTTGTCTTTTTCTGTCAATGCCCAGGTTTCAGCTGAGTAAGTCAAAACAGGTCTTATTAGGCATTTATACAATATTATTTTAGTCAATCTTTTAATGTACTTAGACTTTAAATATTTCTTTAATAAAATTTGATTACTGATCTAAATAGAATTAATTCTAAACAGGGCAAAACTTTTGCTTGATATTTATTTGAATCAAAAATTGACTATGATAACAAATACTTTTTAACCTTTAAAAGCACTAAGTCCTCTTAAGGAGATTTTACCCTTTATAATTTTTTTTTCATTTCTAAATGCTTAGATTTCTGAATAAGTTCAGGAATAGTTCATATTTTTTTTGTATTTGAGTTTCCTCATTTAGTGTTTTGTTTTACATCGCTAAAGAAGTTTATAACTTTCTTTCGACTTCAAATAAAAGAGTACGTCAATTGTTTGTGCATATAGATGGGGAAGAAGTCCCCGAATCTCACGTGAATTTAAAACAGACTGAAAAGGAAGTTGGATATTTACGATGTTTTTTCAAAGTCAAGAAATAACATTGGGGAAATTAAAACGGGACGAGGATATTAAACTATGCTTTTCTCCCAATATTAGAAACAATAGTTAGAGTTTATTCACTGGAGGAAAATATTCTTTTCCACTTTGATAAACATTCGGAATACAATAGGTTTATCTGTATTTATCTGTATAAAAATTGTATTTTACACCAGGGATGACAATTCAAAATAATAAATTTATTTTATTACTATTTTCTAGATCAGCCTATTAAGCATTTAAAATTGAAGAAATTAAAACGGGAGGAGGATATTAAACTTTGCTTTTCTCCCTATATTAGAAACAATAGTTAGAGTTTATTCAGTGAAAGAAAATATTCTTTTCCACTTTGATAAACATTCGGAATACAATACGTTTATCTGTATTTATCTGTATAAAAAATGTATTTTACACCAGGGATGACAATTCAAAATAATAAATTTATTTTATTAGTATTTTCTAG
The DNA here is from genome assembly GCA_032207245.1 of Pardosa pseudoannulata. Taxonomy (NCBI): domain Eukaryota; kingdom Metazoa; phylum Arthropoda; class Arachnida; order Araneae; family Lycosidae; genus Pardosa; species Pardosa pseudoannulata. The sequence goes on from CM063508.1 coordinate 49,333,663, forward strand.
ATCAGCCTATTAAGCATTTAAAATTGAATAAATTAAAACGGGAGGAGGATATTAAACTTTGCTTTTCTCCCTATATTAGAAACAATAGTTAGAGTTTATTCAGTGAAGGAAAATATTCTCTCCCACTTTGATAAATATTCTGAATACAATAAGTTTATCTGCATTTATCTGTATAAAAAATTGTATTTTACACCGGGGAGGAGAGTTCAAAATAATAATTTTTTTTATTAGTATTTTCTAGACCAGCCTATTAAGCATTTAAAATTGAATAAATTAAAACGGGAGGAGGATATTAAACTTTGCTTTTCTCCCAATGTTAGAAACAATAGTTAGAGTTTGTACAATGTAGGAAAATATTCTCTACCACTTTGATAAATATTCTGAATACCATAAGTTCATCTGTATTTATCTGTATAAAAATTGTATTTTACACCAGAGAGTTCAAAATAATAATTTTTTATTAGTATTTTCTAGATCAGCCAATCAAGCATTTAAAATTGAATAAATTAAAACGGGAGGAGGATATTAAACTTTGCTTTTCTCACTGTTAGAAACAATAGTTAAGAGTTTGTACAATGTAGGAAAATATTCTCTCCCACTTTGATAAATATTCTGAATACCATAAGTTCATCTGTATTTATCTGTATAAAAATTGTATTTTACACCAGAGAGTTCAAAATAATAATTTTTTATTAGTATTTTCTAGATCAGCCAATCAAGCATTTAAAATTGAATAAATTTATTTTTATTTAAAAATTTTTTGTTATGATTTAAATCTTATGCTTACATTCTAAATAGTTTTCACAATAGTTCACATTCTAATATTCGATTTATTTAACTTAAAATCTTCAAACGTCTAATATAATTTTTTGACATTAAACGTTTACATTTTAAATCATATTTACTTTTGAATGGATAACGAGATATAGATAAAAAAGCAGTTCATTATAGAGAAATTACTCATCAAGAGGACAAAGAGATACGAAATTTTGTATAGTAGATTTAGTAGACTAAAATTCAATTTACGTCTACATTCACGGCATCATTAAGTCTGAACAGGAAAAGAATCTGGGAATATTATACTCTCATTAAAAATTTTCGAATTTTGAAGTAGGTTTGCTTCGATATATTAAATATTACGATTTAACCGTCTTTTGTCCATTGAAATTTTTGTGGGAGGCTCGAAAAATCACAAATTGTTAATCAAAATAAGAAAATTATAAACAGAATCAGTACTCTATAATTTAAAGGCTTGTTTATAGGATTGTCCTCTACCTTAATAAAAAAGTTAACCCGTTGTGAGAAAGAATAAAAACTCTAGAAACTATTTTTAGCTCTTTTTTAAAAGAGGTATAGTTTTTAAAAGTGGGGCACTTGTCAAAAAAAGGGCACTTTTTACAATGAAAAGGCATGTTCTGTGTAAAATGACACTTTCTCAGTTTTTAATTGATTTCAGAATTTATATCAATTTGAAAAGAAAAGCGGGGCAGGATGCGACGCTCTTCAAAAACCGCGAAATGTGAACACTAAAGAGATGTTATATATAAATGTGTTAAAACTTACTTAAAATGATGTTTCCAGTTTTATTTTCCTACTACCTCATCGATGAACTTAATTTATTTCAGATTCATTATTTTTCTCTCAAATCCTCTGAGATGTTTGAACATTTTCCATTATAATAGCGTCGTCATATAACTAGGTAATATTTTTAAAACAAATAAAACATTTTGCTGAGTTATAGTGGGTGAAATACCTTCAAACACTGAAAAGGTTGCTAAAACAAGTTTAAATAATTGTTTTTTAATTGTATTTATTGTAAGGGGTAAAGGGATATCCAGTTTTTTTTACATAAATGCTAAACATGCAGCAGCAAATCGGAAAGTAATTGGCTAATAAGCAATGCTTTATGTTTATTTTAATGACTGTTGTTCAAATGACAGGATTGAACAGGAAAACAATCTTGGAATATTATTCTCTCATTAATTTTTTTTTTAATTTTGAATTAGGTTAACTTTGATAGATTAAATGTTGTGATAACGGTCTTTTATCTATTGAAATTTTTGCGCAAGGCTTAAAAATTCACAACAAAATTATAAACATAATCAGATACTCTATAATTTAAAAGTTTGTTTATACGATTGTCCTCTACCTCAATAAAAAAGGGAATCCGTTGTGAGAAAGAATAAAAACACTAGAATTTATTTTTAGCTGTTCCTAAAAAGAGGTGTTATGTATAAATGTGTTCAAACTTACTAAAAAAGATGTTTATAATTTTATTTTCCTAGTATCTCATCGATAAATTTAATTTCTTCCAAATTCCTTACTTTTCTCTAAAAACTTTTAAATGTTTAAACATTTTCAATTATAATAGCTTCATACAACAAGGTAATATTTTTTAAAAAATAAAATATTTTGCTGAGTTATAGTGGGTTAAATACCTTCAAACACTAAAAAGGTTGCTAAAACAAGTTTAAATAATTCTTTTTTTAATTGTATTTAATGTAAGGGGTAAAGGGATATCCATGTTTTTTAAATAAATGCTAAACATGTAGCAGCAAATATGAATGTAATAGGCAATGATTTATGTTTATTTTAAGGACTGTTGTTCAAATGACAGGATTAAATATGAAAAAAAAATCTTGGAATATTATTCTAGTTGTTTATCTAGTTGATAGGAATGGTAGGTAACTTCAATAACTCGAATTTCGGATCAGTGGAATATTTTTTGGGGTCCCCTGGCACTTCCAGTTATCGAAGTTCAACTGTACTTTAATAAATGCAAAATCACTGTAGGGAGGCAGGGAATACAGCTAGTGTTTAATAGTTTGAATTGTTTAATACCATTCAAAACATTTTTACCCACTTCCTACTTATATTTTTCTTCTTCTTTCTTTCTAGCTTCTACACAATGATAGGCATTTAAAAATTTCTTTAAATTCTGAATAGAACATTCTTCCTGATATTAAAAGTGGAAAGAGATAAATTGAATTGCCCAAAAAGTTTTTGGAAAATGAATGGGTATTCAATTCGCACAATACCACAGCAAACAAAATGTACGATGGATAAAAACAGTTACTTACACGTCTTTGATTCTGAAGTTGAATAGAACTCTTTTGCTGTAGAGAAAGGGATAATTATCGAGTGTTTGTTTTAATAAGTTGAATTATGTATTTTGACTCAAAGAATGAAAGTATTTTTTGTTGAAATACTCCGCAGTCAAGAATAATAATCATTAGCATTGCAAGAAAAATCTTGTGAAATGAACCTACACCTGAAATAGTATTGGATATGAAAAAACTATTAAAAAGGAAAGAAAGTATACTGTGCATTGGTCTACAGAATGCTTTTTATTTTCCAAAAATTATTATTTTATTTGATATTTATTTTTATTGTTTGTCATTAAAGGAAGCACTGACAACTAAATTTTATTTCAATATTAATTGTGGTGTTTCTAACTAATTCAAGGGCTTCTGTATAAGGATTAATAAGTAAGAACTTTAAGTAGGGTAATCTATGGGTTAGATTTCAATTTTTGTAAGCTTTATTCTTTGTAACCATTCACAATAAATTTTTTCGGAAGGTTTCTGCCTAATTAGATTTTACTTTAAGAAAAGATAATTTTAGCACATCCAACAAATATCGTAATTAAATGCACCAAAGATGGAAAAAATTTGAAGTATACATCTCGTTTAAAACTTAAAATACTGTTATTTCTCACTGCAGAGCCGAACGATGGCCAAATTGTTAGGATGCTGGCCTTCGGAACCGGAGTCTTGGGTTCGAATCCCACTATGGGCATGGTTGTTCGCAATTTGGATAATTTTTAATGATTTTATACTCATAGTTAAGGTAATAAAAACTCAATGTTTATGATTTTGAAAGACCAAAATGCTTTACCAAATGTAAACTAAGCAAAGATTTTAGGTGATTCACTAGTCCAGTGTATAAGAAATGTGTTGCATCAAAAAATATTGAAATAATTTAATTTATTAAAAAATTAGACCTTTTGAAAAAACCCGATTTTTTACTAAATTTTCTTCATTTATTAGAAATTTTATAAAAACATGTCCAGGAATAAAATTTTTAAGTGCAATTCTCTATGGTAATATAAAAAATAAATCTAAAAACGTAAAAACATGAACTAGTTTCTACGTTTAAAGAAAAAATGTCTCCGAAATTAGACGGATACCTTAAAGCCAGTACGTTATAAAATCAAGGATCGAGCTGACCAAAATCCCTCGTTTTGAGTAACGTGAGATTGGGCACGTAAAATAGCTTCATGCCTGCAATGTCTTCATAGTTCTAAACATGTTCAGAATTCATAGTTCTAAAGATGTCAGACCATGCCTGGAGGTTTCTCTGTTTGGGCCATCCTTCGAAATAACGAGGACCCGCTTTGAGTTAAAAGCCATTCTTCTACCCTAAGTAGAGTCCAAAAATCGAAAAAGGCAATCCTTCGTCTAAAGCTTGAAGTCTTCCCCTTACAAGCTTAGCTGGTTCAAGTGATATTACAAATAACAAAAATGTGTACATTTTATACATTATCAACTCTTGTTTAATGATGCAATATTATAATCTTATTTAATAAAGACTAAATAACAAAAACAATAGTGAAATAAAATTATAATTTGCGGATCTTAACTTGGGGTGTAACTTTGTTTGCTTACTGGATTACAAGAATGATTATTTATTAAATAAACACAGAAAATTTTATCTGTAAAAGTGTCTTCTTTATAAAATAGTTATCTACTCTACTTACACCACGGCTAATAACAGCCAATCACTGATTAAATAATATGCGCTATTTAGATAATTAATTGCAAATTAACTTTAAGTGACTGTCAATACTTGATAAAATGTCCTTTATACCTTGTAAATATAACAGTTGGATAAAAAATGGCTTTAAGTTCAACGGCTGTATCTTCTTTTGCAAGAATTTCAATCTAATTCTAATTTATTTAAAACTAGCAAGTTTGATCGTGCTTAGCCACGGTGAACTTAATATATTACTTTTAAACAAAGATTTTATTTTCGTGCATAATTCTTCAAATTCGTCACAATTCAGTACGAGTCATTGGCATATTTATTCATTTTTATTATAAGTGTATTATAACATTATTCAGATTTTATAATCGAATTTGTGTCTTATGTTAAATTTGTTCAACTTTTTTATGATAAAATATAAGTTTAACCCTAAATTACATTACTGTATTACTACTGTAAGTTGATTAGCAACGTTAATAGATCTTGCCATATTACGTGGTAGAATAGGAAGCAGAGGTTTTGACAGCAACAGTGCTATTTTAGTTGGTAGTAATAAATGTTGTCCAAAATTGAGGAAATTTATGACAAACCCCATGGTTTTGTACGAAACAGAAACATATATTCATATTGACAACCACATTAATATAAAGATAACTATATAAAATGATAGGTTTTTATTTGCCCATGAGAGTCACTAAAATTTGTAATTTTTTTTGTTAGAATAATGTTGATAAGCATTTCATTATAACGTAAAAATTAACCAAGAATTAAATTTAAAATTAGTTCTTACATAAAAATGCTATAATTTGCGTCTCATAGAAATGAAAGTTAATCACTTAATATCAAAATTTCCAGGTGAAATCGAATGGATACTGCGCAGACGATGTTTAAATAATATAAAATAAGAAATGAATAAATGAAATATTTAAAGGAATGGCGTCATAATGATAAAAAAAACATCGTTTTCACCTATTATGTGATAAATTGAGATTTTTAGTCTCCTGATTTTAACCGAGGAAAACTGCAAGGAAAAATACATGGGATGAACGGAATTACTTCACATTGCTAGAAATTATTGCTTCTTTCACTTAGTTATGATGCTATAAATTAACAAGTTTATCGTTAACCGGGAAAAATAATGTATGGAATAATGCCATGAAACGCACGAAAAAGGGAGAAGGAACAGATTTCGAACGTTAAAAATTTACAAAAACCTTCCCGGGAATATACCTAATAATTTCACGGCGATTGGATGCATGGTTTTTGAGTCTATCGAGTACAGACAGACACAAATTCATTTATATATATATAGATATTCTTCAAAGTTACAATTTACAAAGTCGTTTAACGGCTAACCGGGATTAATGTCTGTTTCAAAGGAGAATTGAGTCCGAATTTTAAAGCGATTTCATGCAGTAGGGTACATCTCAACTTATAACAATTCTAATCTTGCTGAAAACGTAAGGGCAGCTTATTGCTTGCCTATTGGATTCGTAAACATGCAAATGAATGGGAAGGGCATTAAAGTAGTTCGTGACGTTGCATGAAACTGCTCTATTGGTTGGAGCCATAGGTTAATCGCGGTTTGCCGTTAAACGACTTTGGTGAGAGCGGTCCTAATATACCATTAAATTTGTATTAAAACTGTAGGTCATTTGTAAACAAAACACTCATCTGAAACCAATACCCGTCAGACATGGATTTTTATAGTCCTGAAAAATATATTCGTCGCCGACTGATTTCAACTCATGTATGTTCCCAAAGCTCGCTCTATTTATATATAGCAATCTCAATCATCATGAAGTTAATTACATATTAATTATTACATAATTATGCGTCTTTTACACACCGAAAAGTCTCACCATGCATGCATGTGAAAATTTTAAATTTTGTACTGACTGAAGCTAATATAATGTATGAAAGTGATACAAAATAGGATGCTACCAAATTGCTATCTAGATGTGTCACATACGACTTTCGAGTCGTGTTGACGTCAGAAGTTGCCAAAGACCGGAATTTGGTGACATAAATTTCTCTTTCTGACATCATTAAGACGCTGAAGTCGTCTGTGACATAGCTCAACCGTAATATGGTAGCAGTCTTAGTGCCACATAGCATGAGATTATAACTGAAATGAAAGTAAGAATGGATTCCACCATTACGATTATATTTATGAATTTATTCGATTCATTTCCATTATTTAAACAATAAATTACATGGATGTATCTGTTACAATACCTTTCATGCATATTTTATTTGGATAATAGTAAAGAATATAATTAACAATAATAAATGCTAGGTGGTGGATCATCCAGAATTCTGCACAGTAAGGAATGCTTTCATTCTGAAGGATTCCTTGGCAAAGATTTCTGTTTTAGCTTATAAAACTAATGAAACCTAGTGCCTAACTTATTTTTCCAGCATAATTCTCAAAAGTTGAAGTGAATGTCTTTACTACAGTGTGGTATTACTATCGCATTTTAATAAAGACTTACAGTATAAACATGGAGAACAAACTCTGTATGCAAATGAAAGACGATATAAAATTCTCGAAACATTGCACGATATTTCGTATTCTTGTTCAGAACTTTGGAGGACTCGCTTCATAATTTTACCACCCAGATGGAGATAATTAAATGTTTGTTTAGAGATCTACGGTAGCCTTAGAACTCCTTCTTTCTTACGACTTTTCTAATAAGTTTCTACTGTAAACACTGTACTATAGATATCAGCAAAAGGCAATTAACTTATAAATTTTAATGAATTGATAGAACATGTTGATTTCAGGTAAGTTTATCTGAAAGGAAAATTTCTGATCAATTTGCATTTCGTTACAACACCAACCGTGCCTTAATTTTTACGTTAAGCGTGGCTGCTCCGCATCTGTTTTCAAAAATCATTTACTCTACCATAGTATCCAGCTAATATAAAAAAGCAAATATTTGCACCGCTTGATAAGGAGACGATATATAAATTTGCAAATGCAGAGCACAGGAAATTTTGGAAAGAATTTCTAGCTAATGATAGATTTCCTCCCCTCCTGGATATGAATATTTTATTGAAAATAATTAAAACAAACCTCCTTCCCCATAATTAATAAGCATTATTTTATAAAAAGATCCTTAAGTACACATCGGACGTTTTTAAATTTAGAGACGCCTGTTCTGACTGCACTTCGTTTCATAGTTTCTTCCAACTGCTTTATTGTTGATACAAAGAGCCACTGAAGTATAATTAAAAAGTGTTCTTTCAATTTAAAACTTGGATGATCGTACTCTAACAACTTCCGAGGGTAGTTTCTGGACTGCGTGTTGGTAAAAGCAAAGCGTTCAAAACAAAATCCGAATAGGAATCCCGCTAGATTTTAAAAGCTTTTATATCTTGCTCCTCTGTACAATTCCACAACTGCGTAATGACATATTTAAGCGTAAATATTAACTTAAAGTGTTTTACTTTCTCCGAGTTAAAGTGTTGAGGGTAAATAATGGATGGACATTAGCGTTTTAGAATGCTATTTACGTAATTGTTAGGATTATGGCACCTCTCACGATGCTTTAAACTTTTATTACGTTCTGTTCATTAATTCATGTATGAAGTCTGCGGTGTTCTGGAACTAAATATTCATTTCAAAAATTTAAGAATTTTTCTGCAAACACGATGAATTTCATATTCAATATGTTTTTAATCTTGTTCTAGTAGAAATTTAGATTTGCCTCTGAGAATACTGAAGGTCTATAACTTTAAAAAACAGTTAAGGCAAACATATGTTAGCAGTTGTTATTACCATGGAATAATAATGCACTTTTTGCCTCTTTACGATAACTTCTGGTTATTAATGCTCATTACAATGCATTTATAATCTTTCGCATATGTCCAGACTTATGCTAAAACAATGAATGATAAAGCGAATACTTTTTCTGAGAATACTAAAGGTCTATAACTTTAAAAAACAGTTAAGGCAAACATATGTTAGCAGTTGTTATTACCATGAAATAATAATGCACTTTTTGCCTCTTTACGATAATTTCTGGTTATTAATGCTCATTACAATGCATTTATAATCTTTCGCATATGTCCAAACTTATGCTAAAACAATGAATGATAAAGCGAATACTTTTTTATTAGTCAGGATTAGGATGATGAAATATACCATCTAAATACTTTATTCATACGATGGAAGATGAATTATTTTATCCACACTAGCTATTGAACCAGATATAACAAAAGGTTTTGGAAGTTGCCCTCTATGAAAACATCTGAGGATGAACCATTTAGGCTGTGTTTTTTAATGAAAATTTAAAAGCAGAAAAGAAAATTATGCTGTGAGAGTGCAGCTATGTTTTACATAAGGTTTTGTAGTAGCACAGACTCAATGATTTATTTTTAGTTTAAAAATCGTTTGCAGTTTGTTAGAAGTTTATCGTCTACAAGTTTTGATTTTGCTATAAAGTTTTTATTAAAATAGATATGGAATAAAAGTTATTGTTCTAACAAGACTGTAAAATGTTTCGTTTCTTTTAATTGGATTATTATGCCTGATTAAGAAATAAGAATATAAATATAGCTCAAACTAAGAGTATAATTAATTTAATATCGCAGTATTACACGATATTTTTGGTGACCCGGACGTGATCAAAACCAAAACTTGCAAACGATAAACTTGTAACAAACTGCAAACGATTTTTAAACTAAAAATAAATCATTGAGTCTGTGCTACTACATTATTCCCTCCCCAGTAACAAAGTTACGATACTAATTAAATATATTAAAAGACAAATAAAATAAATAAATGTAAATTTTAGTGTGTGCAAATAGTAGTATTTAATTTACATTTATTTATTTTATTTGATTTTAATATATTTAATTAGTATCGTAACTTTGTTACTGGGGTGGGAATGATGTAGTAGCACAGACTCAATAATTTATTTTTAGTTTAAAAATCGTTTACAGTTTGTTACAAGTTTATCGTTTGCAAGTTTTAGTTTTGCTATAAAATTTTTATTAAAATAGATATGGAATAAAAGTTGTTGTTCTAAGAAGACTGGAAAATGTTTAAGTTCTTTTAATTGGATTATTATACCTGATTAAGAAATAAGAATTTAAATATAGCTAAAACTAAGTGTATTTTTAATTTAATATCGTAGTAATACACGATAGTTTGCGAAACTGATTTGCTCGCTTCACTCGCACGTTGTGGGTTGCATGCCCAAGTACTTTTTCATGACTCCAGGAAAACGATTCAGGTGGTGTGAAAACGATTGCACTTAAACTTCACCAATTTTTGGAGAGTTGTGATTGATCTCAAGGAGGCGATTCAGGACTATCCTTGGAATCCCGGTCCTTCTGGACAGAGCCGGGAAAGGACGTATTGTGCACGGGACAATGGAACAACGAACGCATCAGCACAGGATAGTGGAAAATGTATAGGGTTGCTGGAGTAGTTCAGGAGGAAGGAAAATAGTGGACTTTGGCAATTTTTTCTTTCAAGTGTAGCACGTGGAGTGTTTTTACTTTTTAATATTTTATATATTTTTTAGCATATTTCCTTGTCTTTTATTCTATATTTAAATATTGTAATATAGATCAGTGGCATTTTACCATAATTAAAGACGATATAAAGCAAGCATGGGTTATTAATGCCTTTGAAATAACAACAGCAATGTACTACACCACAGCATATACATTATACACTTAAAAAAATTATAACCAAATCTTATTTTAGAATTTGTTTTTCATATTTCTAAAATATATTTGGCTATTCGTTCAGTAACATTGGCCGTATAAAGTATATTTTTAGACTCTCGCTTTCTGTGTAGTTTTTTTATCAGTCGTTCAGCTAGCAGATCACAGATATATTGGAAAAAATTTTTACCATGTATCATAAATAGTTAACGAACCCTTCCCCCTATTCTCCTCTACGCAACACAACTATGTTTTGGTGTTAAAAATGCTAACTTATAAAAATAATAATGAGGTCTTCAATTGTAGAAACTAGAAAGTGGTAAAAGTCACAATTATTGCTTTAGATAAAAACATCCCCTATATAATAATAGCCTTAGTTGTCTGTCCGTCTGTCCTCGAATTGATGAAGCGGTTGTACTTGGAATGGATAGGGACATCCATATTGGATTCTGGAGGATTTAGAGTTAGCAAAATTCAAATCGAGTCTTTAAAACGTTCGAAATCCACCTATTTTCAAGCTTTTAATGTCATTATTTTAAGCCCTATTTTCCCCGGTTAAGAGCAGGCAATTAAATTTATCAATATATCACATAATAAGTAGATGAAAATAACATTTTTTTCTACCATTATGACGTCATTCATATAACCATCTTATTTAATCATTTCTTATTTTTAATTATTTAAATATCCTCTGCATTATTTTCGTACGTTTTATCAATGAACTTAGATATGACGTCAATAATTTTCTTTTTATATTTGGCTTAAATAATTGATTAGGTACATATGTGGTAGTTTTAAATTTAATCATGGATTATTTTTTGTCCAATAAAAATTTTATCACCGGTATTAACAACAAATTCTTTTTACAAAAGTCTATGAGTGTATTTCACAGGTTAATAAATATCTAGCGTTTAAGTTATATATCTTTGAAAATTAAGAAGTTTGTTCATTTGTGTGTTTTTTATATATAACCACATAGTTCGACTAAATGAATTCAGTGTGATTCTAAACTGCACTAACAGTATCGGGAGACTTTAGAGGAGTATGATGATAAACATATTATTGAGTGTGTACCACATAATTCTGAGCCAAAAAACAAACCATTTTTTACCTGTCTCATGGGGTACTTAACAATTCTAAAAAATTAAAAATTTTACTAATCCCGTCATATAACGGGCTATATGCTAGTTTCCTAATATTCGTCTAAAATATCAGCTTACAAATATCCATGACGCATTGTTCATTTTTTCACCAAGGTTGTTATCACGGACATGCATAGTCTAAAGGATTAAGTTTCACTCTTAATTTTGTATTGTGTGTGTGAATGCACGTAATGCAAAATTTAAAAAGGTCATTTTGTTCTTTAACCCCTTAACGCATTTGCCCGTGTCTGACACGGGCGAAATTCAAATTAAGCATGTAATAAAATCGTTTACACTTTGTTTGTATAACAATAGTTTTATATACTTTTTACTCTTTCCAAGCTCCCTAGTCACCTCCAAAACTGAAATTGCAAAAAATAACTTACATTGTACCTATATATCCCTTTTCTGTGAAGAAAATATGTCATATTTTATAATTTTTTCTAAACCAAACTTGTGCTTTAAGGGGTTAAATGCGTGAGTATCATTACACTAATGCTTCTTTAAATTTATCATTATAGTAATAAATAGTCCGTTCTTTCACACTTTTGAATTTTTTTCTTACAACTCCACTCCACACTGGATTTAACTTAAGCATCGATTCCCCTGGTCAGCATCTTGGAGGGGGATACTTTCAACTACTAGCTACTAGCCATTTCCCAGATCTCGGAATGGTTGATCAATAGCTAGTTCTGATCCTCTTTACTATCTGATGTTAGCAAATGTGTACTTGGACTATTTTCTTAAAACTTAAGTGGAATATAATGTACATAATGAGCTACTAGCTCTTTAAAATCTTATAAATGCAATAACAAACCGTTGAAAATGGCGCTTTGTATCGTAAAAATATTGTTTTACTGAATAATTCATACGTGTATGGTTTAAATATTTTTGTATTTTTATGTTTAATTATTGCTGTAAACTAAAAAACTTTTAAACAACCCTTTTTGTAATTCCCGTAAAAAAAATTATTAGTCGTAAAAATTTCAAATAATTACTTAATACTATGCATATTTCAGCACAAATCTTAAACATAAAATTATCTAGTTTTACTATTAATGCCGTTAGTTATTTTCATATCTCATTTTCGAAATACTAAAATCTATCATTTTTCTGATCGCTAGATAACTTTAAAAGTAGTCGTCAAAAAGCTAATTTCCTTCCTCAGTTCTGTTACAGAGAAATTGAAACCTCAAATTTCTGCTATAACGCAGTATGTTCCTTATTGACCTTGTATCAATAAAATCTGAAGCAAAACACATTTCCAACTGTAACATACACAGAGCCAGCAGTAACTTTCATTGGAATAAATAGATTGGATATTCTACTGTCATTGAAGGTCATTACTCCGTTTCGTGCGTAGGAAAAAGTATTAAGTTCAACTCAGTGACGTCTGCTCCCAGCTTGACTAAATAATAAGCAGGAATTGAAGTGTTTACAATTTTTATATTTCCTGATATAGTTTCTTCGGCTTATTATATACATGAAAATATTAAGTTATTTTATTTCTATGGTAGATAAATTATACTTTTTCTTGATTGAAATAAAAAAATAATTAAATTGTTCTGTAAAGTGTCTTCTCTTAACTCACAGATAACTTTCACAACATTCATAGAAATTTGCGTTAGAAGTCTTCGTTAAAACTCTAAAACAATATTATAATTCATTTATCTAAAAAGAAACAGACTGAGGAGGTCAATCTGGACAAACAATGTCAGTCAGTAGCAGTAGTTTCTCTACCTACATCTAATGTTCAACCTCTCCTTTTTTTCACACACGGGACTGAGAATGTGGTCAGCAGGCACATAAAAAAAAGAATAGAGCATAATAAATTATAAACTTTAAAAACCACAGAAGAACATAGAACAAATCAAATAATAGGATTCCTCTATGTTATTTCCAAATATTTCTAAATTAGGAGAGTGTTAGAAAATGAAGAAAAAACAGATACTTAAAGGAAGGTTTGTAGAAAAGAGCAGGCATTCAGAACCAATAAGTCAAATGGTATCAAAACATGTAGAAGCCGGTAAGAATATTCGAAATAATCTGTAAGGCTTAAAACAAATCGTTTCTGAAATGTGGTCAGCAGGCACATAAAAAAGGGTTAGAGTATGATAAATAATAAACTTTAAAAACCACAGGATAACATAGAACGAATCAAATAACAGGCTTCCTCAATGTTATTTCCAAATATTTCTAAATTAGGAAATTGTTAGAAAATGAAGAAAAAGCAAATACTTAAAGAAAGGTTAGTAGAAAAGAGCAGGCATTTAGAACCAATAAGTCAAATGGTATCCAAACATGTAGAAACCGGTAAAAATATTCAAAATAATAAGGATTAAAAAAGTGTTTCTGATTTCTTAAAATTTCATGGCCCATTGTTGCTATAAATATAATCACTTCTTAAATGCTGCTCTAATAAGCCATCTTGAACAGAAATTTATCTTAGTAAGAATACTAAACCAGAACAGGAATTAAAGAGGTTGGATGATGCCAAAATATACACAAAAGTATATGGTTATCAAAGTTGTTTCATCCAAAATGAGTGACTACAACACTTAAGAGGATATACTGTCTTTGAAGGTTTTTTCAATATTAATAGCCTTAATAGATTCATTTTTAAAAAAATGTTCAGCTTCTTTGAGAATGTTTTTTAGAAGTAAATATCATTCGAGATTTCAAAATATTATTTAGTTTTGTCCTTCTAAGTAGTATATCTTTTAGAATAACGAAAAATTATAAGCAAAATATAATAGAGAAATTGATTTCTCCGCAAGATAACTTTTCTAATATTATGTTAGAAAATAAATTTTAATTCAAAGGAAAGTAAAATATCGCTTTTGTTATGAAAGGCAATACTTTAGACGAATCTAATATTATAAAATTTAAAAAGAATAAAATCCTTTAAATAAATGAAAATTTAAAAACATATCCTCTGTAATGTTATAAAAATAAAATATATTGCTCGTGTTATTTTAATTAAGGTTCAAAGAATGGAAATGATAATAGGCTTATATTTCCTATAAAAATTAATTCTTTCAAAAGTGATTAGGAATGGGTAGAAGGATATCTATTTTCCCTCTTTGTTTTCATTTTTTCAAAAGAAATTGTTTTATATAACAAAGCAAATTATAGATTTATATAGTTTATAAAATTTTATTCTAAACGGAGTATATTATATTGAAGGAAAGTAAAATGTTATAATACAGATTTTCTAGCTATGACCCTTATAATATACCAAGAAAATTTGTCAAGTATTTTAGGAAGTGCACAATTATAATAATTATTTTCATTAATTTGTTTACACATGGACACTAAATTAACCTTAATGAGTCATTATTTAATTTTGGTTGCCATAACTCATTAATTATTTAAAGAAAATCAATCAAGATTGTTATGGAATAGACACGTTTCTGTCCTTTCCTTATACCACATCTATAAACTTGTACTTACTAAGTTTCTTATTATGGTTATTTAGATGTAACTAACTAGTTCTTAACACTATAATAAGTCGTCAAGAATGTTTGAGTGATAATTCAAGAAAACTCATTACGGAACAATGAAAAATTATTTTATCTTCTGGCATCATTACGTTTACACATTTTCTAGGGGACTTTCAAAGAGTCTTAAATTAATGAAGTTTATCTTCAGTGAATCATATTTTTCTTGTTTTTAAGTGAGAACTAATTAATGCTGCACTTGCAAACTAGAGTACCAGACCCAATCCTTGAGATTATTGGAAGGGTTTTTAATAATCTTACATTAGTCCGTCAAGGAAATTTTATTCAAAGGAGACAAATTGATCCAAACACCACAGAAGAACACAGAATAAATCAAATAACAGGCTTCCTCCATGTTATTTCCAAATATTTCTAAATTAGGAAAATGTTAGAAAATGAAGAAAAAACAAATACTTAAAGAAAGGTTAGTAGAAAAGAGCAGACATTTAGAACCAATAAGTCAAATGGTATCCGAACATGTAGAAACCGGTAAGAATATTCGAAATAATAAGGCTTAAAAAAAGCGTTTCTGATTTCTTAAAATTTCATGGCCCATTGTTGCTATAGATATAATCACTGCTTAAATACTGATCTAATAAGCCATCTTGAACAGAAATTTATCTTAGTAAGAATACTAAACCAGAACAGGTATTAAAGAAGTTGGATAATGCCAAAATATACACAAAAGCATATGGTTAACAAAGATGTTTCATCAAAGATGAGTGGCTAGTACACTTAAGAGGTACCTTTGCTGATTTCTTCATTATTAATAGCTTTAATAGATTCATTTAAAAAAATGTTCAGCTTCTTTGAGAATGTTTTTAGAAGTGAATATCATTCGAGCTTTCAAAATATTATTTAGTTCTGTCATTCTAAGTAGTATATCTTTTTGTATAACGAAAAAATATAAGCAAAATAAAATAGAGAAATTGATTTCCCAGCAAAATAACTTTTCAAATACTATGTTAGAAAATAAATTTTTAATTCAAAGGAAAGTAAAATATCGAGTTTTGTTCTGAAAGGCAATAATTTAGACAAATCTAATGTTATAAAATTTAAAAAAAGAATAAAATCCTTTAAGTAAATGAAAATTTAAAAACATACACTCTCTAATGTTATAAAAATAAAATATATTGCTCGTGTTATTTTAATTAAGGTTCAGAGAATGGAAATGATAATAGGCTTGTATTTCCTATAAAAATTAATTATTTCAAAAGTGATTAGGAACGGGTAGAAGGATATCTATTTTTCCTCTTTGTTTTCATTTTTCTCAAAAGAAATTGCTTCATATAACAAACGTAAAAATAATTATAGATTTAAATATTTTTATGAAATTTTATTCTAAACGGAGTATAATATATTGAATTGTTTATATTGAATGAAAGTAAATTGTTATAATAAAGATTTTCTAGCTATGACCCTCATAATATACCAAGAAAATTTGTCAAGTATTTTAGGAAGTACATAATTAAAATAATTATTTTCATTAATTTTTATACACATGACAATTAAATTAACCTTAATGAGTCATTTAATGACATTATTTAATTTTGATTGCCATTACTCATTAATTATTTAAAGAAAATCAATCAAGATTGTTATGGAATAGACACGTTTCTGTCCTTTCCTTACACCACATGTATAAACTTGTACTTACTAAGTTTCTTATTATGGTTATTTAGCCATAACTAACTAGTTCTTAACACTATAATAAGTCGTCAAGAATGTTTTCGGGATAATTTAAGAAAACTCATTACGGAACAATGAAAAATTATTTTATCTTCTGGCATCATTACGTTTACACATTTTCTAGGGGACTCTCAAAGAGTCTTAAATTAATGAAGTTTATCTTCAGTGAATCATATTTTTCTTGTTTTTAAGTGAGAACTAATTAATGCTGCACTTGCAAACTAAAGTACCAGACCCAATCCTTGAGATTACCGGAATGGTTTTTAATAATCTTACATTAGTCCGGGAAGGAAATTTTATTCAAAGGAGAGAAATTGATCGTGCGTATGACGAGAGTGTATATAAAACTTAGGTTAGTTTTCAACATGTCAGTTTTTTACTTGAAGAATACTCGAAGTTTTTATGTGTAAAAAAATACTTCACATGTTGCTACAGTAAACATAACGTCTAAAATCTAATATACAATTATACAAAACCTTTCTTTAAATATAATAAACTTTTAGACACTCAAATTATTTATAATACAAACTATTGCATGTATATGAAAATAATATTTTAATGCAATTAATTCATTTTAATATTCAATTACATTCATAATAATTTTGTACCAATTCTGTACCTCAAATACACTTTACTATCTCATTTCGAGATTCTTTTACCTCCTCTCGTTTATACTAACCTGTTGGAAAGTACCTAGTCGCCACGATACCTTTAAGGTACCCGTCTACGTTCGGAGAACTTTTTTCTTTAAACACAGAAACTAGTTCACGTTTTTACATTTTTAGATTTATTTTTTATAATATCATACAGAATTGCACTTAAAAAATTTATTCCTGGAGAAATTTTCATAAACTTTCTAATTAATGAAGAAAATTTAGTGAAAAAGTCGGGTTTTTCAAAAGGTCTAATTTTTTAATATATTAAATATTTCAATATTTCTAATGCAACACATTTCTTATACACTGGACTAATGAATCATCTAAAATCTTTGCTTAATTTACATTTGGTAAAAAATTTTAGTCCTTCAAAATCATACACGTTGAATTTTTAACGAATTTTCATTACCTCTATGTAACATCACTAAAAATTATATAAATTTAAATCGTGTAGGTCATTCACTAGTAAATACTATCAAAAGCATTCATAATAATTTTCAACAAAATATTTTAAGAACTTTTTGAGAAATCAAATTTCAGGTTTCAACATTTTATTAAAAATACCGTTCTGAGAAAAACGCATTTGAAGTTTATGAAAGCAATTTTAACTATTAAAAATTTAAAATACATGTTTAAAATTCCCCAAAATTTTCTTGCTTCAAAACTTTCTAATTGCCAATTTGCTAATTATTAAAATAATAGAAAAATGTTTAAACTAATCTTCATGAAATCCAAAAAATGCTCTTTAAAAAGTCTTTAAATTCACAACTTCCGGTTCCGAAGTCACTATTTCCGGTTTGTTTTGACAGCTGTAACTAATGTTTGCTGTAGAGACAAAAACAAAAACAGATTTAGAAGCCTAAAAGTTGAAATTTTACAATAGAGAAAAAAAATTATGACTTTTGGCAAAAGAGGACGTTTTTAACGTAGATGGATACCTTAATAACAGTGAACTATACTTATATAATCCACACATAACATTTGTTTGATCCGCGTGACCGTAATAATCACCTGTTATGGGAAAATACATCTTCTCCGTCAACATGTGATGCTAGTTTTGAGGTCAGAGACTTAAAGATGGTTAAATAAATAAAACGTGTATTTTTCTCTTAAAGATTTTCTTAGTTAATCTTCACTGTCAATTACAGTAGAACCTTCTTTGTAATATCCTATCTTAGCAATATAATACAAACACACAGATATATATGTAGATAAACTATAATAAGTGATCTTTTTTCCTTGATTTTTTACTTATGATTGCAGAATGTTGTTTAAGGCACCGTCTACATTGAAAACCGTCATTTTTTGCCAAAAATCATATTTTTTTTTTATTTCTCTCTTGTAAAATTTCAACTTTTAGGCTTCTAAATCTGTTTTTGTTTTGTCTCTACGGCATTTTAAAGACAAATTACAGCTATTTAATCATAGGTGACAGCTGTCAAAACAAAACGGAAGTAGAGAATTCGGAACCGGAAGTTGTGAATTTTTTCGAAGCATTTTTTAGATAAAACTTTTTAAATTTTCATGAAGATTAGTTTAAACATTTTTCTAGTATTTTTAATATTAACAACTTGGCCATTAGAATGTTTTAAAGCAGGAAAGTCTGGGGAATTTTAAACATGTATTTTAATTTTTTAATACTTAAAGTTTCATTCATAAACTTCAAATGCGTTTTTCTCAAAACCTATTTTTAATAAAATGTTGAAACTTGAAATGAGATTTATAAAAAGGTTCTTAAAATATTTTGTTGAAATTCATTATGAATTCTTTTTATAGTATTTACTAGTGAATGACCTAAAAGATTTAAATTTGGATAATTTTTAATGATGTTACACTCATAGTTAGATATAAAGGTAATGAAATTTCGTTAAAAATTTCAATGTGTATGATTTTGAAGGACCAAAATTTTTTACTAAATGCAAATTAAGCAAAGATTTTAGATGATACACTAATCCAGTGTATAAGAAATGTGTTGCATCTAAAAATATTGAAATAATTTAATTTATTAAAAAATTAGACCTTTTGAATGAACCCGATTTTTTTACTAAATTTTCTTCATTCATTAGAAATTTTATAAAAACTTCTCCAGCAATAAATTTTTTAAGTGATATTCTCTATGATAATGTAAAAAAAAGTATAAAAATGTGAAAACTTGAACTAGATTCTTCGTTTAAAAAAAAAAGTTCTCCGAACGTAGGTGGATACCTCAAAGGTTTTCGTAGTTATTCTTCACTGTCAGTTACAATAAAACCTTCTTTGTAATATCTTACCTTAGCAATATAACACAATCACACAGATATATATGTAGATAAACAATAATAAGTTATCTTTTTTTCCTTGATTTTTTACTTATTATTGCAGCATATTGTTTAAGGTATCCGTCTACATTGAAAACTGTCATTTTTTGCCAAAAATCATAATTTTTTTATTACTCTCTTGTAAATTTTCAAACTTTAGGCTTCTAAATCTGTTTTTGTTTAGCCTCGACGGCATTTTAAAGAAAAGTTACAGCTGTTTAAACATCAGTGACAGCTGTCAAAACTAAAGTGAAGTAGCGCCTTCGAAACAGGAAGTTGTGAATTGTTTGGACAAAACTTTTTAAATATTCATGAAGATTAGTTTAAACATTTTTCTGGTATTTTTAGTAATTCTCAACTTGACAATTAGAAAGTTTTGATTCAAGAAAGTGTGGGGAATTTTAAACATGTATTTTAATTTTTTAATAGTTAAAGTTGCTTTCATAAACTTGAAATGGGTTTTTCTCAGAACGGCATTTTTAATAAAATGTTGAAACTTGAAATGAGATTTATAAAAAGGTTCTTAAAATATTTTGTTGAAATTCATTATGAATTCTTTTTATAGTATTTACTAGTGAATGACCTAAAAGATTTAAATTTGGATAATTTTTAATGATGTTGAAAATTATTATGAATGCTTTTGATAGTATTTACTAGTGAATTACAGAAAAGCTTACTTAAAAGTTAATCAGTGTGAAAAGTTGGTCAGTCTGTCAGCTTGAAAAATTAAACTAACTTTCAAAGAAATGTGTTAATGAAAATTCTAATGATGCACAATACAAAACAAGAAATCTTTTTAAATTTTCATGAAGATTAGTTTAAACATTTTTCTGGTATTTTTAATAATTTTCAATTAGAATGTTTTGAAGCAAGAAAGTATGGGGAATTTTAAACATGTGTTTTAATTTTTTAATAGTTAAAGTTGCTTTCATAAACTTGAAATGCGTTTTTCTCAGAACAGTATTTTAAACAAAATGCTGAAACTTGAAATGAGGTTTCTCAAAAAGTTCTTAAAATATTTTGTTGAAATTTATTATGAATGCATTTTATTGTATTTACTAGTAAATGACCTAAACGCTTTATATTTGAAAAAAAATTTATGATGTTACACTCATAGTTAGATATAAAGGTAATGAAAATTCGTTAAAAATTCAAAGTGTATGATTTTGAAGGACCAACATTTTTTACCAATTGTAAATTAAGCAAAGATTTTAGGTGATTCACTAGTCCAGTGTATAAGAAATGTGTTGCATCTAAAAATATTGAAATAATTTAATGTATTAAAAAATTAGACTTGTTGAAAAAACCCGATTTTTTTTACTAAATTTTCTTCATTCATTAGAAATTTTATAAAAACTTCTCCAGCAATAAATTTTTAAGTGCAATTCTCTGTGATAATATAAAAAATTAATCTAAAAATGTAAAAATATGAACTAGATTTTGGGTTTAAAGAAAAAATTTCTACGAACGTAGGTGGATACCTTAAAGATTTTCGTAGTTAATCTTCACTGTCAGTTACAATAGAACGGTCTTTGTAATATCCTATCTTAGCAATATAACACAAACATACGGATATATATGTAGATAAATAATAATAAGTGATCTTTTTTCCTTGATTTTTTGCTTATGATTGCAGCATATTGTTTAATACTTATGTAGGTAACTAGACAAAGCAGACAATAAAAATTCTCGACTGTTCTTAAAAGTATAAAAAAATCTAATTATAAAAAGTCAAAGATAATAATTAAAAAAACGAAAGAAAATCAATCTCTCAAAAGGCAACATCTGAGAAGTTACACGCAAGTATACATTATAGCACACGATTATTTTTAAAGACTGCAAAATGATATATTTTTTAATTGATTTTATTGATATAGACTAATCATAAATTTAATTTTTTTCTTTATAATTTGTTAGCAAATTTCAAATAACATTTCTCGAGGAAATTTCAAAATATTTTTTTCAGAAAAGCGTAAATAATAGAGGCACATAACTTTTATTTAAAATTAGCATTCTCTACTGCCCACATATCTTTCAAAGACTAAATATAGTATTAATGGAAATTAATGATGTGACATTAATGGAAATGATATACTTCACTTTTTAATTTTTATAGAACTAATCAATGGTATTTTATTATACTAATTATTAAAAAACGTATCAATCATTTCTGGCATAAAATATATTTTGAAATTTAAAAAGTAAGAAATAAAATTTTTCATTCATTGTCTGTTTCTTTGAAAAAAAAATTCTAAAATCAATACATTTGTGGGAAGCATTATTAGACTTTTTGGAAGAGAGGATTAATTTGTTTACAAAAACTTTATTCTGGGATCTGCATTAAAAGGTAATTATTGATTTTTTATGTACAAACTAAATCATTTATGTTAAACTCGTATTTAACTCTAATTCAAAAAATATTATATTCTTATAAAATGGTAATTTTATATGTATAGATATCATACAACATTATCATGTATGTTATAGAGTGGTCAAACAGAATTCCAAATAAACTATAAAGCAATATTTGTACATGTTATTTCCCATTTGGAAACAAATTTGACGAATTTTGAAAAAAAAAAATCATTATATGCCAAAGAAAGTTCGAGAAAAGTGTAGACTCAGTGATTTTCATAATTTATTAAACCTAGTTAAAAATTATAAAAGGGGTTTCCCTTTTAGTCGGTCTTAATACAGATCAAGCAGTGAGAGCGATTGAATTACGATTGATAATGTCACGAATATTTTCGTGATTATTTATTTTAATTTCGTATTTAACCTTTATTAAACAAATATTATGTTCTTATAAAATGTTAATTTTAAATGTATAGGTACAGACAACATCATCATGTATGGTTTAGAGTGGTCAAACAGAATGCCAAATAAACTAAAAAGCAACATTTTTCGAAATTTGTTTTAAATTTGGCAACAAAAGTAACGAATTTTGATGACAAAATAATTATATACCAAAGAAACATCGAGAGAATTATAGATTCAGTAATTTCCATAACTTATTATACCTAGCTGAAAATTATAAAAGGGGCTTCTATTTTAGTCTTTCTGTTGGTCTTAATACAGATCAATCAGTGAGAGGGATCAAATCTCATTATGATTGATAATGTTATGAATATTTTCGTGATTATTTATTTTATAAATTCTTTGTATTCTTATATGTTTTGAATAGCTGAATAATGGGAAGTATTTTTAAAGAAAATTAGATTGTGTCTAAGTATTGTTTTCTCTAAATGGGAGCATTAATCACAAAATAGATTATATTGAAGTTAATGTACTTAATCTTATTGAATTGGAACTCGAGATTTTACTTTCTTGTTTCAAACAATTTCCGGTAGAATCCCAGTTCCGTGGGCCGGCATGTTTTTGGCTATATTTTTGTACAAGTGATTACCAATCTGTCGCCAAGTGATGTTTACAATTTGTACTTTGTTTTAAGTTTATACCCGATTTTAAAGTATATTTTGAACAAAAAGAGGTTTGGAATATTACTATGGTGAATGCGAATTTAAATTTGAGTTTTTAATGTATTTAAACGCGCTATTGTACTGTTTATTGAACTAAACAGTTCAAAATTTCTGCAATATGAACAATTAAGAAAAATATAAATATCACTTGGTTATAATATTTAGGGGGTTATACTTTTACAATACTTGGTTATATTTATAAAATACTGTTGATATTTAATGAAATTAATTTTAAACTATCTAATAATTATAAAGTAATAAAGTACGTTTCAAATTGCTTTTAAAAATTTAGCATAAAAGCAGAAAGAAAAGAACGGAGTAAATGTTTTATATAAATTATTATTTAAAATTCTAAAGAAAATGATGGGGCTAATTAATTTTTTTATCCAAGAGAGGCACCTACTTGACCTTACTATTAACAATCGCCGAAATAATATAATAAAAAAAACAGTGTAATATACTATAAAATAATATTTTAAAATATTTCTACTTACTATCTCTTGTTAATTTTCAATGTACATGTTTTTCAAGATGTTTGTAACGCTCATTGGTACAACAGCACAAATTCAAATATCTGTACAGACAAGTGTTTGTTTTTTATCACTTCCGGGGCTGGACCCATGCTTGGAGACCCCACTCTCTAAGTTAAATTATGTAAAAGCATCTTGTTCCTAATATTATCTTGTAACCCACTTAACATCACCTAACTAGGGTTTCGTTCTAGTTTTGGTTTAATTTTCAATCTTCTTTCGCTAGTTTTAACCTTTTTTTTCTTACTGTAACATTAACGGCAAGCATAATACTATCTTCTACCAGGGATTCGTTTTAGTTATTTAAACTATGGACTTTTTTAAATGATAACTCACGACTATATTCTCTCATTATTTTTTTTAAATTTTTCTTTTCTTTTTTTTTTTTTTTTTTTTTTTTTTTGTTCTACTTTTGCGGAGTGAACTGTTTCGTGGTAAACATTTGAAAGCCTAATCCGTAGGGAAAGCTGTTTGCCACCGAGGGTTTAAAAAAAAATCTACTTTTTTGGAATTAAAATTAGATATAATTTGAATAAAAAGGTTTGAAAAATATAAATGGGAAATTTAATTGACATTGCACTTACTTAAATTAGGTATTCCGTTTATTTGGAAGATACAATTTATTTATTAATATTTGGCAGTACAGAAATGTGCTTAAATACTTAAAAACTCAAGTTTTCATGTGTATCGACTTATAAACATTTCATACATTTTTTTTTTGTTCAAAATATGCTTTGAAAATCATGTATATAAAAGTATCACATGGGCTCGATTAAAATGGATAAATGTGCGAAATTGACGCTACAAAATCGAAATTCAGTGGTCTTGGAGTATTGTTAGTTGCAAGAATCAATAACTGTAAAATATTCTAATCATGTGTCATTTCCCCCAGTACCCAAAAAAATGAAGGCGCTGCTTGACACCTCCACCTTTTTTCGGGTTGGCGGAAGAGTCCGAAAAGAAGAGCAAGGTTTGCCAAAAAACTAGGTTCTAGAATTTGGCGATATTGCCACGCTTATCGTCCCCACTGAACTGGGTTCCGCCTGCCCCCCGAACTGGGATACGGCTAAATTTCCTACTATCGTGTGCTGAGCGATGGCCGAATGGTAGAGCATTGCTCTTCGGAACCGAAGTTCGCGGGTTCAAATCCCGCTGCTGGCATGGATGTTTGTAGCCGTTCGGAATCGGCTTTAAACTGTAGGTCCCGATCTCTTTAGTCTTCGTGTGCTAAACAGTAGACCGTAGCGCTCCAAACCAAACCAAACCTACTATCGTGTACAAGTTTACGAATGTACAGTACTACCTTTAACCGCGGAGGTACTGTAACTTCATTTTAATAAGTTTAAGCATAAGTTTTCTGTAGTTATGTACGAGGTACCTTTAATACTGTAACATTACATATTCATTTTCTCTATCTCCGAATGTATTTTGACTTGTTTCGTCTAGACGAATATATAACAAATATTAAAATGATAAATTTCACAGCCAGATGGCAACGCTTGAGTTCTATTTATTTACAAATTTATTCATTTTTAAATTATTTCTACTAGTTTTTTCATTGATATTCTATTCAAAAATTATTGAAATATAAAAACTAATATTTTAAGAACTGCGTAACTGTTCACTTAATT
>CM063508.1:49371532-49376532 GCA_032207245.1 Pardosa pseudoannulata
TTGTTTCTTTTCCTTAATTAAAATTTTATTTATTTGTATTAGAAACATATATTAGAAACATATAAATCTATTATTTCACACATCAAATTAAACAAAATGTTTTTTTATAAACGCTTATCATTTGACTTTCAGTGAATATATATGGTATGAAGAGATACTAAATCTTATCCCAGCTGCTATCTAAAATATTAAAGCTTTTAATTTATATTCTAAAAATTCCTAATAATCCAAAAATTTAATATTACTGAAGAGGTAATTTCTTTGTTATTTAATTTGCCGACATTATTTCATTTCATAACGCATGGTATATCTATAATAACAGACAAGTAGTAGGATGTGTATGAAATACTTAAAGATAACAAACGAAGCATTACATTTTATAGAAATGTTGTTTAAGAAATAATAGCGATATATTTAATAGAAATGGAAAATAATTCCCATCAAATTTGTGCTTCGTTATCTCAATTATAAACTATGCTTTACATTCCTGAGAAATACCGTAGTTTGTATTTCAATTCAATATATTTCCCTATAAGATTACTGAAAATATACTTAAAATGTTCACACGTTCATACTTTTATTCTATTAATACTGAAATAATCTGTTTATTCTGTTTCTAAGTAATTTTTTTGATATTCGTAATTATGGATGAAAGGAAAATGTAAGAAAAAGTTCCAATTATTTGTTTTTTAGTACTTTCGCTATATCGTAAGAATATTAAATAAAACTAGCATATAGCCCGTCATATAACGGGATCAGTAAACTTTTTAATTTTCCAGAATTGTAAAGTACCCTATAAAGCAGATAAAAAATAGAGTTTTTTTTGTTTGAGAATTATCTGGTACACGCTCAATAATTTCTTTATTTTCATACTCTTTTAAAATCTCCCTATACTGTGAATGCAGTTTAGAATCACGTTGTTAGAAAGATAATTCAAATTTTTTCTTAGCTACATCGAAATTATCGTTAAGTTCTTTTCAATTTTTTGCTACAGTAATTAATGGAAGTAAAGGAATAAAACTATCCTTCCTACTACACACCGGAGGTAGATAGAATTGTTTGTTAATACTGGTGATAACATTTTCATTGCAACAAAAAACAATCAATGATTAAATTTAAAATTATCACATATTTACCCAATGTATTATTGAAGCCAAATATAAAAGAAAATTGTTTACGTAATATCTAAGTTCAGTAACAAAACGCATGAAAATAATGCAGACGATATTTGAATAATTTAAAATAAGAAATGATTAAATGAGATGTTAAAAGGAATAACGTCCTAATCCTAGAAAAAATGTTATTTTTACCAATTTATTATGCAAGAAATTGTTAAATTTAATCACCTATTCTTAACTTGAGAAAATAGGGCTTGAATGTTAGAAAACGGGGAAAGAGGGATCTCGAACGTTGCTAACCCTAATTCCTCAAGAATCCAATATGGACGCCTTTATTCGTTCCAGGAAGAACCGCTTACTACATTGGAGGACAGACGGACAGACAACTTAGGCTATTATTATATAGGGGATAAGATGTGACAATTTAAGTACACTTGTAAAGTGTCGTTTTGATTTTGAGTATCAATATAGCCTTGCATGAGCACATGTACCTTTAAAAGTCTATAAAAGTATAGGATGAATATTTTCTTTAAAAAATTTTTTTTTCGTTATATCATGGGAAATAAAACATCGATCCAGCACTTTTTACATAATGCGAAGTCATTTCGCCTCACACAAAAACCATGGGTGAACGCTGGCCAATCAAATAAAACAGCTATTTGCTAGGACTTCATAATGTGCAAAACATTTTCCAGGACTTGTCCAGAAATACGAAGATTTAACAGGGTAAGGATTTAACAGGCATAGTACATTTCTTATAGTTTGCCTCAAAATTACATATTTCTTAAGAGATAACGATAATTTTTCTTCGCTTTTTTAAAACCTCATGAGTTTTCTTGTTACCACTCACACTGATATGCGAAGAAACCATTTTATGTCAATCACAAGTTTGATACGCAAAGTAGAAAAAAATTGTATAATGCTGTCGTTCAGAAGTAATAGTACACTCGTGAAAATACTTTAAAGAAATTTCTTTAAAGTTGATTTTGTATGATGTGTATCGTTTCTCTTTGCAACAACTATTTGAGTATCAGTAACATGAAGTAACTGAATCAGTTTAAAAGGAAAATTACTATTTTAAATTTTTCACTTATTAAGATGTGAGATGGAACTCCCATTCTCACTTGGAAACATTTTTGATATTACTTAAAATATCGACTAATTTATACTGATATCTTTGACATCTTTAAAGATATTCAGCTGATATTTTTACCTGTCTGACACATATTATATCAAATTGTATGAATATAAAGATGATATTATTCACTCATTTATAAATTATTTGGTAAAAATGCTCATCATTAAGTACTTAATATTTTACTTTACCGTCTGTTGTTAAGTTTCCTGAAAATGGGTTGAAACCTTACATGCAATAAACAACAAATTTGCAAAACAATTCTAATTTTAAAAGAAACTCTAATCTTTGTTTCTGTTTCATTATTTTCCTTCAAGACAAAGCCTTCGCTTAAATATCTGACGTGCTATGAGCTTTTATACCCTTAAAACTTCAGAAAAATTCGTCAAGACGCTCTCTAGCCAATCGACAAAACGCCTAAAATTGGAAGGATCCAATAACGAGATATGTAACAGAAGTAATGAGAAAATAATTTCTGTGCATTTGTGCATTTCCGGTAAACCAAAAAAAAAGAAGAAAAATTTAGGTGGCTCAGAAATTTATACATCGTATAATTGTATTTATATATCAGTGACGTATTACTATACATAAGCTGCTCCTAATTCATGGGGTATACCCAGTGATCTAACAATAATTCATTGTGAACATAGCTCATTTTGATTAAGATTACCAATATATTGAGCAAAGTAATAAAATTTTGCAGTAAGCTTGGTAAGAGTGGTAATAAACCTTAGAAATGTTAAAGGAGGTTTTCAAAGGTGAAGTTTTGTACCAATCGTAAGTCTCTACAAAGGAAACACTGCGTCTAGGAAGCTACAACATTGAAAACAATTCTTATGTAGGAAGACCATTAAAGGTGAAAACATTGAATAAATTAGCAATATTTTAAACATCGACCGCTGATTAAGTTTGCGCTCAATTGAGCAATTTTCTATTGTGAACATATAATTTTGCTTGGAATTACTTAAAGGCTTGAAGGAAAAGGGCAAACCACGTCTGCTCTGAGATCGATGGCAGCAGGACTGTCCACAGCAACGGTCGGCCCTGGTTGTGTCCAAATACTTATCCCGGAAAAAAATTCCTGTACCATCCACCATACAGTCCCGACCTGGCTCTTTGTGACAGTTTATTCACGGCTTAAAAGAGAAAAGAAAGAACATCATTTTGACACACTTCCAAGATTTTCAACGAGCCGTAGTTTCAAAGCTTTGCGGTGTGCCACAAAATAAGTTCGAATAAAGCTACAAATCATAGCAGCAACGCTGTATTCATAAGTGCGAATCTTTTATTTATTTATGTAATTTTTTCTCATTACTTTTGGACAAATCTCGCACTTAGTAGACACTGTAGATAAGCTCATATGTAAAATCCCCATTTTTTCATGTAACATTTCAACATTTTTTAACAACTTTCAGCTATAGTTGAAATAAATTGAGTTTGAACTTTAAAAATAACAATTTATGACAGCTCTCTTAATATTTAAGTGTGGTGAAGCTTTAATCAAATCGTGTTTTGTGAACAGATATAAGAAAAGACCGTAAGACGTACAAGGTTTTCAGTAAATTGTCATTTCCTTTGTTGTTTACTGACACATCTAGATAAGTAAACAAGATATATTAATAATTTACAAGCGTTATATGAAATGTAGCGTAAGACATTTACTTAGATACTATTTACTTCATTATGTTTCCGAAATTGTTTCTTGGATGCATTGGGGAAAGTGCTCAAAAAGCAGGTTTTTCTAAATTTCTTGAAATAAAACGAATTTATTTATAATAGAATAAATAAAAAGATAATAGGCACAGAGGAAATAAATATCTTTCTCATTTTCCTATTAAATAAATAGAATATCGTCTATACAAAATTGTTATTATTCTCAAAGGAAAATTGATTTCTTTCTTTTAAAAACTGTATATGTAAGACAATTAATAAACTTTTGTTTACATATCTTTAAGTTTAAAAATAAATTTTCAAGTGCTAAGTATTTTCAATTTAAAATTTTTAACCAATTATTACTTTCCTATTAGACATTTCAACTCAGAGTCAAAATATTAGAAAAAATTCATTCATTAGTAATTAGCTTCATTTCTGTGTAGTAGATTGAAATTGAATTGATGATGTGTTTCTATGTGTTGTTAAGGTAGGTCTGTACCTGACATAATAGACTCCCCTCACTGTATGTTAACTTATGAAAAAAAAAAATTCCCTCTAAATCACATTGTGGTAATAATAGCAAATTCTCTAGGATGCAATTTTATCTTTTTTTCCTAATTTATCCCAATTAAATTTTCTTATATGCGTTTAAAAATGATTTTACAAAAATTACTAAGAAATAATTTAAAACTAGCATATAACCCGTCATATGACGGGATCAGTAAAATTTTTAATTTTTCAGAATTGTAAAGTACCCTATTAAGCAGATAATAAAGTTGTTTGATGTTTCACTGAGAATTATCTGGTACAAGTTCAATAATTTGTTTATCTTCATACTCCTCTAAAGTCTCCCTATAATACGTCTCCCTATAATACTCTCTCTCATTTCTGAATTTCCTGTCTTTCAAATGATTTCTCGTGAGGTTATGGCAAAAAACCCACATGTTGCTTAAGTTTTGCACACCAGTGTATATATAACGGTTTCTTGAAATAAATAACAAAAATTATAGTGTGCATTTTTTTAAAAGAGTCCGATTTTTCAACTCAATATAGTATAAGTTTTTGAAAACTTGACAAATTATAAAAGTGACAAG
>CM063508.1:49381532-49386532 GCA_032207245.1 Pardosa pseudoannulata
GGCACAAATTTCAAGTTTTACAGGAGAGCTTTACAAAAATTATTTATAGATTTCTTCCCAAAGCTTTATAAACGTCTTTGAAATAATAGGAAAACATAGTGTCTATAAAAATAAAAAAGATTTATTTCTACTATTTCCGATTCGATAAAACTCTTATTTTTAGCAAATGAAGGTAATGACTGCTTTTATTTCATCAAAAAATAATAAATCATGCAGAAATCTCAATTTTTCTTTACATATAATGTGCTGATATAATTCTAATAAATTTATAATTTTTCCACAGATTTCAGTAAAAGAATGACATTAAGTAAAAATATTTCCTGTACATACGTAAATCTTATAACTTAGGACTGCAGTTCTACACACACCATTGAAGTTGGTTACGTGGAAAAAATGACTTAATATGTATAGTACAGAAATAAACCAAAATGTTTTTCAGTTGAACATTGGTTTTTTTTTCCAAACAAAATAACGGGGGGAGTTAATCGGTTTTCTGTTCAGTTCTGGTTCTAAACCCTGTTTTAAATACACTAATGACTGGAATCACTAATGTCTAGAGTAAATGATTTGACTGCCTAACAGTGAATTTGTAGATGGTTAGGGTCCATTCAAGACAGTAACTCCCCTGAAGAAATAGAAGAATGACTGGGATCCTATAACGGTCGACTAAGTGTATTACTATTAGAACAGCTATATTTTATGAAAGTTGAGACGGGTCGAACCTATTATAGCAATAAGTTACATTCGGTTCAGCTTTTTTACCTCTTCCCGTGGGTCATCGTCAAAGACATACCAGAACAGGACCGGTTTGAACTAGAAAGAAACTTCAGACTTCTCCCAACCAATAGAATAGCCCTTTAGTTTGACTTTTTCTGACCCCTCCGTTAGGGAGTGGACCCCTGTTTTTTCTCCACGGGGCAGTCTGGTATTTTTAGAGGACAAGGTTGTGACCAGAGGAGTGTAGAAGGTGAACACTACTGGCATCCGCGGCTTGCGAGTTAGACCTTTTGAGAAGAATCATAGCCATATTGTTTTTTAGGGCCGGCGCCGACTCGAGAGCAGTCTTCGAATCTACAAATGATAAGTAGATTACAGTTGTATTCCTTAGGCATTTATTTAACCCTCTAAGCTGTTCGCACGTAAAAGTCCTCCAAACCGATGATGCTTTCAAAGCGGTTGTCACGTACAATTTTCGACCTCCAAAAAAGTTCCGAAAATGAATGTAATGTACATTTCTGCCCTTATGGAGTTTTGAGATAGGAGGGTCAGGTCGATTGTTTAGGAACTGCACACCTACTCCCTGAGGCACAAAGACACTGATAGCTTTTCATGGCTTTGTAAATCTCTATTTCGAAGTATTTCGTTTGCTGTAACAGATGAATCTCTAATTGCAAATCTTAAACAGCTTGGAAGTCTTTCGTAAAAGAGATAGAAATCATTCTCTTAAACAATATTTTT
The DNA here is from genome assembly GCA_032207245.1 of Pardosa pseudoannulata. Classification (NCBI taxonomy): domain Eukaryota; kingdom Metazoa; phylum Arthropoda; class Arachnida; order Araneae; family Lycosidae; genus Pardosa; species Pardosa pseudoannulata. The sequence goes on from CM063508.1 coordinate 49,382,991, forward strand.
ATTTGTACTTTTAGAACCCATTATTTCTTATGGGATGATCTTCGAGATTTGACGAGATTTATGTGTATTAAAAGTTAACAATCTATAATGTCTATTTATATATCTATTTATAACCGGAAGTAAAGAGACAGTAACGAGGGTGGGTTTCCCGTATTCCAATCTAGTCGACAAAGGGGGAAGTAAAAAATCATAGAACACTTTGGTCACTAACACAATGAAACTTTAGAGTATTTTTGGAGACTTTTTTTCTCGTTGTGTTCCACTCAGAGGGTTAATTCTATAAATTCATTTAAGAAATACTTATTTGTCCATGTGTTTATTATAAAGTATTAATTTCTTCTTTCTCAAACACAAGGCCAACGCAACATTATTTTTTACACCGATAAATACCGAACACCTAAAGAATCTACAGTTTCATGCATTTAAAAAATATAAAACATAAGATATATTTTTTTCATATATTAGTCGAGCCACAATAAACTTCTTGAAAAGCCCCATGCGGCTTGCTAGACACTGTTTGGAGAAGGTTAGTACATAATACTAAGCCCTTGATGTAACTAACATTTTTATATTTTATTACATATATTTATTAATGTATTTGATAATAAAAGTCTGCATTGCACATCTTCAGACATTTTTGATGAAATATAACTTTTAATATTATCATAAAATTTCCAATAATATAATATTTGTATTCCAATATGAATTAATCATATAAATATGCTTTGAAAGATTTCGTTTTATAGCTTAACTTCAGAAAAAACAATTTCTATAAAACTCAATAGTCTTTCCCCTTCTTTCTATATCAGAACTCATAAATTTGGTAAGAAAGAACGTTGAAAAGAAAATGCTTTGATTTAAAATCCAAATGAGGCAGTGAGAGTTTCATTTTCCCCAAAGCAACCTCTGCAAAAGACATTTAAAAAAAAGTCGAGTAATCATGGTTTATGTTATCTTATCACATAAAATCGAAAGGCACATTTCAAAGCCGTAATTTTATACAAGAGTTTTCTTCGCATTTTGGCGAAAACTTTTATACTCTTTGTATTCCCCTGTCAAATGCATAACCCATTGTTTCTGAAGCTGACCTTTTAAGTACACCTCGTGTTGTTTTCCAAATGCATGCTCAAGTGACATCTTGAACAGTAACGGCGCAGCGCCAATAACTCTATTGGAAGGAGATTTTTTAGTATGGCTTTGATATTATAATATTTTGTATTAAGAATTTTTTTATATCGACGGTACAAACATTTTTAATAAAATTTATCAAAGTTTCGTTTTATAAAACGCAGTTTACCAAAATACATTAAGCTGGATGTTTCACTTTACCTACCAGAAGAAGCAATAACTAAAAAAATACTTTCTTATACTCCAGATTGAGCAAAAATGATAGTAAATTTATTCTATTGAACTATGCATTCTGATGTTAGAATATGGAATACAATTTCTATTTATTACAGTGATTCTCTGAATTTCAGTCACATTTCTAGTTTAGAGATAATTTAAATACAAATCATAATGCCCCAAAATCCTATCACCAGGTATAATATTTAACAACAGATTTTACAGGTTACGGGACTTAAAATCTCGAAAATTTAAGCATTTATACTGTTCAATGATATATAAAAGATACCTACATCTGCAAAAAACAGAAATTTTAAATGAAATGCTATTAATATTTTTTTTAATTGAGTGAACAATAAAAATGATCAAGCTGCTCTTCATATTAAACAATTCTTTTTATTTTTATCTGTAAGTTTAGCATTAAATGGAATGTTTTATTTTAAAGTTTCGATTGTTACATAACTTTTAGTTGACTTAAGCATTGTTATTGCAGTTAATATACATAATATCTGAGTATGTAGAACCGCGGTAGCTCAGTCGGTGAAGTCAGCGATTTCGTAACTAAATGGTTGCGGGTTTTTGGATCTAACAGGCTTAAGATCAACCGTACTATGTAGCCTCCACACGCTGGCCAATTGTTCACCAATTCGTGATGGGGACCTTGGGCGGTAGTTTACGGGTTGCATACACATATTGGGCCACTAAATGAGCAGAGCGCGTGGATTCGTCCACAAGATCTACTGTGAACTTTAGTTGCGCAACTGGCTGTATCTGAGAAAACTGCTTGCGAAGCCATCCTCCGTCAAGGTCATTTGATCGTGTACCATCCATACCCCCTTTAGATAGTGGTAATGTCTTGCAGTGGACCAAAATGTGGAGTGCTGTTTAGTTAAAGGTGACTTGGACAGTAAAATATGTTTCTGGTCAATGTTCTCCAACTTTTCAAACGATACCTCTGGCGGTGGCAGGCCAAGTCTTGGGATCTTCTGCTTGGTGTCTGCTTCTAAATTATGAGGACCTAGCTTAGGTAATGTTACTCGCGTCCGTAGAATACCTTAAGCTACACGTGCTCTCCGGGTAAGGCTAAATGGGTAACAGCTTCTAACCTTGTATTGGAATAAAGGCATATAGTGCCTATATTGCCAGCTGTATTAAGAAAAAAATATTTTAATATGCTAGGTTTGGGAGCACTACGGTCAACCTTTTGCAACTCGAGGGCTAATGAAACCGGGACCTACTGCTTAAAGCCAATTCCAAAAGACGACAAACAACTTTACCACAGTGGGACTCGAACCCACCAACTCCGGTTACGAAGAACAACTCCCTAAAATATTAGGCCATCCCTCGGCTTTGAATATGTTAGACTCAAATATTGTCTCGTATATCATCGTATATCATCGTATGAGATCGAATGTCATCGTATGAGATAGTTGCTATTCTGTTTACTGCTGTTAATATGCTATTTTCTGATACACTGATTGTGGGTACAACTTTGTTATTGGTACTGTAGAGAATTTAGGAGGATTGCACACCTTCACCCTTTAACCCCTTCAGGTACGATTTAATAATGAAAAAGTGTGCGTGAAGTAACCATTTATTTTTTATTTAAAAAAATTGTTTTATTTTACAATTCTTACTTATTCTTAATTAAAATCCACTTTTTACATAGTGTTAAGTATCAGAAACTGTAAAATTAAGGTAATAGTCTTCAAGCTAGTGATACTTTTCAAAACAAAGTGCAAAGGAATTCTGAATTTTTTACATCGCCAGGGAGTCTCTTTTCTAAATTGATTCTTGTAACACACACGCATTTCTTAGTAGGTTTTCTTTTATTCTGACTCATCAATTTGGCAGTGACTTGTACCAAGAAACTTTAAATAAACAATATGTAATAGTGACCTGGGATTTCCACAAGTAACAAAAGTGTTGCTAAATTCAGTACACTAGAAATTTTAAACTAAATTAATTATCATATTTATCAGTAGTTTTAGTCGCATGACGAGTGTAGCTCGTCATTGTGCGGTATGGAATGAAAAGTCAATGACGAGCTAGACTTGTCATTTTACCGGAAGGGGTTAATGCCAGAGTAATTTCTGACAATTACATAACGATGAATGTGTTAAATCTTATTTATTATGAATTGCACAGAATATAACAACCATGAAGTTTACGCAACTTTAGATATTGCAGCACATCAC
>CM063508.1:49394032-49404032 GCA_032207245.1 Pardosa pseudoannulata
GAATGATATTAAAATTGTCTCAAAATTCCAAAATGTGGATGGGCATGAAAATTTTAATTTTTGGGGTGATTTGGGGGCATTTTCGGTGTTGATTAAACCCCAAATATGGTTGATCTAATCTGATCTAATGATTCTTATTAGAATGATATATTGTTCATATGTGTAAGATAATTTTAAAAAATTAATAAGGTTATTCCGCAGCACCTTAGAGTTTCAGAATTTTTTTTAATTGATCAAACGATGAAATATGTAGATCAAATCTAATCAAACAATGATCAAACGAATGATGTACTTTGAAATGTTAGTTTCCGTCACGATGGGGGGGGGACTAACTTTATCAGGGTTTATTTTCAGTTACATCTAAATATTGAATTGACATTAATGCCAAACCTATCAAAATTACATTTTAAAAATTTCTTAAGTTAGGTGTTTTTTAATCAATATTTTGAAATCTTTTGTTAATTTTTAAAATGTTCCATGTACATTAATTTTTTCTTCTAATTTTACCTTTTTTAATTCTTATAAATATTTTTGAACACCTAGGAGGTATTATTTTTGCAGATAAACTGAATAGTTAATTTAAGGGGAACATTTTTTAATTGTATGTTGAATTTTCATGACGTATATCTAAATTTAAATTCAGTTTTAATAACTGTAATAAATTCAAAATTTAAAGTGGATAACCCAGATTTTTGAAAACAAAATAGAAGTATTTGCTGAACATTTTTTAAAAAATCTTTAACAAGTTAGGTCGCTAGGACGAGGGACATTTTAAATATTAAAAAATATTCGTAAAAAAAAACTGATTTTTAAACACATCGTATTTTAAATTAAGATAAATCTGTGATTAATTTACTAATACTTCAATTTATATGTATATAAAGTTTCATAACTCAGAGTTGATATTTAAATATAAATTTTCGTAATATCCACCAATATAATACAATTTTAATGACATCCAACAAGCATAAATTATAAAGATATATATGAAAAAATTAATAGACAAAATTTAAGATATCAATAAAATATAATAGGTATACAAAAAATGTTATATATACCATGAAAATGCTTTCAGTTAAATTAAATTAAAATGCTAAAACTGTAAAAGTATTAACCACATTTTAGTATTTAAAACATTAAACTCCAAAGAGATATTTTGCACTAAAATTTTATTTTTTATTAACTAGGAAACAAAACTTCATAATGAATGTATATTTTGAAAATTTTTCGTTAATTAAATATTATAATAATTCAGAAACGACTGACTATTTCAACATGCTCAAACTTTTTTCATTGAACAAAATCTTTTCTAGCATCAACTTTCAAATTTTTATATACATATTTAAATATGTCTCCTTAATATTAATTCAACGAAAAGAATTTTGTTAATCGAAATTTATAATAAATATTATCCAAAAACTACATACTATTTCAATACATAGATATTTTTTTCTTTCACTGATAAAAATCATTTTTAGCACAAAAACTATACAAGTTAATGATTCCTTATGCGATTAAATGAAATAATGCAGATTAAATAATACAAAGAATGGAATCTTAATCAACCAAAATACGTCCCTTTTTGGCATGAAAATTTAAGGAATTTATAAATTTTTTAAAGATTTTCTTATGGGGACTAGTTTAAAATTAAAGATTTCAAGAACCCAAATATTTAAGGATCTCGCTGATTGAAGTAGTTTTTAAAAACTTTTGATGACCTTTTAATTCCTGTTTTTTTCCCCAAAATATATAATACTTGTACTTCTATATAGATACACAAACATTAAAAATAAACACGAAAACTAAAACAATATATATTAAAAATACTTGCCATTTCGCTTGATGTTTGCCATTTCAGCGGAAGTCTATACGCTTTAATCAAACATAGCTAGTTGTATCACGCGTATCTAATTTGAAAATCTGAAATTGTTGAAGGCTGGGAACATCTTTTTTTAAAAGCACAATTACTCTATCACCTAAACGAATGATGGACTCCCTTGAACTAGTCCTTTTAAGTCTGTCATTTAAAATTTTATTGTATAAACCGTCCGCTAGTCTGATAATGAAGTACAGCTACAAGAGGAATCCCCCCTACAAGCTAGGGTGGAATATTTGTACGAATTATTTATACTTAAGACTTAAATCATGCCTTTTCTGTTTAACATGACGTTTATTTAATGGATTAGTAATATGCCTAGCCCAGCCTTGCAAACGATTCCAGGAATAGTAGAGCCTTAGGTTACACAAAACTTATGCCGACCAGATGTGCAATTCCCTCTCCAAGGAGAAAAAGTTCGATTCAAGATAACATTTTTTTAGGAGGAAATGCCTTTTTAATCGGTTTTGCTCCTAATGTCTGAATCCCATGCGCACCCCATATTGTGTTCATTTATCTTCCTTCTCGGACTTCCTGTGCATTTTCAACACCCGAAGTGTTTAGTTTACCGTAGTGTTTTAGTGAATACCCCCCACAAACGTACACAGACATTTCGCGAACCATTTAGACCCTTCAATTGCTCATCGGTCAATGTTAAAATGAATGTCAAAGATTGCGAAAATTAGCACACCCCGTCTCTTGACCACACGGGGTGGAAAAAGCCTGTAGACCCGCAAAGCATTTCTGAACGAAACGGTCTTTTTCTGAGTAAACTGTTGTCTATAGCCAAGCAGAGAATATATTTTCTTTCCACGACACGGTCTTATAGAATTTTAGAATTTCGGGAGAAGGGGGGGGGCACCGGTCCCCTTAATACGTATTTGAAACAAGAAATCTGTTACTTTCTTCTTGATTCCCTTTTCGGTAGCATACATTTATTCCTCAAAAAAAGGTCTTGAAAAAATCGAGAAGCATACAGTTATTAAAATACCTATACTTCCTTTAATAAATTAGTAAAGCCTTAAACATCGACAGGGGCAAAACTACAAGTTTAAAATCTTATACTTGCTTTAAAAATGTCCCAGGAAAGAAGGATTGCTGTAATTAGAATAAATCTTAAGCACACTAATAAAAACAATAACTGTAACATTCATTAAAATGTCAAAAATTCAACGTATGAATAAAACTCAAAACATTTAGAGGAGCAAAAATACAAGTTCGAATACCTATACTTTTTTTATAAATGTGTCAGAAAAGGACGATAACCGTAATTAGAATAAGTCTTCAGCACACTAATGAAAACAAATTAACATCAACATTCGTTAAAATGCCGAATCAACAATTTAATATATGAATAAAACTCTATAAATCTGGAGGAGCAAAACTACAAGTTCGAATACCTAAACTTGCTTTTAAAATGTCCCAGAAATGGTTGATAACTGTAATTAGAATAACTCTTAAGCACACTAATAAAAACGGAATAACTTCAACATTTATTAAAATGTCAGAAATTTAGTGTATGAATAAAACCCAAAACATTTGGAAGGGGCAAAACTACAAGTTCGAATACTTATACATGCTTTAAAAATGCCCCAGGAAAGGACGATAACCGTAATTGGAATAAGTCTTAAGAACACTAATAAAAATAAATTAACTTTAACATCCATTAAAATGTCGAATCAACAAATTTAAAAATTAATAATTTAATATGTGAATATTAAAATATGAATTACTACATGAATAATTAATTATATGAAAATATATGAATAATATATGAATAAATAGTTTAATGTATGAATATTTAATATATGAATTAATAATTTAATATAGGAATTAATAATTTAATATATGAATACAACCTTAAAAAACTGGAGGGGCAAAACTATAAGTTTGCCCCTCCTCTAAAAATTCTGGGGGGGCAATTGCCCCCCCTTGCCCCCCCCAAATTACGCCCATGATGTAAAGAACTAATAATACCCTTAAACTGACTGTTACTTTTAACGAGACTAAAAAGAGAGCTACGATTTCTACTTCTCGCGTAGATTATTTTTTAGTTTTTATGATTGTGGTTTAAAAAGTTCTTGTTTCGCTCTATGATGAGCCAATATAAACTGATAAATATCTGCTTAAAGTGTTTTAAAATATTAATGATGGAGTTTTATGTTCGAGTGACGTGTGGTTTTTCTGGTCAATGGATCTAAAATGAATAGAAATAACCTCAACTTTTGACTATATATATATATATATATATATATATATATATATATATATATATATATATATATATATATATATACACTCATGTCCATAAATTAAGGATAATTCAGAATCACACAGAAATTGAGCTCTAAAATAAAAATTTCACCTGTAGAATTATCACACACATCTTGAAGAAGAATATGCAAATTGCAGGAAACCACCAGATGGCGCGGATAGTACGTCACAATGACGAGAGTGTATGAAAGTGGTATATAAGGAATGGTAGCAAAGAAGTAAAATTGTTCACAAGCGCTTTAAAAGCCTTTCAGTGCAATAACCGCATAGTTATGGCACAAAGGAAGCATTTGGATGATTTTTTACGTGGTAGAATTATCGGACGACTGGAATGTGGACGTACCCAGCTGGAAGTATCCGAGGAACTTGGAATCGCACAGATTGTCATCTCCAGGCTTTGGCAACGATTCAAACATGATGGTAATGTGAGTAGATATTACAGTACAGGTCGTCCCCGAGTTACTACGCCGAATGATGACCGGTATTTGGCAGTTACTGCCAAAAGAAACAGACGGAGCACAGCATCAGACCTGTCTCGTCAGCTCTCTTCAGCTACCGGTACGACAGTTTCAAGGCAGACCATGTACAGACGCTTAGGGAACATTGGTCTATATGCTCGTAGGCCTGTCAGATGTGTTCCCCTTACCGCAACTCACTGTCGCCTGCGATTATGCTGGGCTAGAGAGCATGCATTGTGGACACCGCAACAGTGGTCTTGTGTGATGTTTTCCGACGAGTCCAGGTTCAGTTTACATTCTGATTCTCGCCGGACTTTCATATGGAGAGCGCCAGGTACCCGTTACCACCAAGAGAACACCATTGAACGACACCGTTACGGTGGTGCAGGATGGCTCGTTTGGGGAGGAATTATTCTTGGTTCCAGAACTGACTTGCATGTTCAAGGTATAACGATGACAGGCCACATCTATCGGGACAACATTATCGTCATTCTGGAACAATATGTACGTTTGTTTCGGGGCGCCATGGGTCCTGAATTTCTGTATATGGATGAAAACGCGCGACCTCACCGTGCAAACATTGTAGACGAATGCCTTCTATCGGAGGATATCATCCGTATGGATTGGCCAGCATACTCACAGGACTTGAATCAAATAGAGCATGTGTGGGACATGCTTGGCCGACGAATTGCAGCCCGTCAACCCTTTCCCAACTGTCTATCGGAACTTCGGAGGGCATTGCTTGATGAGTGGTGTAATTTTCCCTAAAATCAGATTGATAATCTGATACTCAGCATGCGTAGGCGTACACACACACACACACACACACACACATATATATATATATATATATATGTGTGTGTGTGTGTGTGTGTGTGTATATATATATATATATATATATATATATATATATATATATATATATATATATATATATATATATATAACTTGCCTAAAATTTTAGACATTTGGTGATATGGTAACATTCTTAGCGCCATTATTTAAACCAGGTCACATGGCATTCTTTTCCATTACATATTTTCGTCACACAATTTTCTTAATGCATGTTTGTACATTTGTAATTCCGAATAATTTAAATAAGATACAAATAATTTCGACTTAATAATAATTACTGTTTAGAGAGGAATTTTTTTGGGGCTATGCTTTCAAATGAACTGAAGAAAAATTGGATTTTCCTATGAAAAACACAAATAGATGTTTACTTGTGAAAGTCACAGAAACACCAAATCTATAAAACTTAAAATTAAATAACTTAAATTTTTAATCGAAACTTAAGTAATGTATCACGAAATAAAGCAAAAGTCTTTTACTTGAATCCAGCATGGTAAAATCCTCCGAAGTCATGACTCAATTATCATAAGGTAAAACTAAGAGCTAATATCAATTCAGCGTCCTTTTGAAACCAAATTTTAAAATGTTTTTACTCTTCATTTTCTATTTTAGTTAAAGACATTAAATATTAATTAGCTACATTTTTTATGTTTAACAGTCCATTGCAATTGTAATTTAAAACTCCCAATTTTCTCTATAATGTCAATGCATGAAATTTCAATCATATTTTCCTATTATGAAACATATACTTCTTAAATTATTTATTTTAATGAATTTAGAGCCTACAAATTAAAATTTCATGCAAAAATAATACAACAGTATTAATATTTTATTCATGGTAATGAAGGAAATATAATAACATTAATTACTTCATAAGAATTCTTAAATGAAAACGCCATTTCTGAAAAATGTCAAAATCATATTCTAGTTAAATTCAATTATTTTCTTTCCTCTCTTACCACTTCTTTATTTATATCTAAATTCATACACGATTACTTAAATGAAATTAAGTCTCTTCTTTTCGATAAAGTCTGAACAATTCATGATCTTTTAATAATTTATTAATTAATATACCATTTGAAAGAAATCTTTATATTAATGAAATTTAGGAATGAATTGTAGGTTTCAGACACAATTTATATAACATGAAAATGAACCTTACTTAAGGTTAATTTTCTTTCATTATTTAGTTAAAGATATAAATGGGAAGAAATTTAATTTTTAAAAGTGGGTTAAGTCCATTTTAAACAAAACCATCAATAAATGATAACAGTGATTTTTACTGCAAATAAAATTTCTATAAACAGCTGCCTCAAAAGATTACTTTAAAATTTTCATCATTTTGTCAACATAAATTTACACAGTTAATGAAATTACAAGTAGAATTACTTTGAAAGTGGCATTAGTTCAATTTGCAAAATCTATCACATTATAATTTTAAAATATAATTATTTTTAAAAAACATAAAATGGGCACAATAAAATATACAAATATTATTTCATTCATTCACATATAAAACTCTAAATATATTCATTTAACATAAAATTGGCATACATCACCTTCAAAGAAAACAGCCCAATCGTTAAAATTAATTGCTCGTTTTAAATAAATGGTATGTAAATTAAAATAGGTGTAAACAATACAATTTTACATCATTATTTTAAAATGATATTGAGTTCAAATAGGTTGAAACACTGTATAAACATTATAAAACACTAATATTAAATATACGTTAAATGAATAATGATTTTTAACTGAGTTCTTTGAAACAAAATGGAGAAATAGTAGTTTCCGATTCTGCATATTTGTTAATAAATTAAATTTTATATAAACATCATTGTTAAAATTAGAATATGAACGAAATTTAACGTAATATGGTAAACAAGAAGAGCATTTCACAAAAGAAAGTTTATATGAGCTATTAAAATTGAAAAGAATAATATGGAATAAAATATTTAACATTAGTGTTGCCAAAAGAGTATTAAGAAATATTGATTATTTTTATATGTTTACTTTCCGTTCATGTTTCGGCAATTCTTCAATCATGCTGCTACTGTTTATATCAGCGGTGATTTTCTCTTAAATGAGAAACTTCTTAAATGAGAAGTACCTTTTAGCTATATGCCTTATAAAGAGCGGCATTTACATAGTATTAAATAAATAAATACATTTTTGTATAATTAAAATGATGCATAAGTCATTTGTTACATATAAAATACGGAGCAAATGATACGATAATTGTGGGGTCAGTTATTTTGTTAATATTATTTATATTTTTAGTGAACTGTAAGAACCCATCAAATAAAGAAGAATACTGAAATGGCTTACGTTAGAATGTATTTAATTATTGTCTTTACTTCTTTTCACATAACTGTAGAGTTCTCAAGAAGGTAGTTCGAAATAGAAAGCATAAAAAATCACATTTAACACAGCAATCCTTGAATATTACATAATTTAGAATTGGATATGTATCACAACAGAATAGCAAGTTACTAGCCATTTTTTTTTACCAAAACTCTAAATCGGAAGAAAAAAATAAAAGTTTCATGGGGATGCTATCTTTTGTCTAGAAAAACAGAACAGAAAACCACAAATATTATGCAGAATAAAAATGAAAACTATTCTGGATTATTTAAAACTTAAAATAGTAAGTCATTTATGACTTACTATTACTGTACACCAACAAAAAGAAGGTTTTATTCAAATTAGTCGTTTCAAAATTTTGGCGAAAAAGTTAACATACAATAAAACATGCATTAATAAAATATCAAGTAATCAACTAAGTACTTGATCAAACATTTAAATGCAATCAGCGAAAAATCTGCTTATATTTGTGTAGTACATTGCTGTTGTTATTTTAAAGCCACTAATAACCCAATTTTACTTTATACCGTCTTTAATTATAGTAAAATACCACTAATCTATAGTACAATATTGATATATAGAACAAAAGACAAGGAAATATGCTAAAAATATCTATAAAAAATTAAAAAGTAAAAGTAGCACTCCACGTGCTACACTTGAAAGAAAAAAATAGCCAAAGTCCACTCTTTTACTTCCTTCTGAACTACTCCAGCAACCCTAGACTTTTTCCATTATCGTGTGCTGATGCGTTCGTTGTTCCATTGTCCTGTGGACAATGCGTCCTTTCCCGGCTCTCTCCAGAATTACCGGGACTCCAAGGATGGTCCTGAATCGCCTCCTGGAGACCAATCACAACTCTCCAAAACTTGGTGAAGTTTAAGTTCAATTGTTTTCACACCACACTCTTCCTGGAATCGCGAAAAAATACTTGGGCATGCAACTCACAACTTGCGAGTGCTGAGAGCAAATCATTTTCGCAAACATCGCTGCAGTCTCACACTGCTAAAACTGTGCGTAGACGTTCTGAGAGATGATAATCACTATGAAAGATATTTCAATTTTAAGAAATATATCAGAGTCACATCAGTATAAAGAAACAAAAATTGAATTTAGACTACAATTAGTCGTATAAACCCAGAGTTAGCTTATATATTTAACAATATTTATGTACAAGTACTACATCTTGATGATGGGATTATTAAGAACTAATCATAATTATTGAATACTACAAAGGTTACGCAAACAGAAAAAAAAATAAATATGTTTTTCTAAAATAAAATTATTATGCCAAAATTATAAAACAATATTTGTATATAACATTGAAATACATTGGTGCGTTTTAAAAAGGAAATAATTTTAACAGAGTTTTACCCTCAGAAAATGTTTAATTGATAGTTAAGAATTACCAAGTATAACCAAAGCACAAATTACTATTATTTATAATCCAACCCTGCGTATTCGCATGTATCATAACAGTTTTACACTTTTTAACACGTTTTTATCCCTTTGATGACCCTTATGAATGTCATAGAAATATGCAAGCTCTAAGAATTGATTATGAGGATGTCAAATCTAACAATGAGTTTTCGTTAAAACTGATAAACTGTCAGCGAATTCTATTTTCTATATTATTAGCTTCAATATTTCTGAAATATATGAATGCAGGGTAGAGCACAATAAATTTAAAGAAGAAAAAGAAAACAGTGAATAACTTAAGATTTAACCTAGCCTAACATTATTCAGGATGTTCAATATTTTGACACAGTATAATTCCCAGTATATTTACCTCTAAAAAAAGAAAATATCTCCTACCTAAAACGGCTCATTACTTTCTGAGTAGTTTCTTTTAACTACTACAATTAAAAGCCTTCAGAAAACCGGAAAAAAACCAGTGATAAAGAAGTTAAAAATTTAAGATAAACTCAAAATATTTTTTTCAAAAATGATAAATATTTTTAATATACAAAAAACTAACTAAACAAAAGTTAAGAGTTGCGGTAAGACTTTCAAAATGTTTTGAAAAAATTACACAGGCCAGTATTTTTGTACTTTGCTATGCTTAAATTTAGATTAGTCGCAACGAAATCAAATTTTTATAGTCAGTTTCGTTGCAGTTGATTATATATCTAAAACTATGCTTTCATGGTCAAATGTGTAGAGTTTTGTTCTTCATGAC
>CM063508.1:49409032-49434032 GCA_032207245.1 Pardosa pseudoannulata
GGATCGGAAGTAACACCCGATACCAAGGCAGACAATATCAATCGACATTACAATTTAAAATATTTCTTGATCAGTACATTGGTAACAGGGAAGGGCGATACCATGATTGCCCAAATAACCGACACCACATCCCTTGATATTTTTCTTTTAATTGTATGATTATGATTGAACATATGATATGACATTCATAACCACATATTTTATTTCTCGTGACAAATCAAAGACATAACAAAAAGAAATGCAATCTCTACAAACGTGAAATGCACGGAAACATTTCTAAGAGAGTGGAAGTTATTAAAGAATGCTAATTAAGAAGATCTCAAATTAATTTTCCTCGATATTTCAATATACATGACAATGACTTTTCTACTTCTGGTGCCAGGTATTGGCAAACAATGGTCCGATGGAAAAAATGTGAGCCCCCTCCAACCACTACCCATGTGACGCTTCTATGGTTCTCAATGTGACCATCACCAAAAACGTGGTCGTGTTCGTGGTGTCCGTCACAGTGGAGTTCCAGAATTCTAATAGAGTTGGACAAGCCTTTCCCAATCATTCTATCGGGAAACGCCAATACTAAGGCAGACAATATCAATCGACATTACAATTTAAACGATTTCTTGATCAATACATTGGTAACAGGGAAGGGCGATACCATGATCGCCCAAATAACCGACACCACATCCCTTGATATTTTTCTTTTAATTGTAGGATTATGATTGTACGTATGATATGACATTCATAACCACATATTTTATTTCTCGTGACAAATCAAAGACATAACAAATAGTAAATGCAATCTCTACAAAAGGGAAATGTATGGAAACATTTCTAAGAGAGTGGAAGTTATTAAAGAATGCTAATTAAGAAGATCTCAAATTACTTTTTCTCAATATTACAATTTATATGACAATGACTTTTCTGTTGCCAGGTATTGGCAAAAAATAGTTCGAGGGAAAATATGTGAGCCCATTCCAACCACAACCCATGTAACCATTCTATGGTTCTCAATGCAAAAGTCACCAAAACATGGTAGTGTTTTTGGTCACCGTCACATTGGAGTTCCAGAATTCTAATACAGTTGGACAAACATTCCCGATCATTGGATCGGGAAAGGCCGATACTCAGGCAGACAATATCAATCGACATTACAATTTAAAAGATTTCTTGATTATTATATTGGTAACAGGGAAGGGCGATACCATGATCGTCCAAATAACCGACACCACATCCCTTGATATATTTTCTTCTTTTAATTGTATGATTATGATCGAACGTATGATAGGACATTCATAACCACATATTTTATTTCTCGTGACAAATGAAAGTCATAACAAAAAGTAAATGCAATCTTAACAAAAATGAAATGCACGAAAACATTTCGAAGAGAGTGAAAATTATTAAAAAATGCTAATTAAGAAAATCTCAACTTACTTTTCCTCGTTATTTCAATATATATGACAATGACTTTTCTTTGCCAGGTGCTGTGGTGTAGTACATTGCTGTTGTTATTTCAAAACATTTTATAACCAAAGTTTACTTTATATTGTCTTTAATTATAGTAAAATGCCACTGATCTATATTACAACATTCATATATTAAACAAAAGACAAGGAAATATGCTAAAAAATTATTTTTAAAAAATTAAAAGTTAAAAGAAGCACTCCACGTGCAACGCCTAAAAAAATTGCCAATGTCCAAGAGAACGCTGCATTCTTTTAATTCCTATTTTCTCCTCAGGCAACCCTATACTTTTTCCAATATCCTGTGCTGATGCTTTCTTTGTTCCATTGTCCTTTGCACAATGCGTTCTTTCCCGGCTCTGCCCAGAAGGACCGGGACTCCAAGGATGGTCCTGAATCGCCTCTTGGAGATCAATCACAACTCTCCAAAACTTGGTGAAGTTTAAGTGCAATCGTTTTCACTGGCCACACCACACGCTTCCTGGAGTCATGAAAAAAACTTGGGCATTCAACCCACAAAATGTGTATGCGGCGAGCATATCGGTTTCGCAAACCTTATGTCAAACATAGCTGCACTCTCACACCAGGTATAGGCAAATAATGGTCAGAGGACAAAAATGTAATCCTTCTCCCATCCATTACCGATGTGATGGGCCTAGGGTACTCAACGTAACGGTCAACAAAAACACGGTGGTGTTTTGGTCACCGTAACATTGGAGTTCCAGAATTCGAACAGAGTTGGACAAGTCTTTCCTGATCATTGGATTGGTCGTAATAGCCGATACCAAGGCGGACAATATCAATTGAAATTACAATTTAAAAGATTTCTTGATCATTTCACTGGTAACAGGGAAGGGCGATACTATGATCGCCAAAATAACAGACATCACATTCCTTGATATTTTTTTTCTTTTAATTGTATGATTATTATCGAGTATATGCAACTCCAATTCCGGGCAACGTACTGATGACCTAAACAACAAATCGGCAAACTCTTGGGTGAAATACCTGCTTAAATGTTGTTCATATACCTATCACTAATGAAGTTCATATAGATATTGCTTCTAATTGTGAAAAACTGCAAATAATTAACATGTACGATCCTCATTTTTTTCTTTACTTTTCAGGCATAAAATGAGGTGAGAGATGATTTATTGTACGTAAAATGAGGTATGCCGTATTGTACGTCTTAAAAAATCATTTCTAATTTTATCACAAATATGATAATAGCAATTTCCAAAATGAGTATTAGAGATTAACGTAACACTACTGGAATACTTTGGAAAAATAAAAGTTTTTTAAAAATTAGGTATAAAAAAATCATATAATTCTAAATTGATTTTTCGTCATTATTATTATCAAGTCATACATAAAATTTGTCTAAAATATTGAAGGAAAATGTTTAATAGACTGAAATAAATTATGCATTTACTATATTTTCCATGATTTCTATTAATATATCATCATTAAAAAATTTTCAAGGTATAAAGTTTCAATATTATTTCGTTTACTACAGAAAATTCAAATAAATTGCTTCTGTAGGTATTGTGTGAAGAGGAGTCAAAAAACATTCAATTTTTGACCTGTAATATTTGTTTTCTCTTTAAATGAGAATGTACAACAAAAAATGATTTAGGGAAGTAAAATAATCATTTAACTGAAAACAGTCATATTTGTATAAAGCATATACTTAGACATTTCTAAGAGAGTGGAAATTATTAAAGAATGCTAATTAAGAAGATCTCAACTTACTTTTCCTCATTATTTCAATATATATGACAATGACTTTTCTTTGCCAGGTAGAAGAAAATAATGGTTAGAGTGCAAAAATATAATAATTCTCCCATTCATTACCGATGTGATGGGCCTAGGGTACTCAACGTAACGGTCACCAAAAACTTGGTGGTGTTTTTATCACCGTCACATTGGAGTTCCAGAATTCGAACAGAGTTGGACAAGCTATTCCTGATCATTGGATCGGTCGTAACAGCCGAAACCAAGGCAGATAATATCAATCGACACTACAATTTAAATGATTTCTTGATCATTTCACTGGTAACAGGGAAGGGCGATACTATGATCGCCAAAATAACAGACATCACATTCCTTGATATTTTTCTTTTAATTGTATGATTATGATCGGGTATATGCAACTCCAATTCCGGGCAACGTACTGATGAAACAACAAATCGGCAAACTCTTGGGTGAAATACCTGCTTAAATGCTGTTCATATGCCTACCACAAATGAAGTTCATATTAATATTGTTTCCAATTGTAAAAAACGGCAATTAATTAACATATACGATCCTCATTTTTTTTTCTTTACTTTTTCAGGCATAAAATGAGGTCAGTGATGATTTATTGTACTTAAAAAGAGGTATGACGTATTGTGTGTCTTAAAAAAACATTTCCAATTTTATCACAAATATGATAATTAACGATTTCCAAAATGAGTACTGGAGATTAACGTAGCACAACTGGAATACTTTGAAAAAACTAATATGATACAAAATAATTATTTTAAAAATTAAATATAAAAATTTCAAATAGTTCTTAATTTAATTTTTCGTCATTATTATTATCATCAAGTCATACATAATATTTGCCTAAAATATTGAAGAAAAATATTTGATAGATTGAAGTAAATTATGCGTTTACAATATTTTCCATGATTTCTTTTAATATACCATCACTAAGAAATTTTCAAGGTATAAAGTTTCAATATTATTTCGTCTACTACAGAAAAATGAAATAAATTACTTCTGTAGGTATTGTGTAAGGAGGAGTCAAGAAACATTCAATTTTTGACCTGTAATATTTGTTTTCCCTTTAAATGAAAATGTAAAACAAAAAAAAAATATATTTAGGGGAGTAAAATAATCATTTAACTGAAAAAATTCATATTTGTATGAAGTATATACTTAGTGTGACACTTTCATGGCAAAAATAATTTTATTTATTAGGTCAATTTTCCTCTTAAATTGTAGGTCGGGATCAAAAGTCTACAGCAAAGTAATTTATAATTCCGCTATCTATGATCAAATGGTACCAGTACTCTTATCAAACGAGGTGTTCTGCATGTTCTAAAGCATACATAACAACTGTTAACTTTTCCACAATTGCATAAAGTGCACTGGAAACATACTCTGCACTACCATGGTAAATGACTTCCGTATCTATCTGAAACAGAGATGCTAATTGTTGCATGATATATACTGCAAATACAAGATATATAATGTACAAATTCATTTTGAAAACTTATAAGTACAATATGAATAGACTGATATAAATGAAGTCCTTAAGTAACGAAAAGAACTAAGACCCATTGCTCTTCACTCTTTATCATAAACAGCTAAAGTAATTACTCACCTCCATACAAGATGTTTATATGTTCTAGAAGTATAACGTCTGAAGAGCCCATGAGAATTATTTTCCACTTTCCCAAAACTGCATAAAGTGTGTTATAAGAATACTGTTCACAATCACTTGAATTATGACTTCCCTATGTATCTAAAGCACAGAAGCTAATTGGTACGTAACATATGCTGTAAATCCCAGATATATGGTACGAAAATTCATTTAAAAATATTTTTATTTTTTGCTAAAACAGTTTGAGGCTGTTAAAATGAAGTTCTAAGATAAAGAAAAGTACTATGTTCCCTAAAGAACCTTTTATCTGCAGCACCTATCATCAAATAATTTAGTCACCTCCATACAAGGTGTTACTACATGTTGTAAGAGTATTTGCGCTGAATCATAGACTCATGAGAACTATTCACCACTTTCTAATAATTGCATAAAGTGCTTTGGAAACATACCCTTTCCAATCACAGTAATGACTTCTCTATCTATCCAGAGCATCAAAGCTAATTAATATATGATACATACTGATCGCGTTACCTCTGACAGCTTCTGGCATGACCTATATATGAACATTTTCCCTAGAAATGGAGAATGACCTCCCCTAATTCAAATCACTGTCATCATAAATCTATTAAAGGTACAGTAATTTTAAAAAGTGACACCAAAATTCTTTCTGAGAACACAACTAATCATACAATCCTTCTAATATCTCTGTCCTAAAATTCTCATCACTTTTAACAAAACATAAATCAATATTTTCGTTAATAAAAAAAGTTTAACATATGTACATTAGCAGTGCATTGTGAGCTAAACTTTTTAAGTATTCGAGAACTTTTTATCCGTATAAAATTTAACTTTAATAGAGAACTTTAAAAAATATTTAATCACTTTGCATTATTAGAAATAGTAGATACTCAGAAACTTACAGTTTTTTTAAATGTAGTTTCTACTTTCATTCTTGTAGTTTAGCTACTTTCTGCTACATAATTTTTTTTTCAATTTCAAAATATTTCGGTTTATAACGTTATATATACAATGGCCTTGTTATAAAAATTGAGAATAAGATCATAAAAAATCTAAAAATTGTATTTACAGCAAAATATAAATCCTTCTTTTTCAAATTATATTCTCTCAGATGATATGTAACGGTCACACCGTTCAAACCTTTTTTTAAAAAAAGTATAGTAGCATTTTCTGGAAACTGATTCAAGGAACTATTTACTACTGCAATAACTTCAGAATATGTATTAAAAATTTTGATGTTAAACAGCCAGAAATTCCATTGTGAATGATTTGGACTGTAAGGGTGTAACGAAAAGTTAGAGTTCAGCAACGCCAGTGCGAAACTGACCTAGAGGCGAAAGCGAAGTGAGTGACACTTCTTCGACCCCATTGGTCAAGAGGGGTTGCTAATCGTGGAGTAGCCCTCTTTGGCCAAGGCAGCGCTGCCCAACGAAAATTCAAAATAAACAAAATTCAGCAGTAGGAATTCGGTTTTTTTTTCAATTTTGTATTTTCTTACGAGTACTCCATTTATATGTGCGGCTGGACTAGATGCTCTGTCGGCCTCATCATAATAATGGGGAAAGCCACATGATTTCAATATCGCAATTACTAAGAAATTTCTGAACAGAAATAGCGACATGATGCGAACATTATAGTGATATAATGTCCAATTCTCTATAAGTTGTCCATCACGATTTCTTAAATCTTCAAATATTAAAAAAAAATGAAACGTAGGAGGCAATTCTGGAGGTAGATCATGTTGATATATTACACCATACCATTTCCAGTATATTTGATTTGTCGAATTTTTACAGAGAGGGAGAATCAGTGATCTTCCATAGACTCATTGTGTACTTCGTAAGTGTTACAAAATTTTACACCAAAGTCTCATCACTTGTTATTGCAGTCTTTATAAACTTCGGATCATTTTGAAGCACCTGTATTTACCCACAACATTAGTAAACTCTTGCTTGTATATGCTCTTTAGTAAGGTAATGAGGGACTTATTTGGAACAAACATGGCGAAACTAAATTGTTGCAAAGGATAAAAAATATCGACGTTTTTGAAATGTCAGTTGATGCTATCGCTTCACTTGACTTCGCCGGCCGATTTCTTTGCAAGATTGCCTCTAAAGGGTTAACATTTCCATTATTCACAACACTTTGTTGACAGCGAAGCTTAGAGAAGACAGTTCTGTAGACAAACTACCTTTTTTGAAGTCTAGTATGCTATCTAAAAATCGTAACCATCGTTTCCAAGTTACGAATGTAGTCAATTTCATTCCATCTAATCCGCTCTGTATCTGGCGGCTTCCTAGCCTAAAGAAAAATTGTACAAGGCAATGTTGGGCACTACATAACACAGTGTCTCATAGAAATAAGAAAATTAAAGTTTGAGAAATATAATTTTTCATATAAAGCAATAATATATAATACTAAGTAGAAACAATCAAAAAACAATAAACATAAACTTTTCTTTTTTGATCTCATTGGGGGGTCTTTTTAACTCTTTCTTGGTACTTAGGCTTAAATTTAGACACTAATAAAAAACAGGACACGAATGCAGTGAACAGTCTTCTCGGCTTTCAACTCGTTTCTGGTCAAATATATTAAGTTCAAATGACTTTCAATTTCTTGTATTATTGAATCATTTTATTGAATATAAGTCTGCGTGTGGTACTCACATTTACTCAACATCATTGTGTATGCTTTTGTATGTAACATTTAGAATATATTCCTTTATCAATAGAATTTCCCAAAAGCGTGTATAACTCCCGAATCAAATGTCTTACAAAAATGAGCCAAAATGTATCAAAAACAATATGTGCGAAAGTACATTTTTGATACATTTGAAGTACATTTTGATTTCCGGAAGAGGTGTTTCACAGATAATAATAATGTCACTAAGAATGGGTATATAGTAATAATAGTCTCATACACCCACCATTATTATGTGACAATTATGCGTTGACTCAGGTCAAACACTTCCGGATTAAACATACATATCCGCCATGAAACTGTAAAGACACGCGTTGTATTCGGCTTCCTAAATTAACCCTAAATTCACGCGTAGCATCCCACGCTCTTAATTAAATTTATGCGTTAATAGAATATAATTATCACCATCATGCAAATAAAGCCCTTTTTAATAGATTGTAAGTTACAACGAATTAAATTTATTGATATTTTACATTAAAAAGAAGTATTAATCCTAACAATTACAAAGCTGGTTCTGCTAGAAATATAATATTTGGTTGCCCTTCTACAAAAACGGATTTCTAATAAATTCATACATAACGCCTTAAATTTTGTTTTCCTATTTCATATATATGCTTTTTTATTTTCAGTTTATTATAATATATAAAATCCTCAAAACAGAAGTAACAAAATATACCTGGAAAGTAAACTTTTATTCATTTCTTCTATAAGAGTTTATCTGATATAAATCTACACTTTCACACAGCTTTTCAATTGCGCATGATCCTATCTAAAGAGATAGGGAAATAGTACAATAAAATTTTAAACTTACGTTTATATATATATGTCAGGATTTAAATTGTAGATTAATTTTAAAAGATTTTAATTAGGGATTCTTTACTGAGAGTGACGTGGCGTGATGAGTTAGCCACATAAATACAGCTCAAGCGCAGTGTTCACATTCCGCAGAGCTGTGGCTAACCGAAGCAGCTAAGCCTGCCTCTGTTAAAAGTTGGGCGCCAATGAGCGACGCCATTGAAGAGGATTAATGAGTAGTGTGCTCTGAGATTTGAATAAAGGATGAAAATGTACTCAGGACTCTACTGTCGTTTAGTGGAACGTGTCATTCATATATATATATATATATATATATATATATATATATATATATATATATATATATATATATATATATATATATATATATATATATATATATATATATATATATATATATATATATATATATATATATATATATATATATATATATATATATATATATATATATATATATATATATATATATATATATATGTATATATATGTATATATATATATATGTATATATATATATATATATATATGTATATATATATATATATATATATATATATATATATATATATATATATATATATATATATATATATATATATATATATATATATATATATATATATATATATATATATATATATATATATATATATATATATATTATATGCATATATGTATGTATGTTTATACATACAAAAACCTTAATCACACACAACACCGTCATCATGCACACTGACATATATATTTATATATGTATATATGTATATATATATATATGAATATACACATATATAAATGTATGTATATGCTAATATACATATGTATATCTAGATAGATAGATGCATATATAAATGTATATATATATATGTGTGTGTGTGTGTGTGCGTGCATGCATACAACTCATTACAAATTTAAAACCGCTTTTGGTTGAATTAACATTTCTTAATTTTTTACATTATTTACTCCTGGTTTATATATTTTCTTTATTTGTATTTATAAACAGTGGATTCTTGTAAATTTTATAAATAAAACCCCTCAATTTATTTAGATCATCATGATTTTAATATAATTAAATTTTTGTTGTGAATATCTATAAAATTTTACCACCAAATTTATTTTCAAAGGTGCATTTTCTTTAAATTTCTTACTAGAGAAAACAATGTTAAGTTTATAAAGTAAATAAATGATTTATGGGGCTTAAAAATGTTTAAACATAACGATCTAAAAACTTTATTTCTATCGAAAAAGTAATGCAGGAGAGATTAATTATACTGAAAGATTTTTAGTGTCATTTATCTCGGAGGAGATTAATTGTTTAGCCGTCATGGAAACTGCTGGTTAATTATAAGTTTTTTTCCCTAAATAAAACCTTAAATCTCTTCTATATTTATTTTTATCATTACTTAGGATAATTTTTATTTTTAACTACCCTAGCATATTTTAAGTGACAGATTTAATTATTTTCAACAATGTATACACTGAAAATTCTATTTTCCCAGCAAATAACTAAATCATTCTCCTGGAGGCACAAAATGCCCCATAAAGTCACGATAGTAGATGGAGGTCGCGATAATCTGCCCCGAATTTAAATTGAGATGGCGACGGTGCAGAACTGGCGACATTTTCTAGGAATTAATTACTTTCGCATGTCTGTAAAAATCGCGTTCAGTTAAGAGATCCTCTCAGACGCTTTCATAAAACGCCACGCCCTTGTCAAAGAGGGTCTCCTCCTAATTTGACGGCAGATGAAGTGGTCATTATGAATCTTTGGAAGGGAATTAGTAGACTTTATTAACAGGACGAATTTTGCATGTTAAGATTAAAGCAAGCAAATGGGGAAATTTAACAATCGCTTATGCTCTGTTCGATTAAGATGTAGAATTTATAATAATCGTCGCATGTCGCAATGCCACATTTGATTATTATATCCATTTGAATTTCAGTCTTTTTTCTCGTGTAAGGTTTAGGTTAATTATTTTTTGCAATTTGAAATATTTAAATATTGATTGTTAATTTATTAATTTATCTCCCACTTGTGATAATAATCCCCTGTATAATAATAGCCTAAGTTATCTGTCCGTGTGTCCTCGAATTTATGAAGCGGTTGGACCTGGAATGGATAGAGTCACACATATTGGATCCTTGATTTGGTTTGTAACGTTACGGTCTACTGTTTTGCACACGAGGGATAATGAGACAGGGACCTTAATCGGCTTAAAGTCGATTCCGAATGGCTACAAACATTCATGCCCACAGCGGGATTCGAACCCGAGAACTCCGGTTCAGAAGAGCAGCGCTCTACTATTCGGCCATCTTTCGGCTATTGGATTCTTGATGAGTTAGGGTTAGCAAAATTCAAAACAAATTCAAAAACTTCGAAATCCACCCCTTCCCCCCTTTTCGATCGTTTAATGCCATTATTTCAAGCGATATTTTTCAAGTTAAGAACAGGCGGGGATTAATTTCCTGAATTTATCACATTATAAATAGATGAAAATAACATTTTTTCCTAGCATTATGACGTCATTCCTTTAACCCTCTTGTTCGAGCCCCTGCGTTGCAAGCTCTTGTTTGTATTTATGAGCGCCATCTGGCGAGAATTGTCGCTAGTAGGTGTAGTCGCTCGTTTGTCGTCACCTAGAGCAGACGTTCGGTTCTATGGGGATCCGATCCTGCTTTTGTGAAAACTCCCTCATTGGGATTTAATTATGCTTCTTATAGTTGAAGTATTGGTTTTAGTTGGTTTTGCAATAAATATGATTAAAATACAGTCCGCTCTCTTCATTTGCTAGTTATGTTTTTTGACTTTCGTTTTTGGAACTGAGCTTCTGCGCCATCATTGGTCTCCTCGACTGCCGGAGTGATTTTAGAATTGTTTGAAATCATTGTTCATTATGGCTGAACTTACGGTTTTGAATCGAAAGCGTGGTGGACTCAAAGCACAATTGACAAAGATTGAAGGATTTGTGCTTGACGTCGAGAAAACTGGTAAAGTTGATCCTACAGAATTAGAAATCAAGTTTAATAAACTGAAGGATATAAATGCTCGTGTGAATGACTTAAGGACAGAATATTACAAACTTGTGAAAGATGAGGATATAGATTTCGTAGAAGACAGTTTGGAAGAAATCGAAACAGAAAGCTCGAAAATCGAAGTAAGTCTTATTAAGCTTTCTAAGTCTTTAAATAAAACTGATGATATTACTGGTGTAACTAAAGTAAATATTAAGTTGCCAGAAATTTCACTACCCAAATTTTCGGGTAAAATTGAAGAATGGAGTATTTTCAAAAAACAATTTTCATTGTTAGTTGCAAGTAATAATCAGCTGTCAGAAGCTCACAAATTACATTATTTACAATCATGTTTAATTGGAAATGCAAAGCAATTACAAAATATTGATGATTCTTTTGATTCACTGTTTAAGGCTCTTGAAGCTAGATTTGAAAATAAAAGACTAATAGTAAATACGCATGTAAACGAATTACTTAATATTCAAAAATTACATAATGAAAATGCAAAAGACTTTCGCTTACTAATTGACAATATAGAGAAAATTTTGAGATCATTAAAATTAATGAAATTAGATTTGGATAAATTAAGCGAAGTATTTTTGATAAATATTGTTTTTAATAAATTGGACAAGGAATCTCAAAAACAATTTGAAATGTCATTAGATTCAAATGAGCTAGTAAAATGGGAGACTTTCCTTACATTCCTTCAAAAAAGATGCCAAATTTTAGAAAATATACAAAGTAAGAACAATTTTGCAAATTTTAAAATTAATTTTCATAGCAATAAATCTCGTGCATTAGTTTCAAAAGTTAAATCTACATTATGCTTTGTATGCAAAAAATCTCATAGGATCCAGAAGTGTGATGAGTTCATTAAATTAAACCCTCTAGAACGTTACGATCTAGTCAAAAAACATGCATTGTGTATAAACTGTTTCAGCCCAAGCCACAAACTTGCAATGTGCCACTCCAGAAACTGCAGCCTTTGTCACTTGAGACATCATGATTTGCTGCATAGACCAGATACCCGAAACATTCCCCTCGAAAAAGAAAATAAAAAAAGCGTTGAAGAGCCACCCCTCAGTGTCCAGTATCAAAGCAACTCTAGTGGGGGAGATGCAGAAAGTGGTGAGTCACCCGCCTGCCTCTTCTCGAAAACCAAAACAACAATTCTAGCAACCGCTATCGTGTGGGTTCAAAATATTTATGGGCAGTATGTCAAAGCAAAAGCTGTTCTAGACTCTGGAAGCCAATCTCATTTTGTCACTACTGATTTTATTAATCGTGCTTGTTTAAGAAAAACAAGAATAAATGTTCCAGTTTCAGGTTTAGGTGGAACGATTACTACAATAAAATCACAGGCTTCCGCCATAATTTCTAATGGAAATGGTTCCTTTTCTGCATCTATAAACTTATTAGTGGTTCCTCGAATAACGGATATGGTTCCATCGAAAAAATTAGATTTACATAATTTAGAAATACCTCCCAGTGGAATTCTTGCTGATCCAACATTTGATTGTCCTTCTAAAGTCGACATGCTCTTGGGCGCAGAAAAATATTTTGATATTTTAAGAACAGAACAAATTCGTAGCTCGTCAAATTCTCTTGTATTCCAAAACACTGTATTTGGTTATATAGCAAGCGGGAGTGTGGAAAACACTCATAATTCACCTAGTTATTGTGGGCTTGCTACTCAATATGAAAATATTGAAAATGTAATAGAAAAGTTTTGGATAATGGAAAATATTAATGAAGACAAACCTATTCTAAGTAAAGAAGAAGCGTTTTGTGAGTCACATTTTAAAGAGACTCACAAACGAAATCAAGATGGAAGATTTATTGTTACTATGCCGATAAATAGCGAAAAGTTAGGCGAATCAAAACCTTTAGCAAACCGTAGGCTAAACCAATTAATTAAACGACTGGACAAAGACCCTAACATGAAAAATTTGTATCATGAATTTATATCAGAATATGAAAATTTGGACCATATGGAAAGGATTAATGATGAAATTGATAATGAAATGACATACTACATGCCACATCACGGTGTGTACAAACCTGACAAATCGTCAACTCAACTTCGTGTAGTCTTCAATGCTAGTGCAGCTACTACCTTGGGTAATAGTTTAAACGATTTACTCCTTTCAGGTGCTGTGCGTGAAGACATATTTGAAATAATGGTCAGGTTTCGAGAATTCAAATTCGCATTTTCTGTGGACATAAAAAAATGTACCGTCAGATATTAATTGATGAATCTCAAAGAGATTTACTACGAATTTTGTGGAAAACCAGCCTAGATGAGCCTCCTGTGACATTTAGGCTCAAAACTGTTACTTACGGTACAAAGAGTGCTCCATTTTTGGCCATACGCACATTGATACAATTAGCGGAAGGTAATTCGAAAACTTTTCCATTAGCTGCTGAGGTCGTATTAAACAATTCTTACATGGACGATATAGTAGCTGGAGCAAAGGATTTAAAAACGGCTAAAGAACTCCAAGTACAACTCATAGAGATGATGCAAAGCTGCAAAATGCACCTTCATAAATGGCATTCTAATTCCTGTGAACTTTTAAATTCTTCTTCAAACCAACATCATGAACATTACTTCACGTCAGATTTAGATCACACTGTTAAAACATTAGGAACAATTTGGAAGTCTCAAGAAGATAAATTTTGTTTCAAGGTGGAAATAATTGAAAAGACGATTTATACAAAACGTGATGTTTTATCCACCATAGCTAGATTATACGATCCTCTTGGTTTTATTGGCCCAGTTATAGCTAAAGCGAAGATTTTTCTTCAGAAATTATGGATAGCAAAATTAAATTGGGATGATCCCTTGCCTGGGAAACTCTTCTTCAGAATGGCTACAATTTGTATCCGAGTTGAAACATGTGGAAGAAATTAAGATAAGCAGATACGTTTTGCTGGACAATGCAGTTAAATTCATACTTCCAGGATTTTCAGACGCTTCAGAATCTGCATATGGAGCAGTTGTGTATTTAGAAAGCAAAACTAAGAACTCTGTGGCATCTCATCTTATAGCTAGTAAGTCTCGTGTTTCTCCTCTTAAAGTTATCTCAATACCGATACTAGAACTCTGTGCTTGCCTATTGCTTTCACAACTTGTAACCAAGGTGTGTGCATCTTTGAAAACACCAATTGACGAAGTAATTCTATATTCCGACTCTACAATAGCTTTGGAATGGATCAAGACAGAACCTCATAAATTAAAATGTTTCGTCGGTAACAGGGTTTCCAAGATCCAATCTCTAACAGGTTCCTACCAGTGGAGACATGTCTCGTCGAGTGACAACCCAGCTGATAGTGTATCCCGCGGACTTTTCCCGAAGGACCTGGTTCGAAACAAGATGTGGTGGTATGGCCCCTCTATCCATACGGACAGTGTGCTCCCAGCCAGACCTTTACCTTCCGAGGACATTCAAAAGAACATAGACTGTGAAATGAAGAATCCTTCTAATGAAATTTTATCATCAGCTGTCACAACCAATACCTTTTTAACTGATTTTCTTAATCTCACTAATAATTATCTTAAATTAATTAGAGTTTTAAGTTTTATTTTTAGATTCCTTAGGAAGTGTAGGAAGGAAACATCAAAAGTGGGACCCCTTGATGTTGAGGAGGTGAATAGTTCCGAACGGTTCTTAATCAAATATATTCAGAATGAGCAATTCCCAAAAGAAGTAAGAAGTTTAAGAACCTTAGGTGAAATCCCAGCAACGAGTCAGGTAAAGCTGTTAAACCCTTTTCTTGATGAGAATGGATTATTACGAATAAATGGTAGACTAGGACATAGTGACTTAAATGTTAACAAAAAATTCCCCATTATTTTGCCTTCCAAACATAAATTAACATATTTAATTGTTAAATATTATCATCATAAATATCTACATGTCGGCCCTCAAAACTTGTTACATCACATTAGAGATAAATTCTGGATCATAAATGGACGTAGCATTTGTCGTAAAGTAGTTCACGAGTGCATAACCTGTTACAAAGTAAAACCAGTGACTGCACAACAAATAATGGGTTATTTACCCAAAGAACGTATAACTAAAAATTTTCCTTTCCTTATCTCAGGAGTAGATTTTTGCGGCCCATTTTACATTAAATATCGTAACCAGAGAAAAGGCACTTTAAACAAAATTTACGTTTGCATTTTTATTTGCTTTGCAACAAAAGGCATGCATTTAGATACAGTCACTGATTTGACTTCTGCGGCATTTATTGTAACCCTCAAAGATTTATAGCTAGAAGAGGTAAATGCGCTAAATTGGTTACCGACAATGCAACTAATTTCATAGGTGCAAATATTGAAATTAAGAGGTTACATAAATTAGTTTCTCGGCCTGATGACACTCTTTCCGGTTACCTATCATCTGAAAATATCGATTGGAAGTTCCTTCCCCCTCGGGCTCCAAATTTCGGAGGTTTATGGGAAGCTGGTGTTAAGTCTATAAAATATCACCTTAAACGGGTTGTGGGAAATTCTAAATTAACTTATGAGGAATTTTTAACAGTAGTCATACAAGTCGAAGGTATCCTGAATTCTAGACCACTTATCCCACTTTCATCTGATTTAGACGACTTAGATGTTTTAACGCCCGCCCATTTCCTAGTAGGGAGGCCTATAAATTCTCTAGTAGAACCTAACATCTCGACCATTGAGGATAACAAATTAACATCATGGCAAAAAACGACAAAATTGACTCAACAAATTTGGAAAAAAATGGACGAATAGCTACTTAAATACTTTACAACAAAGAACTAAATGGTATCTGAACAAAGATAATGTAAAAATAGGAGATTTAGTAATAATAAAAGAGGATAATATTGCTATGTGTGATTGGCCACTTGGTCGAATTACAGAAGTATTTTTGGGTCCAGATAACAAGGTTCGTGTAGTCCTGATTAAAACCCAACGAGGTATTTATAAAAGGCCCATATCAAAAATTTGTTTGCTTCCAAATAAGGAATTTGAATATTAATTATCATTACATTTGGATGTAAAGTTACTATTTTGTTTGTAAATATTGTATATAACTGTTGTATATAATTTAAATGTTAACTGTGTAAATGTGTATTTTATATTTTATATTTGTTCGTAAAAATTGTGTACATGTATTAAGTGTTGTAAAAAAAAAGAAAAAGATGTTAATCATGTTTTGCATATCATAGACATGCAACGTGGGGCGGCATGTTCGAGCCCCTGCGTTGCAAGCTCTTGTTTGTATTTATGAGCGCCATCTGGCGAGAATTGTCGCTAGTAGGTGTAGTCGCTCGTTTGTCGTCACCTAGAGCAGACGTTCGGTTCTATGGGGATCCGATCCTGCTATTGTGAAAACTCCCTCATTGGGATTTAATTATGCTTCTTATCGTTGAAGTATTGGTTTTAGTTGGTTTTGCAATAAATATGATTAAGATACAGTCCGCTCTCTTCATTTGCTAGTTATGTTTTTTGACTTTCGTTTTTGGAACTGAGCTTCGGCGCCATCACCTCTCATTTAATCACTTCTTATTTTAAATTATTTAAATATCGTCTTCATTATTTTCATACGTTTTATCACTGAACTTAGATACTACGTAAATAATTTTCTTTTATATTTGGCTTAAATAATAGATTAGGTATATATGTGATAATTTAAAATTTAATCATCTATTATTTTTTGTTGCAAAATAATTCAAAGCCAAAAAACAAACCATTTTTTATGTGCCTTATAGGGAACTTTGCAATTCTGGAACATTAAAAATTTTATTGATCCCATCATATGAAGGGCTAGTAATAGTAGCTAGTAATAGTTTGCTAGTAATAGATTAATTTGAAGTTAAGTCACTGACAGTTTCATTTATAATCTTTGCAATTCGTCGATAGCATCACACTAACATCATTCTATACTAAGTACCCTGTAATCTGAACACCTCTCTATATAAAGAAATTCAGATTTAAAAGGCAAAAATAACATTTTTTCTAGCATTATGACGTCATTTCTTTAACCATCGCAATAATTGATTTCTTATTTTAAATTATTTAAATATCGTCTTCATTATTTTCATACGTTTTATCACTGAACTTAGATATTACGTGAATAATTTTCTTTTATATTTGGCTTAAATAATATATTACGAACATATGTGGTAATTTTAAAATTAATCATCGATTAGTTATTATTGCAATGTAATTGTTATCACTGGTATTAACAACAAATTCTGTTCATAAAAGACTAGGCGTCTATATCGCGGACTAATAAATATCTAGCTTTTATGTTATATATCTTTGGAAATTAAAATGTTTGTGTGATTGTTTTTTATACATAACCACACGGTTTGCGATCGATTCGCTAAATTTTGGACATCATTCATATGTACCGTCAAATAATCACTATCAATATTAAAACCTCTGCTGTCCATACTCTCACGTAATATGACAAATAAATTAAAGTTGGCAAATAATATGCAGTATGTACAGATAAACAAATTCTTGAGCGCGTACCGGATAATTTTTAACCATTTTTTTTCACTTGCGTCATAGGGTACTTTAGAATTCTGGGAAATTAAAAAAATTTAATGATCCTGTCATATGACGGACTATATGCTAGTTAAGAATATACACACAGGAATATACGCATGGATTTTAAAACGAAATTACTAATGAGGATGAATGGAACAGATATGCTCCCAAACCGGTAGTGAGGTCTATCCATCCACAAGTCGACAAACTTACACTCAATACACCTAGCTTTACTAATAAGTTTGGTTTACTTTAGTTTGGAGAGCTGTGGTCTAGTTTTTTGCAACACGAGAGTTAATGCTACCAAGATTTACGCTTAAATGCGATTCCTAATAACTACGAGCATCTATGCAGCAGTGGAACTAGAAACCACGAACTCTAGCCCTAACTATTAGGTCATCATTCGTCCATTACCAACAGGAAGAAACATCTTGCAATGCTTAATAAAATATATAAATGGACAGTTGTAGAAAAATAGTTCTTCGTACAGTATTTACATAAGTTGTCTTGAGTATATGCCTAGCAGTTTGAATTTTACAGTTATTTAATTGCAGATACAAATGCATGTATTTGTAAAATTCATGTCAATATATATTGACATGAAAATCACAAGACGTTTACACAACAAAAAAAAAATAAAAGTTACAATATCACTATACTTAACAAAGCCAAACATAAAAAAGTCTATATATAACTTACCACAGATACACCAACAGTAAAATAGTCGGTTGGAAAACATGAACAATATGTTTATCAAAAACTGTTGCATGTCGTACATATTGGTTTCATTATTGTTATTTATATCTAAGTCCAAATGCATTATCCAATTAGAAATATGAATGAAAAATGATACAACTAACATCACTTATCACAATGTAGAGTTTTATATTTGGAAACCAATTGCTACAAAGCTTACGTCTATATGTCAGGAATTAAGAAAGAGGAAAATTGAATAGCGTCCATAATAATTCCACCAATCATTTAGAAGTACTACTCTAATGTATGTATGTATGAATAAAGAGAAACCCAAAACGTGAATACATTGTGTATTGAAGGTTTGTGAATGCAGGCAAGCGCCCAAATCACAAATGGGCAGATGAAATAAAAAATATTAAAATTTTTCTCACCTGAAAAAACAGTATTTTAAATTAGAGATTTCCCTTCAAATTAATATTTAATTTATATCTATATTTAAAATTTTATTTATCTATATTAAGGTGAAAGAAGTTTTACGAAACTAAAATGATTAAAGCAGTATTGATAGCTTCAATCAACTGAGAAAGGTTTAATGTTTTGGAATCGTATGTAAACAAAAGCTGAACTGAGAGAGATGTTAGAATTATCAAATTTTACTAAGGAATTGAGAAATAAAAATGATAAAGATACAAGTTGACATTTTTGATTTCACACACACACATATGTATATATATATATATATATATATATATATATATATATATATATATATATATATATATATATATATATATATATATATATATATATATATATATATATATATATATATATATATATATATATATATATGTAATGAGACTGACTTCTCGATGGGGTGTTGCAGTCATGGCCATAAAAATGATACCGTTTCAGCTATAGACCTTTATTAAGACAACTTTGAAGGACGGGTTCCCACTTCATCATAGGGACAAACTGAAGGGTCAGCTAGCATAAAGTTCTATTTACAAGACCATTAACACCTGGGTCAACATCTGTGGGAAAATATCTCTAGGAAAATCTGTCTCCGCTAGTGTGTATCTCCTTTTTATTTGGAAATTTCCTAAATTGTCCGCTAGGGGCATGTAGGTTTATAATTGGCCAGGCCCCTTCTCTGAGGGCGTAACCTGTAGCCCCAGTGGTCAATTTAGGTTAGGGGTTAAAAAGGGGAATGTAAAAAGACGCGGGAATTTTTACCCTTGATTTAAGTTTTGAAAACCCCTGAGAATTTTCCTTACATATATATATATATATATATATATATATATATATATATATATATATATATATATATGTGTGTGTGTGTGTGTGTGTGTGTGTGTGTGCGTGTGTGTGTGTGTGTGTGTGTGTGTGTGTGTGTGTGTGTGTGTGTAATAAGACAAAATTCACGATGGGTGCTTGCAGTCATGGCCCATAAAAATGACACCGTTTCAGGTAAGGACCTTTATTAACGGAACGTTGGAGGACGGGTTTCTACTTCATTATAGGTACAGGACAAACGAAGGTGTCACCTAGCATGAAGGTAGAAATAAAAGGCCCTCAACTCCTGGGTCAACATCTCAGTCAAAATCTGTGGGAAAATCTCTCGGGAAATATGCCCCGATAGCTTACATCTCCTTTTTATTTGGAATCTTTCTAAATTATCCACTAGAGAAATGTAGAATTTTAATTGGTTAGACCCCCTTCTCTGAGGGCATTAACTGTAGCCCCAGTGGTCAATTTAGATTAGGGGTTAAAAGGGGGAAAGCAAAAGGATGCGGTTTTTTTGCCCTTGACTTCACATTTGAAAGCAACTCAGAATTTTCTCGAGCTGTCTTAGAGGTTCTATAAAATATACATACATTAGTTTCCCGATGTAGTTTACACACACACACACACACACACACACACACATATATATATATATATATATATACATATATCTTAATAAAAAAATAAGTGGATAATCTAGATTTTTTATATTTTTATATATGTTTAGATATATGGAGCATTTATATAGCCATAGGTTTGAATATCTATTGACTGGGCTTATGAGCCTACTAAGAATCTATAATCATAGTAGGTGTCCAAATATTTCGCACGTAAACCTTTAAAACTCTAAAACTGGCCTCGTGTGTATTTATCATAATTGAAACAAAATGTTACGCAAAATTGAACAAAATCATTAAACAAAATAGCTCATCTTAGTTGTCTCTCTTTTCCCAATATTAAAAGAAATGGAAAAAAACTGTCAGAGCATTTAATGAAACTAGCTGTAACGACATTTCTTAGAATTAATCAGACATTTACGTGTCCCCCAAACTCGCCTCTATAGAAGAATCCAATAGGACTCTAAACGCACGGTATTGAGGGTCGAAACAAACCACACCCTTGTCAAATAATGTCTCCCTTGTCGGCTGCCAAGCGTGACGTTAGACTGAACTGATGACTTGTTTGCTGCTCTGCATTTTATGTCAATTTCGTTCGTTCGGCTCTTCTGTAAGTGGGGAAATTTGCCTTTAAACTCGTTAAAACATGGCATCATAATTGTATGGTTATATTCATAGGACGCGTGTCACGTTTTGTGTTCCATTTATAATTATATATGTGGATTATATTACTATTCATTAATCATTACATTATACATCTTTATGTAAATTACTTTCCACTGGTCTGCTACTCCCTTTCAATGAATTTTACATAACTAAGAGTAATTTAATAGTTGCATTTATGAAAATTAGTTTTATAATACATCACATTTATGAAATATTTTAGAATTTTAATGTTCTCGAAACTTAATAATTAATCGTAAAGTAAGTCACTGTAAATTATTAGTGTTCATGTTTGACTCATTTCAAAGGATACCATGACCTGTCCTCTTTTCTCTAATTCTAATTAGAATTTTAATTAGCTAATTTCCACAGGAAATTATTGCCGAAAGATGTCCGAATGGTTAGGTTGCCTACGGAGGTCGTGGGTTCAAATCCCACTATAGCATGGATGTTCGTAACCGTTCGGAATCGCCTATAAGCAGTAGGTCAGGATCTCATTAGCCCTCGTGTAGCAAAAAGTAAACCATAGCGCTCTCAAACCAAATCCCCAGGAAATTATCTTATGTGAAACTCTTAATGATTTAGGATAATTCTTATTTACTATAACTAAAAGTATCTCATGTTTTCTATATGTAAAAACAATTTAATATTTGCATTCATGAACGCTATCAACAGTATACTGCAACTGTTAGCACTATATTTTCCCCATAGTATAATTTATATATTTCCATAAAATTAGTTTTATGTTACATCACATTTATGAAATATTTTAGTAGCTTAATGTTCTCAAAACTTGTTAATTAATCGTAAAGTAAGTCATTGTAAATTATTAGTGCTCATGTTTG
Source organism: Pardosa pseudoannulata (assembly GCA_032207245.1). Lineage (NCBI taxonomy): Eukaryota > Metazoa > Arthropoda > Arachnida > Araneae > Lycosidae > Pardosa > Pardosa pseudoannulata. The sequence continues at coordinate 49,431,061 of CM063508.1, forward strand.
TCATTTTAAAGAACACCGCGCCCTGTTCTCTTTTTTTCTAATTCTAATTAGGATTTTAATTAGCTAATTTCCACAAGAAATCATCTTATATGAGACTCTTAATGATTTAGCATCATTCATGTTTACTATAACTAAAAGTATTTCATGTTTTCTGTAACTAGAAGCAATTTAATATTTGCATTCATGAACGCTATCTAAAGTACACAGCAACTGTTAGCACTATATGTTTCTCATAGTATAATTTATATATTTCCATAAAATTAGTTGTATATTATATCACATTTATGAAATCTTTTAGTACCTAAATGTTCCCAAAACTTAATAATTAATCGTAAAGTTAGTCATTGTAAATTATTAGTGTTCATGTTTGAAGTGTTTCAAAGTTTACCATGCCCTGTCCTCTTACTGACTGAAATTACTGACTAACAATGGCCGAATAGTTAGGGTGCTGGCCTTCGGAGGTCGTGGGTTCGAATGCCACTATGGCATGGATGTTCGTAGCCATTCGGAAACGGCTTTAGGCAGTAGGTCCAGGTCTTATTAACCCTCGCGTTGCAAAAAGTAGACCGTAGCGCTACCAAACAAAAATCCACAGGAGATTATCTTATATGAAACTTTTAATGATTTAGCATAATTCATGTTTACTATAGCTAAAAGTATTTCATGTTTTCTATAAGTAAAGCAATTTATTATATTTGCATTCATGAATGCTATCAACAGTATACAGCAACTGTTAGCACTATATTTTCCCCATAGTATAGTTTATATATTTCCATTAAATTAGTTTTATGTTATATCACATTTATGAAGTATTTTAGTACCTTGATGTTATCAAAACTTAATAATTAATCTTAAAGTAAGTTATTGTAAATTATTAGTGTTCATATTTGTCGTGTTTCAAAGAACACCGCGCCCTGTTCTCTTTTTTTTCTAATTCTAATTAGGATTTTAATTAGCTAATTTCCACAGGAAGTTATCTTATATGAAACTCTTAATGATTTAGCATAATTCATATTTACTATAACTAAAAGTATTTCATGTTTTCTATAAGTAAAGCCATTTATTATATTTCCATTCATGAACGCTATCAACAATACACAGCAATTGTTAACACTATATTTTTCCCATAGTATAATTTATATATTTCCATAAAACTAGTTATATATTATATCACATATATGAAATATTTTAGTACCTTGATATTCTCAAAACTTAATATAACTAATCGTAAAGTAAATCATTGTAAATTATTAGTGTTCATGTTTGACGTGTTTTAAAGGACACCATGTCGTGTCCTCTTTTTTTCTAATTCTAATTAAGATTTTAATTAGATAATAGCACTATATTTTTCACAAAATATATTTTTTATATTTCCAAAAAAATAATTTTATAATGTATCACATTTATGAAATATTTTATTACTTTAATGTTCTCAAAACTTAATAATTAATCGTAAAGTAAATCATTGTAAATTATTAGTGTGTTCATGGTTGACGTGTTTCAAAGGGCACCGCACCCTGTTCTCGTTTTTTAGATTATAATTAGGATTTTAATTCGTTAATTTCAACAGGAATTTATCTTACATGAAACTCTTAATGATTTAGCATTATTCATGTTTACTATAACAAAAGTATTTCTTGTTTTCTATAAGTAAAAACAATTTAATATTTGCATTCATGAACGCTATCCACAGTATACAGCTACTATTAGCACTGTATTTTTCCCATAGTATATTTTATATATTTCCATAAAATTAGTTTTATAATATATCCCACTTATCAGATATTTTAGTACCTTAATCTTACTAAAACTTAATAATTAATCGTAAAGTAAGTCATTGTAAATTATTAGTGTGTTCATGGTTGACGTGCTTCAACGGACACCGCACCCTGTCCTCTTTTTTTCAGATTCTATTTAGGATTTTAATTCGTTATTTTCCACAGAAAATTAGCTTATATGAAATTTTTAAAGATTTAGCAAAATCCATGTTTACACTTAATATATGTTTTACTGACAAATAGTCTCAGTATGACGTACAGAAAATGCCCTGGTGCTCAATAAAAAGTGCGCTTTTACTTGAATAATCTGCCCATTTTGCTAAAAGCGCCTTGCACTCTTTAAAAAGAAATGTGAACTATAATGATGCTTCCAAAATTTCGTTTTGTTTATTTGTCTATTACTATAATCATAAATTATTGTTTTAAGTTTCTCTAAATTGACAGAGAAAAACGGTGAGACTAGAATAATATGTGTATTTTTTACTGAACTGAAATCTCTTTGTATATCTTACTTTTACTGTTTTTACTGTCTTTCTTACTTTTACATTTGTTAATTATTGAGATTTTCTTGTTTTCCTTCTTCATGGCTTTCTCGCATTACTTCCTATAGATTTTTAACTAAAAATATACAAGGAATAGGAACTATAAAAAAAAGGTCTCCAGCTTTTTTTTATCTCTTTCTTTGAGTCATTGTCAAAGACATATCAGTACAGGACCGGTTTGAACTAGAAAGAAATTTCGGACTTCTCCCAACCAATAGAAGAGTCAGTTGGTTTGACTTTTTCTTACCCCTCCGTTCTGGAGTGAACCCCTGTTTTTTTTTGGGGGGGGGGGCAGTTTGATTTTTTAGAGGATAAGATTGTGACCAGAGGAGAACAGAAGGCAAACGCTGCTGGCATCCATGGCTTGAGGAATAGACCTTTTGAAAAAAATCATCTTCATTTTTTTTTTTTTTTTTTTTTTTTTTTTTTTTTGTATAAATTCATTTATTCAAGACCTTTTTGTCCATGTGTTTCTTAATGAGTTTTAATTTTTTCTTTCTCAAACACTAGCCCAACGTAACATTATTTTTACAATAGGATGTCGAAATTTGTCTACCTACATAAAAAAAGAGAAATAAAGTATTACTAAGCATGATAAATTTTTTTGAGATATGGCAAATTCTAAATGATTTCCTAGATTCTAAATATATAC
>CM063508.1:49439032-49444032 GCA_032207245.1 Pardosa pseudoannulata
CATTCATTTTTATTCATTTTTTTATTTTTTCATTTTATTTTTCATTTTATTTTATCATTTTAATTTTTAACGATTTTTTATAAATTGTATTTTAATGTTTTTTATTTATATACTAGACTATTTGATAAAGATTTAATCGACCAGAATTATCCTTTAACGATGTTTTCAGTGCACAATTTCCTAATTGCTTCTATTCTTTGATCTTATCTTCAGAATTTTTATAGAAACAAAACTGGGTATCGATTTTCACATATTTTTACAGCTGTTTATATAACAAGTATTTAAAATTATATAATATTTTAGGAACTGTATCTTACGTTTCAAGGTATTAAACCCTTTATAACTCAAAAGAGTACGATTTTCAAATATATATATATCAAGTTTTATGAAAAGTAATTATTAAATAATCTTCACAATTGAAAAAAAATATTTTCATTAAGATAAAATTAGTTTGCAGGAAAATTAATGCATTTTATACTATAAAATTGTTTCTATTAAGAGCAATATTATTAGAAAATCTGCTGTAACTCAAAAGAGTACGATTTTCAAAAATATATATCAAGTTTTATGAAAAGTAATTATTAAATAATCTTCAGAATTAAAAAAAATATTTTCATTAAGATAAAGTTAGTTTACATGAAAAATAATGCATTATATACTATAAAATTGTTTCTATTAAGAGCAATATTTTTAGAAAATCTGTTTGGGCTAAGTTTGAAGGTAATAAGAGCTTAGCATAGCTTTAAATAGATATCTTCTTCATTGCACAGAAATATAGAGAAATAATAAAAGCAAATTATATAATACAAGTATTAAAGATTATATAATATTTTAGCAACTGTATCTTACGTTTTAAGGTATTAAATCCTTTGTAACTCAAAAGAGTACGATTTTCAAAAATATGTATCAATTTTTATGAAAAGTAATTATTAAATAATCTTCAAATTAAAAAAAAATATTTTCATTAAGATAAAGTTAATTTGCATGAAAATTAATGCATTATATACTATAAAATTGTTTCTATTAAGAGCAATATTATTAGAAAATCTGTTTGGGCTAAGTTTGAAGGTAATAAGAGCTTTGCATATCTTTAAATAGGTATCTTCTTCATTGCACAGAAATATAAAGAAATAATAAAAGCAAATTATATAACCCAAGTATTAAAGATTATAGAATATTTTAGCAACTGTATCTTAAGTTTTAAGGTATTAAATCCTTTGTAACTCAAAAAAAATACTATTTTCAAAAATATGTATCAATTTTTATGAAAAGTAATTATTAAATAATATCCAAAATTTAAAAAATAATTTCATTAATACAGAGTTAATTTACATGAAATGTAATTCATTATATAATATAAAAATGTTTCTATTAAGAGCAATTATATTAGAAAATCTGTTTTGGCTAAGTTTGAAGGTAATAAGAGCTTTGCATAGCTTTAAATAGATATTTTCTTCATTGCACAGAAATATAAAGATATAATAGAAGAAAATTTTAACACAGATGAAATTACTTTATATGTTCAATGACATCTTATATTATTGCATGTTATTTTATTAAATTAATATTTAACTAACAAAATGCAGTTTTTAATTTTTCGTCATTTTAATTATATGAACAAATACGGAAAAATAAGATATGGAAAACTTTGTTGGCACACTTGTTGCTTCCATTAATAAGTTTCCTTTAACGCATCACCCATAGATGAAAGACTCACATGAGGGTAAATATTGATTTATGGATCATTAACCCGGAAGAATAGAGCAATTTTGCTTTCGGAGCTCCAAAGTGATAGATTAACAACGAAACTTGATACTGAGTGGGAAATTGATGCATGTTCATGTTTATTTTGAAAGTATTTATTAAATTAGTATTCATGGCTAAGAGCACTTTATTGATATAAATGGGGTTTTGAAATAAGAAAGAAAACCTTATCCAAAAACATATTTTTATAACACTCCGATGTAGCCCGGAGTTTAATTTAGGAATAATAATTATTTTAAACAACCAAGATTATAGTTATTAAAGACATCATTTAACGACCATGTTCAGTAATGTACTGAATATATTTGCTATTTGACAACTATATAACATTAATTTTTTAAAACACATTTCATCCATTTACCTACATTTCATCTATTTACCTTTAATTTCTCAGCTCGCGTATTAACATTTCAGCTTTTCAAATGCATTTTAAAAGAGTCTTTATTTTAAAAGATTGTTTTCTAAAGAAAATTAAGCCGAACGCTGGCCTATTGGTTAGGGCGCTGATCGTCAGGACCAGAGTTCGTGGGTTCGAATCCCATTATGGCATGGATGTTCGTAGCCATTTGGAATCGGCTTTAAGCAGTACGTCCCAGTCTCATTAGCCCTTGTGTGCAAAACAGTAGACCGTAGTGCTCCAAACCAAACCAAAACCTAAAGAAAATTAAAGGTGTATTTTACTTATAAATGTATTAGTTTCTCTTTTTTAAGCCATGTTTAATTCTCCATTAGATATACTCAATGCTACGATTTTTATATTATTATAACGGCAATGTGTTGAAAATTCCTTAAATTGAGAGCAATATTTCCTTCAGACAACCTAGATTATGATTATTCAAGCTAAACTTCTTCTTTAAATGCACTACAACATGTCACATGCTAAGGACATCTCAACAAGTTTTCTCCAGTGGATTCGGTTAGACGCCACGGCCCACCAGCGATTGATGGATTTTAAGATCTGCTTCAACACTGTCCAACCATCTAGTACGAGATGTTTAGACATCGTACTAAATGATCCTCCATCTATTACGAGGAGGACTTCCTCTCCTCCTGGAACCGGTCTCATTAGCCCTCGTGTGTCAAAAAGTAGACCTTAGCACTTCAAACCAAACCAAACCAAAACGTCCTGGAACCCTCAACAGTTTTAAAAGTTCCCTTCTTAAGTGGGTTCAAATTATCACTTTTGAAAATATGTCCCAGCCATTTTAACCTAAATGACTTGATAACCTGGGAAATTTTAGGCCATTTAAATTTACAATAAATCTCATGATTGTATGGAACTCTCCATGTATCATTTTCCCTAACGACCAAAGATTTTATGGATAATTTTCCTTTCAAAAATTACAAGTAAGTTCTGGATAGATCTAGTTAGCAGCGAACATTCACAACCGTATGATAAGATTCCAACAAAGACAGTTTAAAGATTTAATTTTGTATTGAGTTGCGAGAGTTTAGCATTTAATAAGTTCTTCAAGTCATAATAACACCCATTCGCCTTAAATAATCTATTCTCAATTCCATACATAATATCATTATCTCTAGAGAGAACTGTTCCTAGATGAGTAAATTCGTCTACACACCAAAGATATAAGAATTCACTTTCAGTGAGAGGGGGATATAGAAGCTTCTTGAAACAACCATAAAATTTCTAGCTCAAATTAATAGTCAACCCAATGGATTCAAATTATACAGCTACGGTTAAATTTATCATTTCATATATAAAAGGAGTAATTTCCTCTATATTTTTGTAAAGAAATTTATACAATTAATCTTTAAAACTTATTTGATCTTTTAAATCTTTAAATTCTGAACAAAAATAAAGTTATAGATATTTAGGTACTTTTAAAAGTCTTCATTTTAGAAGAAAACATTCTAAATAATATTTGATGTAACAGCATTTTATTTGTCTATTACTTTTTTCACTCTGCCATCAAAGTCATTTATTCAACACTCCATTAGGAATACAAAATAATTACTTTTAATGATTATGGTTTAAAGATAATAAAAATAGCTTAAATTCTAAGTAATAACACATTCAGGCAACTTAGATTAAGATAATTCAAACTATACAGTTATAGTTACCTTTCTATACATAAAATGAGTAATGAACTACGTATTTTTATATTTAATTGAAAGTATATTATTAATGTTTATAACACCTTAAAAATGAAGCTTTTCAAATGCATTTAAAAAATCGTCTTAATTTTACAAGATTATTTGCTAAACAAAATTCGAGACGCCACCATTTTACTTGAAAGTGTATAAGACACCATTTTTTCACACCATAATCAAAGCCATCTATTTAATACTCCATTAGGCGTCTTTGCGTTAATTAGATGGGGGCAAATTAAACTGTCTTCATGGCGAAAGATGCAAATAGTTTGCTAACAAAGAATAGGAAGAATTCTTCAATGATTGCAAAATAATATGACGAGTTGGATCTCAAAATAAACCTCTAAGGTATTCTGGAAATTTTGCGTGCCTTATTATCTCTAAAAATTGCAATCGATAAAAAGCTATAAGTTAAAGTTTCGTATTACCTAACTGGGTCTCGTTGTGGGTTTTTTTTCCTTTTTTCCGAAAACTGGTTTAGTTTAATGGCGGTTCATATCTCTTAAAATTCATAATTGACTATTAAATATTTCTTTGTAAAATATTGGCATAATTTAATATTTTCTTAGAATTTTTTTTCTTTTCAAGGGTTTTTTTAGATAATGCTTGTTGTAAGCATATTATATTGATAATATTTCTCTCTGGTATATTTTATTGATATTAAAATATGCAAGCTATACGAAAGAAAATAGAACGTAAATTGAAATTATTTTATTTTTAAAATTTGTGCAGATTATATATGTTAAAAGGGAAAATAAAAAGATAGAATGATATGAAATTATGTTATTTATTGAAAGAATGAAATTATGTTCACGCTTCATAATGAAGTTTTTTATTTCGATTTGAATAATATTCTAATATCACTAATCTATATTTTGCAAAACATTACTATTTTAAAAATTAAAAATATTTTCCAACCTAACGTTTTTAAAATTATTCTTCTAAATGATACATATGCATTACTCTTTTCTCAAATTTCAGAAACTTTTAAAACATTTTTCAAATTTATTTACATAAATTCACATATATTCTTTCAAAACTGCAAAGCATGAAAAAAATTGCTAAGATATTATATAATTTAAATTAATTATGTTATGAAAAATTATATTCAGTACCTTTGAAAA
>CM063508.1:49449032-49474032 GCA_032207245.1 Pardosa pseudoannulata
CTTTGTAAAGTAAGTTTTAATTGATTTTATAATACATAACAGCCGTCATGAAACAATAATGAAAAAATCGTTTTACGTCCAACATTGGTTTTTATTGGTTTTCTAGAATCTTTCAACCAAAAGAATTTCTCATCTTCAGCCAAAAGCGGGCGTTATGTACAGAAATATGTCACATCTGACAGATCAGTGTGATTGATATGTAAGTGTTTCTGTTTTTCCCAAAACCGATTTATTCGTATTGACCTAAGAACTCTAACTCCCTGCCAACGGATGATAAATGAATTTTAGTTTCTACAAACATATTTTTTTCTACTCGTTTTAATCAAAAGGAAAGATTCCTAAGAAGTCATCCAACATTCTCCACCATGAAGAATAGATAGAAATATGTTTTTGATTTCAATATTATAAGATCAAAATATATTTAAATGCTCGCTAGAGAAAACTGACAGTGCCCACAATCTCTGCTGTATGGTTTACATGTATGCTCTGGAATTACGCAGAAAAGAAAATATCTGAAACCCGAATAGAAAATGTTTTATTTTTATAACATGTAAACATTTTAAAATAATTATTTTCTTGAAATGCGGATTTCATCTAACAAATCGATTGATATGAAAAAATTCCTTGCGATAAAAAAAAATACTTCAAAGCAATGTTTTGCATGAAAAATTTAGAATTTACCTCTTTTTATTTTTAGATATGTTTATCTTTCGGCGTGGGTTTGCTTCAGAGCTAATACATATTTTGATCCAAAGCTATTAATAAATTTTAAAAAGCTGAAAAGCTGAAATTTAAATTTATGAAAAAAAGTTGAAATAATATTTCTCACAACCCTAAATCTTGTTGTTCCTCATACCATTTAGACAAATCAAGCACGATAGAGGCTGCAGGCCACGTATGAGGTTAAGCGGTTGGGTCTTTTGTTTCAATGAGCACCATTAAGGTGAAAGAATGACTTCTCTCAAGTAGGTCCTCTTTATTTTGAACCTGGACCAAGCAGAAGGCCCATAGGCTTGGCCTGCCTCTCCCAGAAGTATTCATTGGAAGCTTGGAGGACATTGGGACCTCGAACCTATTTTAAGTGCCCCAGTCACCTTTAACGAACACGGAGGATCTTAGGCCGGCTCGGGTTCCGAACCCGTGACCTTTCAGCTACGAGATTGTTGCCTTCGCCGACTGAGCTACCGCGGATGTACCGTAAATCTTAAAATGATTCAAAGACAATAGAACTACATAATAACAACTTGTGATACACCTGATGCATAATTTTAAATTTAACCTTCAATTACGAAAATATTCACTTTCCAGTAAAAGTGGAATTTAAGTGTACAAACCAAGAAATAATTGCAAAGATATGGCGCATGCTTCTTTTCATACGGACATTATGATGATAGTAATGTAACAATTACTATCACAATTTAAAGATGAAAACGTATGTCTCATCATTAAGCAGTTTATTATCACAATACTATTAAACCCGTCAGCTTTAAAATGGAGTTTTAATTAATGTAATTAGCTTTTGTTATATGAAAATATTCTTAACAGGAATATATAAGAGGGTTATACATTTCTAGTTACTAAGCGAAGAAATTAAAATTCAGTTGTGCATTCAATAGCTGGGGAATAATCGTAATGTACTCTCAGACACATCAAGAATGTCTTAATAAAAATACGCCACTCCCTTATTTGTAATTTATAATTTTAATTGTCAGTAATTTAAAGAGATAGTATATTTAAAAGTAACCCAGTATGTGTCATTATAATTTATCATCTTAAACATTCAAACGCATTAAGTCTTTGTGAAAAGAGATGCGACTGTATCACAAACGAAATTGCATTCAATTCTCTAAAATATGAATTAAATGTAATAAAATGTTTATAAATAGAGCGTATATTTGTTTACGGTTAAAAAAAAGAGATTAAAATTTCCAGATGTTTTTAAAGCTTAATTACTTTTGTCTAATGAATACTAAATCTTTTTGCATGTTTTCTTTCCGAGTCATTTCTACGTCCCTCGACTTGTTTTACTTTTCTCTCCTTCCTGTGGTGAAGCGAATTTAATCACGCTTTCTTTAAAGGCTTAAATAGTGATTAATTGAAAGAAGATAAAGTTGAATGAGTAGCTAGGGACTACATTCGATTAATTTAACAGTTCCCTGTACTTTGATGGCACCGGGATACTTTGTCGAAATTGTCTTTTGTTTCTTAAATAAGACAAATAGGATAAAAATGGGAAAACTTGAAGATATAGTTCAGTGTATTTATTTTTGTTAAAATGTTAGGTTTTCGGCCATTCAAGAATCTTTAGAAAAACTTTCATTTGTAATTTTGTGTTGGGATTTTAGTTGTTCAAGGTGTACATTGAATCATGAGATTAAAAGTTAAAAAAACATTAAAATTATCCCATATACATGCAGTGAAGAATAAAAAATAATTGGAACTAATATTGTTAATGCAACTAAATATTACATTCTATTACTTAAAAACTTTTAAAAACTGTAACTAAAAACTATAAGTTAAAAACTTTCATATACTATAGATAAATTAAAAATAAAGCATTCTTTAAAAAAATCTACAAATTTATCTAAATTATTTTAATATATTGATAAAATTGTAAATATCTTAAAGAACGACTTAAACAATTATGTCTCTTAGTTTTTTAATTACTAATTTGATATACATTTATACCAACAATTTCTATACATTTCGTTTAATTTTATGAAAAGGAAGTGTTCTCTGTAATTTATCAGTTTGTTTTTATTTTTAAAAAAATGTAACATAGATTCGCATTCGTTACGTGTGACAAAAAATGAACGCATTTTTTATATTATAGACCTATTAAACAGCTTATAACTTCAGACATATGTTAATTCATACGTTATTCTTAATGAAGTAGTCAGCATAATACACACACATACAGCAAAAGCCCTTTTACAAAACCATTGCATTACAGAGAGAGACGAACTTTAGACTTTAGGCCACACGACATGAGATTCTTCATTTGTTAATAGTGAAAGTCTGAAGATATAATCCCGCCAAGAATCTATATTCAAAAATAAACTTTCAAAATTGTAATTGTACTTTTCTAATCTGTGCATTAACGTTTTTAAATTATCCTAAAGTCTCAGAATAAACCTATTTTATAAACGTGTCCATCTGTAAGAAACCTTTGGGTACAAAGGGAAATATTCTCTGTCTACCATCCGAAAGCATCTCTTAAGGTAATCAAGCTGCCAAATGATTGCCGAATGGGTAGAAGCTATTTTTCGGTATGGTAGTTTGTGACTTCTAAACCTGACATGAGACTTAATCTCTCATAGAGGTACAGGTCACACTAGCTCTCGTGTTGTAAAAACTAGACTGTAATACTCCAAACTAAACTCTAATAATATCACCTACAATCTAAATCGCTTTCTCTTGACATGGTAGTTCTCATTTGCACTTGTGCTGCAAAACAGTAGACCTTGGCGCTTCAGACTAAACTAAACCTGTTGACATTATACACCCGTTATTCAAAAGAATTTGCTCCTCACAGGAAGACTCTCTTTTACCTGATATATCAATAATCGTGACTTATCACACCATGTCACGGTTTTTAATAGTCCTCTTACGATATACAGACTACTGTAGGTGCAGAACACTTATCTTATATCGTAACATACTCTTCGATTACAGTCAATTGATAACTTATATATTATTATCAGACGTATTTAATTATTTATAAATTAACCAGCTCAAAAGAATTTTGGATTTTTCACACATTTAAAGATAAAGAACATTTAAGAGCAACTACCTCTACAAATTTCAAAAAATGAAATAAAATGTTGTTAAATAGGAAGAAGGACAAAATATTCGCCTCAAAATTTTGCTATAAAATTAATTCATTTTTAAGAATAAGATGGAAAAATAATGAGAGTAATTAATTTGTCACTTTATGAAGAATCTTAATTAATATTCTTATATTTTTGGGAGTAGGACAATATGCCTTTCATATATCATTTAAAGAAAAATTTGTCACTCTAACAATAGGAAATAATTTAGGGTCTGTTACTAAATCTATGAGTTAGTATTTCTCATTTTACCGAAAAAAAATCATTTAGAATTTGAGGTTAAAAACATTTGCTTATAACAACCTATTAAAACTTATTAAAAAACTCAATCTTAAAGTGAAGTTTACGTTCCGCATGTACCAAACGGAATCAAAGAAAAATAAAATAATTTTTAAATTATTAACATTTAGCTTGGTCTAAATTCCACCTTCAGCAGTTCACTGTATAAACAAAGAGTTCAAAAATAGTTGAAGTAATATCTCTCTAAAAGATATATTGCACTTGATTGTGTCTGTAATTAAAATAAAGAAGACAGCTGGTGCAAGAAAAATCACTACTTATTTTTCATTAGTTTTTATTGGAACGTCATAAAATACATTCAATCTTAAATGTTTGACTTTTAAAACTATGTGTTTAATTTTTAGTTAACATACTTTTAAATGCAATTGAATTTAATTATAAATAGCAAATACTGTTAATAGCAGTATTTGAAATCCTTATTCTAATGCGAACTCAAATTTATCATTACTGAGGATTTCAACAAAACGATTTGAGCTATCTTACGGGAACTTTTAGAGCTGAGACACTTTTCCATTCTGGAAAGCTTTAAATTAAACCCTTTAGAGCATTTTCTGACCTATCCATAGCTTTTCTTTCAGCTGTACTTAAATATGAGAACTCGTCACTCTGAAATTTTTGAGGTACAGCTAAAAGATACAAAATAAACTTACCAGTGTTACGTTCTGATGTTAACCGCATTGAAGAAGCTCCCGTCAAATACAGATTGACATGGATGCAAATTCCCCTCGATGTTGCGCTCGCGAGCATGTTGCAGTTTATAAGGTGAACGGCACAGCTCAGTCGAAGGGAAAACCATTTTTGGACACTTCCAACTTAGACCTGGAAAAACTTAGGTTTAAGTTGCAGCACGACATATGGGCCAACGTATGGGGACTGGAGTGGCCGACAAACTGAATCCTGGCTAAGTTTTTCCAGGTCCAAGTTGGAAGTGTCCAAAAAGGGATTTCCCCTTGTGCCGCTCACCTTATATATTGCAACATGCTTGCGAGCGCAGCATCGAGGGAAATTTGCATCCATGTCAATCTGCATTTGATGGGAGTTTCTTCGATGCAGTTAACATCAAAATGCCACACCAGTTTTATAAGAGTTCATATTAGTCCCCTCTAATATATATGCAATTTTGGAGTCATTTTTCTCACCCATAAATGGCTCAAACCCCAGATTGTTTGGAATCGTCGGAAAACTTGTTTATATAGCCTCGAAAATCTCATCATTGGAATATCAACGGCCACTTAGTAAATTTTTCTTTAGTTTAAAAATGGCCAAAAGCCTCACAAAGCAATATCAGGGAAATACGGTGTATGTTTACCTCTTTTATGGACTTTTGTTCATGCAATTCGACTGTAAATCTTGCCCTACGAGAAGATGCATCATCAAGGTGAAGCACGAGTACCCATACATTACATTTACGAAACATTTTTGGAAGACATTCAGTGATGTATCATTTAAATGTAATTGTCTTCTGACCCTCTAGGTTCAAGAAATTTGATCATTCTCATACTACTGGAAAAAAAGGCATTTAAAGAGACATGCATTATCTTCATAATTACTCGTTGTTTTTTCAACATTTTTGGTATAGGTTCATCTTTCAAGAAGCATAATTTACAATAAACGGGATGCAAGTATCGTCACTAATTACAATTTTAGAAATAAGGATGTTTCCGCCACTTAAGATATAGTTCTATGGTTTCTATACAAATACTGATGCGCTCTGCATTTTAAAGTGTTTTTACATTATAGTAGACTCAAAGACCAAATAATTATTCATATAGTTCTTTACGAATAATTTTATGTATAATTTATGATTGACCCAATGTTAAGCTTTTTATGTATCATTTTGTAAATACACTGATTGTCAGCATTTATTAAATTTTTATATCGCCATCACATTTTTGACACTAAAGCTCACAAGATTCTACCTGTGTGTTCTTTATCTTTAATAGAACTTTAACTTCTACAAAATCTGAATACAGTAGCATGAGATGGAGCTTTTTTCTAAATATTTATTAATTGAAGACGTTCTTGTTTATTTAAAAAAAACTTTAAAAAATCTCAGAAAATATTAACACAATATTGCTGTCATGTCAAATCCATTTTCCATTTTTTTAAAAATTTATTCTATGACAGTAAAATTGAAAATGGGGCAACAAATTATGATATGTGGCCATAAGAGTTCAAATTTTCATTTTTTATGAATATTTTTTGCAACTGTCTCAATTTCAGAACTTACGTAACCTACGTAATAATTATTCCTCAGAAAAGGAGTGCGTAAAACAATCATCACAAATCAAATAAAGTGCTTGGCTCACTTTAACTTCTGTAGAATATTTTAAATATTCTTTTTCTAAACAAACAGGTCCTTTCATTTGAGATATTATTTAATATACTTATACACCAGAAAGCCAATTCTCGAAATTTATTTTGTTGTCGTAGTACTATATTTTAATTTAAAAACATGTTCATTTTTCACATTTTTAATCTCCCATCTGAAAGCAAAACGAGAGTAAACTCTAAATTAAATTCCAACTACAAGTTTATTAATTGCAAACATTGCACATGCTTTTAGCCTGCTGCCTTATCTTTAAAAATTTTTTGGATTCTTCTGTATTATTCATAGGATTTCAAAAGATTAATTGCGTTCGGAGGATGAATACTAATAGCCTAGATTTTGTTGTTTCCTAACACTTTTTAGCCTTCATTTTTCTTTAGAATTTAAGGTATTCTTTTCCAGCTGTAAAAAGAAATTTAATCACGTACGTTTAGTGCCTCGAATGACTTGAATAATTTGGAATGAAACACGATGTTAGAAATAATCAGTTTACTTGAGTGTTTTCTCAGGGGTATTGTTCCACTTGATAAAATCCTGCTTTTCATTTACTTTCAAAAAAGAGATTTAAACGCCAAAAGAAATTTACTTTTGTAACATCTTTTATAAATTATTTAAAAACTTAAGAGCAATTATCATTTTTTCTAATTATTGTAATCGCAAAATTTTCAGGGTTCAGAAATACTCATTTTGAACATTCTTGGATACAATTTGACGCTATATGCTGGGCGTACGTACAAGGAAATATTAATTTTGTAAATTTAAATATTCGCTATAGACATCCATAAGAGCATTGGGATTAGTTTCGTCATGACATCAGTAAATCTAAGGAATTTTTACCCAAGCCCAGTTTTTGCAGATGTGCAAAAACTGGGTGTGGTAATGCTATTGGTTCGGGGAAGTCGACCTCTTGACCCCTCAACCTGGCGTTCTTCGGGAATATGAGACAGCCGGCTAAGGGGCTCATAAAGTCTTCGGACTTGTCATGTTTTTGCAGCGAAAGCGATGAAAGTAAAAAGGGGGAAGGTGCTTATCGGAATGACTCCAAGTGGTTTGATTGTTTTTTTCCTTGTCGGAGCATCATATAGGTAGGTCAGCAACGATCTTTATGAGAGGACACCACACAAATACATCCTAGCTTTACTCGGGAATCGAACCAGACCTATCATGTGGTTTGGTTTGGTTTGGAGTTCTATGGTCTACTTTTTTGCAACACGAAGGCTATTGAGACCGGGACCTACAGCTTATAGCCGATTCCGAACGGATACGAACATCCATGCCACTGTGGTATTCGAACCCACGAACTCCGGCACTGAAGCCAGCACCCTAACCAATCGGCCATCGCTCGGGAAGACTCCAAGAAGAGAAGGGTGATGTGGACGAGTCCTTTTTCTGAGGGTGATCAGATTACGAGCGTTTGCAGACGGTGAAGAAGAGAGTCCACCGTGAGTCTTCAAAGCAGTAAAATCTCTCGCTTGCGAGGGGATTTTTCTGTGACAAAGAAAGAGATGCAACCTAACTTTTTTTTTTTTTAAACCGATCGTCTATGAGTTGGGGTTGCAGATATTCAGGCTCCAAGTTTCAAATATGATGTTTACATATTTCAGTGCATTTTTATTATCCAGGATTTGTAAATAAAATACTTGTACTGTCTCAGTTACTCTGGAAGCTGAGTGATTTATGCATCACAGAGATAACATAACGAACATTGCCATACCTGCTCCAGTTACATAGGCTGGCAGGTCACACGCACTTTGCATATGCTCCCCACTTAGCATCTTATGATACATATATACGAATATATATATATATATATATATATATATATATATATATATATATATATATATATATATATATATATATAATGACATTTTTATCACTTTCTTAAAGATTCTATTTTCCCGGTAATTCTTGTCAAGGAACCCTAAAGAATATTCTCGAATATTCGCTAGTAGAAATCCTTCTGGTTCCATATCTAAAAATGGAGTTCTAACGCGTAGTTTACATCACCCACGTGACTTTAAGTAATAGATGAGTGGTCGGTAAGATGTCTGGAATTTCAAAAGGAGTTTTTTTTCCTAAAATATTTCGATAGAGTTCCATCACAGTGCCGTTTAAAGTTTCAATGGCGTTCTGTCACAGTCTTGGTAAACTGATGTAGTATCGAGTGTTCCGACAATTTCAATATTCCGATTAATAAACGACGTTAGATTGATTTTTCCAGTGTCTTAATTTTGTTTTCATATAGAGGTTGCGGGTGATAACAGTCCGGAATACCACTTCGTAATGTAGCAAAAGCCTTATTACATGCATTTATCTTGCATAACTGAAAAAAAAATCAGTTATCCATAGAATGTTAAAATTTTAAGTTTAGGTGTACTTTGTCACCTTTGTAAGATATCGGTGACCCACAATTGACCTTGCAACTCGTCCATCTTGCTTAACAGATGTGAACTAACTAGCTCTTTAACATGTGTTCCTCTGGAATGTGTGTGAGTCAGCCATTTATAGATCTACCATAATAAGTACTAAGGGAAGTTACTGTAATACTTGGTTAACAATTACTTTATAACGATTACTTTAATACTTGTTAAGTTGAATATTTCTGGAGGTATATGGAGGTTATGAAAAAAGAGAAAGGAGAAGCTAAGTAGAAAAATTTACCATTTGAAAACTCAAATTAAAATGAAATTTGTTCTTAGATAGCCTAATAATAAAAGAATTTTGAAAAGATGTTAGACTAATTTTATACTTTTATGACATTTTAACATTCTTCTGGAATGTGAGCTAACCGTTTATTAACCTACTATAATAAGTCCTAAGGTAAATTACTTTAATACTTAACTAACAATTACTTCATAACGATTATTTTAATGCTTGTTAAGTCGAATACTTCCAGAGGTATAGTGAGGTTATGAGAAAAGAGAAAGGAGATACCAAATAGAAAAATTTAAATCTTACCATTTGAAAACTCATAAATTAAAATGAAATTTGTTCCTAGATAGCCTAATAATAAATAAATTTTGCACAGTTGTTAGCCTAATTTTATGCTTTTATGACATTTTAATTTTACATCTTTTTATTATAACAGATTTGACAATTACTTTCATTGAAAATAAAATGCGGACATCTTAAGAAGCTAGAGTTAATGTAATCAATATGATTTCTTTTATTTTAAAAGCATTTTTTAAGCTTAAATTCATCAATAAAATTTACATGGTATAACAGCACGTATAGTTTCAAACCGAATATTTTTGCTAGAACTCAGTTGGTTATTTTCTCAACACAGTTCCTTTACACCCGTGCAGATAATTTCTCGCAAAGTCGCTTCCAAACTGTTAATTAGTCTTTCATGCAGACAGTTTTCCAAGTTTACGAATGTTCTAGCTCCTCAAACTATCTTCAGTGCTACAATGTCTTTTAATTATATTGCGTGTTGTACACCTATGTGTGGTTTCAGTTGTTAGAAACTTACATGATATATGGAGTTCCAAGGACACTTTACAGAAAATAGGGTTAGATATTTAATGAATAGTAAAATAATGATTAAAGAGGTGGAGAACAAAAAATTCCACCCAATGTTTTTAATTATAATCGCTTTGCAATGAAACATTTTCTTCAACGTTTTATTTAAACGTACTCCAACAGACTTATATTGTATTACAATGCGTATAAAAAGTTGTTAAAAATTTTGAAATTTTTGAATGTTATAAAATTAGAAATTAAAAACTTAAAATTATTTTTGATATAAATGAATATATAATAAATGCATAAAGGAATAGATATATATTTTTTATTTTTATGTAGAAAAAAATAACAATTTGTATTCGAGATTTGTAAAAATAATGATTACCAATTCTTTAATAAGTTATAGAGCAAAAAATGTTGCATTTTTTGGGCTTGAAATTTTGTTTTCTGAGCAATATTTGAACTTTATTACTTTTAGCTAGAAAAATCCTTAAAAATCCTTGATTTAGAGATAAAATTTAGAGTTTATCCATACGAAATATAAACCATTTATAGTAATATAGATATATAGAGTATAAAACATTTAAAAATTAAATAAAACAATTAAATAGAGTATTTAGTAGTATAGATTATATAGTTTTGGTTTTGGAGAGCTACGGTCTACTTTTGGCAACACGAGAGCTAATGAGACCGAAACCTACTGCCATAGATACTGCTATAGATTATATAGATATATATCTATATGAACCTGACAAATTTTGAAAAGTTATTTTGAGATGACTAGGTTTAAAGATTCCAGCATTCGTCTCTTAAGACATACTATACGTTTATTAAATTTCATACTACTTTAATATTCTGTGTAAATCAATTTAAATATATTAAAGATATTTAAAGATATAATGTAAAAATATTTTAAAACTTAGTTAAAATTAATTGACTAAACATTGGGATTTACGTTTTTTCAATATTGTGTTTTGCAACACACTATTGAAAAAATAGTAAACTCGAATGTATAGTCAATTAACTTTACAATATATTTTGTATTTGTACAAGAAACTAATGTATTGTACTATTTGTATAAGAAAGTACTATAAAATCTGTATAAGAAAACTAGAAAACGTCTTAACAGGAGTAAATGTTTTTTCGTATCAGAGATATCCCATCAAATGTTACGTGTTTAAATAGATATATATGACAGAAAATGTTTAACGTTAATTAAAAACAAATAAAAAACATATTCATAGTAAAACATACTGTAAACTTCGCCATGATTTTTAAGTGTAAATTAAATTCTAGTAGAAATATTCATAAAATTCTAGAGAATTAAATAACATATTTTTACATAACGCCTATTACTGATAAATTCTACAATTTTTAAAAAAAGTTATCGTTTAATTTTTAAAACTCAACCGTGCATTTCTAGTTATTTAATTATATTTATATCTATTGAGCCTACCTGTGTACACAGAATACCACCATGACAATCCTAAAAATTTTGGAACAAAAATGAGTTGGTAATTTAGTACTGCAATGATATTCATTGAAAAATGAATTATTTTTGAGCTAACGATCCAAAAAAGAATCATTTCTATAATTTAACCAAGAACCTCCTGGATTTTATCTAGTGTATTACTTTTCGGGTATTTACAATATGTATATAACACGTGTTTTAATTCGTGTTATAGCAATAAACATAATTCACAAAATTAAGCTCATAAAATATATATTATTTTTGGACCAAGTGAAAAAGTTTAAAACGTCTCTTTCAATTACCGTTTCTTTACCAGTCAGTAGTTAAACCCCGTCAAATCCCAAAATTAACAAAAATTGAAATTTGCAATGTCTAAATTATCCAGTAAGGAGTAAATCAGTCATATAAAAAATGAAAACATAAAATAAATAAATAAATAATAAATAATAATTTTTTGTTGGATTAATACATTTTTCGAGATGGAATCACACAGAATCCTTTTCCGATTACAAATCTGGGCTTTTATATTAGTAATATTTCAAGGGCATTTACCCTCTGTAAAAGGAATTGTGTATACTACAATGAAAGACACAAAACTAAGTATTACCTTATGTAATGATAGTAGGAATATATGATCTGTCTTATTTCATTTACAAAAGTCTGTAGTATTTTTCAATGTTTGTAGTATGACTGCTGCCCGTCACTACAGAGCAGTAATTAATCGTTTGAGACATTTACCACCTAAAAAGGAAATAGGGGATAGTTATTTAATAAACTAAACTCCTAGGCGAACAAAATTCTATGGAGACCGGGCTTTCGGTGCTTGTCTCCATTTCCGAGACCAAGGAACCTAGAGTGTGAAATATATGTTGCAGTTAGGTGGTCAACATTATGCAGAACCGCCGATGTTTAATACCCAAGCTTTCTTGGTCCTCAGTTTATCTACCCACTGAATGTATGAAAGGCTGAATCAACCTTGCCTAGCCAGGAGATCGAACCTCGGACATGTGTCGGGGGAGCGCGAAGGGCTGTCCCAATGACACTGGGCTTGTAGACTTAATTATAAGGTAAAAAATGAAGTATCGCCTTATGCAATGATCAATGAAAATCTGTTTTATTTGATTTTCGAATTTCTGTAGTATTTTTCAACTGACTGTAGTATGACTGCTGAGATTCACCCTAGGGTGGTAATTATTCGCTAGTTAGACATTATCGAGTCCTTGAGAAACTACAGTCACTTTAAACCTTTAAAGTAATATAAAAATGATGATTGTGATTGCGTATCATACAATCAAAATATGTATAATTTAATATGTGTACAAGGATATTATGAAAAGCCAAAACAGAATTTTTAATTTATATCTAAAAAGGTAAAATCCAACTTACCTATTAATACATTCCTTTTAGTTACCGTTCTTTTCAACTTTTTTGCATTGTAAAAATACGTATTTTATTTTTGGTTTTTAGTTGTTTGTTCTCTTATATGTTTTTATACCTTTGATTATGTCGTTCTTTTTTAACACCAAAGCACTGTAAAGGATTTTGTTTCAAAACATATTATTTAGCATTCAGCTATTAACTTAATTTATATCTTTAAAAAATAAAAATTGCACTTCTTGAGTTATTCCTTTATATATGAAAATAGAATTGTGTCTTTTTTTAAAGAATTTCGAGATTGTTCATTTTTGAAGCGTTAAACTCAAATTCTGGCCGTAATAAAATTGAATTTAAGGGCAATACAGAATTGTCAACTTCAAAAACATTTCCCACAAAATATGCAAAAAATCTGAAAAGATTAATTACATTCCTAATTTTTTCGCCTTCCCCTCCACACTTAACACGCTTCAGCATTAAGATCAAATAGGCTCTCCTCCTTCCACCTCTGAACAAATTTAATCAAACCTTGCATATAGCTTAAAGGGTGATTAATTAAAAGAAAAATGGGGTTAATACCTCTGTGTCATCAATTTATTTACCCGTGTTATCAGGCAACATATTGAATGATTAACATTTTTACGCATTTGACCTTGTTAAATTTTGGTTATTTTATTCAAGTACAGGGTTAGTATAAAATTCATCACAGAGACTAATTCTGTTTGATGAAACAGATTCTGTTTGATTAGCAAATAACATTAAACGAGAGAAAATTTAAACGTTATGTAAAACTTATTATTTTATTATTTTTAGATATTCACAGTTGCCATAAAAGGCAGTTTTAATGTGACTATAAAATCAGCTCTTTTTATAAAGTTTCTGGTATCAGCTTTTCTTCTTTTAATAATGTTATTTATTGTTTTGTAAAAACAGTCATTATCATCCCTTTTCAAACAGTCTTTGAATTGATTTCCTTGTAGATATTAAATTGTTTATTACGCTTTTCATTTCAAAACATTGTTAGTAATTAACAGTTAGAACTTAACGCGGTGATATACAAACTATTTTTTCTAACAATAATTTTAGGTAACTCATTAATGAAGAGATATACATCAATACTTGAACAAATGAACTTGATTGCAAATGAAATCACCCTTTAGGAGTCTTCTTTCTAAATTCCCCAAGAGCAAGGCACTGAGATCAGATACCTATTGTACGCAATCCCTAGAGAACTTAAGAAATGAGACTAATGAAAAGATACACATCAATACTTGATCAAATGAACTTGACTGCAAATGAAATTACCCTTTAGGAGTCTTTCCTATTTCTAAATTCTCCAAGAGCAAGGCACTGAAACCAGATACCTATTGTACGCAATCCTTAGAGAACTAAGAAATGAGGCTAGTAGCTGAAGGATTTCTCAGACTGTTCTGACAGAAATATCCTGCAGCTACAACGGTACAAAACATGGCTATCAAGGTGCTCTAATCTAAAATTCAAGAAAAATTCTCAACAGCATAGATCGAAGCACCTCCTCAAAACGGGAGGCACGACACAAGAGATCAGGACTAATCCCTATCTCTTTAAGACACCTTCTGTGGTCACAGTGACTTATAAGAAGATCAACAGCTCCCCTGAAGTCAGCAGCCCTGTGAAGCCAACGATGGCCGATTGGTTAGGGCGCTGTTCTTCGGTACCGCAGTTAGTGGGTTCAAATTCCATGGTGGCATGGATGTTCGTAGCCGTTCGGAATTGGCTTTAAGCTGTAGGTCCCGGTCTCATTAGCCCTCGTACTGCAAAAAGTAGACAGTAGCACTCCAAATGAAACCAAATCAAACCTGTGAAGCCTCAAAAGCACCTTATAACGTACAAGGGCGATGGCATGGTTAAGTTCTGGCTTGTTTATGACCCTCCCCACTGAACTAACAAAGAATATAGTTCCAGATAAATACAACAATATCAAGGAAGAATCAGGACCAGTAAAGGGTTACTCATCTCCTTCCTAGCTAATTATTCAGCTAGTTCATTACCCTTAGTACTCATATGACCTGTCAAGCAGTAGAAATGGAACTTGTTACATAAAGCCAAGTCAAGAAGAACCTCATAGTACTCAAACCAGAGAAATGACAGTGTATCAGTGTAAAGCTAAAGGGGTAACTTGACTGTCAGAACAGATAAAAAAAGCAAACTTGCGAAAACACATTTCTAATCAAATACTACAACACATATAAATTGAAGACCTCAGCTTGAAAAACAATTCCATATTTACCAAGCGGAAGAAAAGGCTTAGTTCCATCCCTAGGGCAGTACCAACCGGATAAAGGTTGGAACCATTAGTGAACCAAATACTACACAGTACCATAAGTACGAATGTATCTTGACTAGCTCAAAACTGATTAGCCATAGACTGTAGAATTTTTTTTATTTAGTAATGTTATATCATCTAGTTTTGAAGCGTCCCCATTTGATTGCAAGCTGGTTTCTATAAAACAAAAATTTTAAGTATATACACTGTCAGACTTAACATATAAATTATTGGCAATAAAATGTTAAAATTTTGTATTTAAGACTGTTAAACATCGAGTTGCATATTTTCATATTTGATTGCACTCCTTTTTCTATATAATGTTTTTAATTGAACTTACGTTAATGCTACCAATCTACAAAAAATAGAAGAAAGACATTGACGTATTCATGTACAGTACAAACAACGCTTTTTAAGCAGTTGTAACAATATTTTTATTCCCAATTTTTAAAAACGCAAGCAAAAACGAAAACAAAATTACATATTATTTGTAAATAATTTATTTAAATTTTTATTGTTTTATTATTTATAATATGAATTAATAAAATATTTGCTATCATGAAATATTACGGTTTAAATAGTGAAATATCTATATAACGAATAACTTTCAAAATAACATATACGAAAGTTGATAAAAGAAAGGGAATTGATGAAAGTACTTAATTTTCAATCAAGTTTCACCGTGACCTTGAAAAAAGAAACAAATGATAATTGTAATGATGCATCATACAATCAAAAATGTGTATAATTTAATAGGTATACCAGCGAGACATGTGGTGCCCTCATTAGATTATTTACTTTTAAATAATTAAGTAAAATTACTTATCCTAAATTGCTTTTAACTACTTTTCATTTTAACTTTCCTGCATTGTTAAAAATGTATAATTTATGCTTTATTTTGAGGTTTGTATTTCTTACCTTCCATGGCTCTAATGCTTTTAACACCAAAACACTCTAAATGCCTTTGTTCGCAAACAAAATTTTTTCCATCCAGCTGTTTTTTAATATATATTTTTTTAAACACAGAACGACATAAACATATTTCAAATCAGGAACTGGGTATTTAAGAGACATGCATAAATTTGAGCCCCTGAAAAAATTTTAATTAAACAGAGCTTGTCCTTCCAGAGGGCGGTGTTAAACGTTCAATCGGCAGGGTTAATGAAGTTACTCTTCCCTCAAAAAGAGATGTTTGTACAGTAATTGAGCTTTTAAATTGACAGATGGGAAAGAAATATTAACAGTTTTTGTACGAAAAATTTTACAGTGGTTTAATGAACAAATAAATTATGATATTTGAGAGCGGTTTGAAAAGAGACGCCACGAGAGGATATTAGCAATTACCCAGAAAAACATCGGCAGTAAAAAAAAATCTAATTTTACAGCGGTGAAATAAAAAATAGGAATTTAATGTTGTCTCTTTTTTAGTTGGTAAAATTTCCAGGTGAATATGTTTGTTGTGAAAGCTTTCTTTTCGATTAAAGTTTTTAATGATGGGTTTATTTTTTTTAAGAGAAACAAATTATGCTCCAGTGAAAAATAGTTTCAGTTCGCGTTCACAGCAATTAACAGGAAAGCTTACACAAAATGGATTTCCCAAGCTAAATAATTAAGCTCGAACTGAAATCTAAAATACTTTTAATAAATATTATTGACTAGCATATATAGCCCGTCATATGACGGGATCAGTAAAATTTTTAATTTTCCAAAATTGTAAAGTACGCTATGAGGCAGGTAAAAAAATGGTTTGTTTTTTTGGCTGAGAATTATCTTGCAACAAAAAATAATCGATGATTCAATTTAAAATGATCGCATATGTACCTAATCTATTATTTAAGCCAAATATAAAAGAAAATTATTTACGTAATATCTAAGTTCAGTGATAAAACGTATGAAAATAAGGCATAATTTAAATAATTTAAAATAAGAAATGATTCAATGAGATAGTTAAAGGAATGACGTCGTAATGCTAGAAAAATGTTACTTTTACCTATTAGATGACAAATTCATAAATTTAATCGCCTGCTCTTAACCGGGGAAAATAGGAGTTGAAATAATGGCATTAAAAGCTCGAAAAGAGGGGAAGGGGTGGATTTCGAAAGTTTTAAAGAAGGCAGTATTTTTCGATGTGATAGGAAGCCTATTTATACCAATTTATTTTAGAATCGGGTCTATAGTTTAGGAGAGGAGAAGATAAACATGACTCTCTTTGAATTTTGCTAACTATGGATGCCTCTATCCATTCCGGGTCCAACCGCTTCATAAAATCGAGGACAGACGGACAGATAACTTAGGCTGTTATTATATAGGGGATTCTCTTTTGTTCCTTTCCCGCAATTGTGCAAAATACTCATAAAAAGTTACCACAGGAAGGGAAATGCAAAGGTCATTTTCCCCTAACTGAAAAGTATTTGTCTAACCTCTACCATTAGATGAATTCTTTAGAGGTTCAGAACTCTTAGCATAAGGAAAACAGTAATTCTGTATCCCTTATCCAACTTAGTATAACTTTTCTTTTTAAACTAAACTGTCTAATTTATTTAGAAACTTTCAATATATTTCTCTGATTACCTAATTTTAATTAGTCATAAATATAATAAAAATATAAAAATAAACAATGTTTATAAATGGTTTTTCTCTGTCAGATATTTATAAAAAATATTACCTGCTAAAATTTTAATATGTAGTTTTTAAAAGGGATTAGATTTTTTAAAATTTCTTATAAGTTAAAAAAAAGTATAATTTTAATAACTTTTTCATTTTTTCACAATATTTACAAATTGTCTCTTTTATTTAGTACTACATTTTACTTTTATTAATACTTTTATTAAATACTAGCATATAGTTCTCAATTTAAAAGAAGAGTAATTATGAAACTACATTTATCAGTGCGCTCTACTAAGCTGAATGGTTTTACTATTGTAGGGAAGTGTTATGTCAGAGAAAATTCAATTAACCTGTTTATAATGAAGCATTTCACACTAGAAGTGTTGCCTTAAGCCCATTTATTACTCTGCTATTATCAAATTAAACAAGAATAAAATATTATAGGTTTGGGGTAATGATGCAAATCATTAGTTTATCTGTGGTTGATTTCTTTTCAAGTAATTGTTCTATAGTAAAGTATTTAATAGCTAGCATATAACCCGTCAAATGACGGGATCGGTAAAAGCTTTAATTTTCCAGAATTGTAAAGTATAAGGTAGATAAAAAAATTATCTGGTATATGATCAATAATTTGTTTATCTTCGTACTCCTCTAAAGTCTCCCGATACTGTGAATGCAGTTTAGAATCATGTAGAATTCGTTTAGGAAGATAATTCAAAGTTTTCTGAGCTACGTCGAAATTATCGTAAAGTTGTTTTTTTTTCCACACTAATTAATGAAAGTATAGGAATGAAACTCTTATTTCTATTAAACCCTGGGGGTATATAAAATTTGTTGTTAATACCGGTGGTAAAATTTTCATTGCAACAAAATTAATCACTGATTAAATTTAAAATTATCACATATATACCAAATATATTATTTAAGCCATCTATAAAAGAAAGTTATTTGCGTAATATCTAAGTTCAGTGGTAAAAAGTATGAAAATAAAGCAGACGATATTTAAATAATTTACAATATGAAATGATTAAATGAGATAATTAAAGGAATGAAGTCATAAAGCTACACAAATGTTATTTTACCTATTTATTATGTGACAAATTGATAAATTTAATTATCTGCTCTTAACCGGAGAATATGATAGGGTTTTAAATAATGGCATTAAAAGCTAAAAAAGGGGGTGGGGGTTGATTTTCAACATTGCTAACCCTAACTCATCTAGACTCCAATATGGATGCCTCTATCCATTCCAGGTACAATTGCTTTATAAATTCGAGGACAGGCGGACAGATAACTTAGGCTATTAATATATAAAGGACGTATATATCCTTTAAGAAATAAAACTTGAATAGCAATAATTTTGGTATAATGTTGCTAAAATGCCTCATATTGAAATAATGAAAATATTTTACATCATTTTTGAGCAATCTTGTATGCAACATTAAAACATTATTAAGCCCACAACACCATCTGTGTTTAACAACTTGTAAATACCATTTTTTTTTATCATTCTTTAATTTAACCTTAGATCATTTGGGTTATTAGGAATCCGTGGTTTTACAAAAACTTTTTTATGCTTGATACGAAATTCTAGGACAGTATATTCATTACAATAAAAGATATCTGGACTATATAATAAAATTAAAGAAATTTCCATGTCTTTTAGGGCAGCATACAAAACTACTGAACGCATAAAGGTGCAATTTGTTTAATTTCTTTACAATAAAAACTGCTGCGAAATCAGCGTAGTTAACACTTTTTACCGAAGTTCAAATTGCTTTTCTTTAATTAACGTTTTATAATTTTTTTTAGTTAGATTTTGTTTCCAACAATTTAGGCAGACACATATGTTGTCAAAGCATGCTAAGTTCAAACTATAATCCACATAAACAAATAAATATATTTATCCACAATGTAAAAAGCGTCAGTCAAATACTCCATGTTTTAGATTATGTGTTTTGAATTTTCATTGCAATTGCATCCTAATAGATACAGCTTGTACTTTTGGCATGTTTGAATAAGTTTTCTTAATTAATATTGTTTCCTTTATCAGATGGAAAATTCTAGCTTAGAAAAGTGCTTTAGAAATTATTCAGGTTTTCACCTAGGAATGACAGTTCATCACAAACGATAAAAATATATTGATTTTAATTTCATACATGATAATTTATGCCTAATACTCCACCATATTGACAATAACTACAGACCGAACGATATGCTAATAAGGCAATTTGTCTCAACGTCACGAACTACTATAATGCCCTTCCCCTTTATTTTCATGTTTACAACAGCCAATAGACAAACAATAAACTGCCTTTCCGTTTGAAACTAAACCCAGAATTGTCACAATTTCAGAATTTGCACTACTACGTGAAATCGCCTTATTGGTAGAACGCTGCTGTTCGATGTCAGAGTTTGCGCTTTCAAATCCTGCTACTGGTATAGATGTTCGTAGCCATTCGTAATCTTCTTTAAGCAGTAGATCCTTAAACCTAGTGAGCAAAACAGCAGAGCACGAAACTATTACATACAGAAAGAAACTTAACGCCAATACCAAACGTATAAACTAAAATTCAATATTTTCACAGAATAACATACAAAATGATACATGATTTTATAAATACTAACATCTTAATATTTTTCTTATAGGGTATCATACATCTTTTAACGACACTTTAAACATTAAATGAATAAAATATGTAAGAAATTTAACACATAAAATAAATTTGAACATTTTAATTTTTTCTTTAATAGCCTTAATTTTTTTGACTTGTTTTATTTGCAATAAAATTAATTATTTCCTCAAATATTTTTCTATTTCAGTTAATTAGAAGATTTATAAGCTTCTAAATGTTTATATATTTGACGTAGCATTAGAATCTTGAATTATTCTGGATGAACCATTCCTGGTATTCTAGATTACGAATTTAATTTAGGACTTAATCAGATTTAATCTGGAAACTTTCAGCCTCTCAAATAGCCTTAAATTCCTTTAAATAAAATAAATAGATCTCTAATAAGATTATTTCATGAGCTCTGGGGAGTTTAAAAAATTCATTATGGTCGCATCATTATTAATTGTTTCTTTCTAAGAAAAACACAATTATAAAAATGTTATTAAATTGTTTTCAATCTTCATTTCCATTGCAATAAATCATAGTTTTTTATTGATTTTGTAGAGAAAGATTGGAGATGTTTTTATTATGTGCGAGTTTGAATTACGGTAAATAAACAAGCTTTTATAACCTCGAGGTTTTCAAAAACAATTTTAGTGTCTTTTTTTCGTTCATTTGTATCTTATTTAAAACAAAAGTGCGTTTTATTCTTTACAGTTATTCTGAGTTGAAATTGTTTTTTTATTTACCAACAGAAATGGCGAACGATTGAAAATTATTCTTTCTAATGTAAATAAAAAACAATTCTTGTTAATGAAGTGAGATTTGATATCTGTTTTTCTGTGTCAGTTCATTTTGTTATATATGAAAAGAAATGATATGAATCCCAGTTAATAAAGCAAGGAATAAATCCTTTTCTTTGGCATTAAAAGGCGTATTTTTCCCGCTGTAAATAAAGTGAATCGGTAACAATAGATGTTAGTTAATAATGATGTTTATTATTTGTATGTATCGATTCATTTTACTGTAGATGAAATCAAATAACAACAATCATTGTTTCTGCAGTCAATGGTTTGGTGGCAGCAAAAAGTATTTCCAAGCCAAAACAAATCCCGTTTTTGAAAGTCAGATAAACACTTATGAAATAAAATCAAAAGGACAGATTTAAAATATATCTTATTTCAAAATAAAGACAATAAAAAGCACATACAAATAAAATCTCAATTTTTTTTCTTTCCAAAAAGCAATATTTTTTCTTCTCTATATAGCACCTCTTTATCATTTACATTAATAATCTTTTTAAGGCAATTTCAGCGTGTATTAAAGTAGAGATCTTAAACTTAAGCTTCGTGGAACCCTAGGTGTTACTTATCGGATAAACTTCTGTTGACCATAGTTGTCAGATTCCACTGACTAGGGTTCCATTTAATGTCCTTTTAATTAAAATATGGAAAAATTTCATTACCTTTCATGTTGAATCACGGTGGTGTCTGGACCAAGAAGACAAAAAAAATCACTACTTCCATACGACACACACATCAAACATTTTTTTCTTGCATTCTCTGCAAAAACTCTAAAAAACAGAAGCACACTTCACACACTACATGTACTTAGAATTCCATCGTTATATTATTTCCCCTGTAGAGCGCCTTTTAGTGGAAAAAATCTCTATAGGTTGCAGACATAACATTAGGGTTCCAGGGAAGTTTGATAGGACTTCTGCAAGTGATTACTATATGCTTAGTTCAAGCACCAGAATTTTAGTCAAATTTTAATTTTTATAAAAGTAGGAGAATAATATAATTAAAGATTAATAAAATACAAAAATATTAAAGATTAATAAAATACAGAAATAGAATATATTCTAAAGATAGCACTAAGTTGCAGATTTCGACAGATCGTAGAAGCTCTGCAATAAAAACCAAGCACAACCAAGGCATTGAAAGAATTTTCTTTCAGTCTTTTTATATAATTTAAAACATTGTTACTTTAGAGAATATATTAGGTTGGGGAAAAAAAAAATCCTTTTTTTTTTTTGATAGATGGCTGCAGTGATTGATATCTCGTAAAGTATAGATTAAACAATTTCAAATTTATGCTCATTGTCAAGGAGACATTTCAGACTTAACAAAAAAATTCTTTTACTGTTTTTTGTTTGGTCTATTCAATTGTGTGTTACAGGATGTTAAAAATAGAAGTCAACAAAGAGAAAATTCGATTCATTTTACAGTTTTTCTTTGATATAGCCAAAAATGACAGGCGGCTGAAATTGTGAAGGATGTTTATGGTGCCGATACTGTAACAGCTAATTACGCACAGTTATGGTTTCGTCGACTCAGTTCAGGCGTTTTTTATGTTAAAGTTGCACCTCTCACAGGCAGGACCGTCGTCGAAAATGTCACTAAAATCACAGAAATAATCGAAGTCTACCGATATGCTTAGTAGTCGTAGCTTCGCCCAGGAGCTAAAGGTCGACAGGAGCTAAAGATAAAACAGTTTTAAACCATTTCTACAAAGTTGGATTCAAAAAGACGCCCGATGTTTTGGTGCCACACCAATGAACACCAAAAAACATGATTGATTGAATTTCCGTTTGCGAAGCCTTGGCCAAATGGAATGAAATCGACCCATTTCTTAAACGGGTGGTAATTGGGGATGAGAAATGGATAAAATACGACAATATTGTGGAAAACGATCATGGTCGAAGTGCGGCGAAGCAGTTCAAACGGTGGCCAAACCAGGACTAACAGCCAGGAAGGTTCTACTGTGTATTTGGTGAGACTGGAAGGGAATCATTTATTATGAGTTGCTTCAGCAAGGTCAAACACTCAATTCAGATCTTTACTGTCAAACATTGGACAG
Organism: Pardosa pseudoannulata; assembly: GCA_032207245.1. Taxonomy (NCBI): domain Eukaryota; kingdom Metazoa; phylum Arthropoda; class Arachnida; order Araneae; family Lycosidae; genus Pardosa; species Pardosa pseudoannulata. The sequence goes on from CM063508.1 coordinate 49,472,194, forward strand.
TTTGAAGTTAGCTATTGACCAGAAACAGTCAGAAATGACCAACAAGTGAGGTATTGTGTTCCATCAGGAAAACGCCAGGCCATACATGTCTGTAGTGACTCGCCAGAAACTCAGGGGGCTTGGTTGGCAAGTTTTAAGGCATCCACCACATAGTCCGGACCTGGCCCCAAGCGATAATTGCCTTTTTCTCGCATTGCAAAACTTCTTGAGTTATAAGAAATTGGGATCAAGTGAAGATTGTGAAAATCGATTGCAAGAGGTTTTTTCCGGTAAGGACAAAGACTTCTATGAGATAGTCATTATAAAGCTATCTTTAAAATGACAACAAATTATACAACAAAACGGTGTATATTTGACTCAAATCGGACAAACCGAAATATGTTAAATAAAATCATTAATTTCAAGCAAAAAAATGGATTTCTTTTTCCGCAACCTATTACTTCATGAAACCAAACAAAACATTAACTACTTCATCATCCATTATCTTATTAAGATTTCTGTATTGGGATAAAATAAAGAAGCAATAATAATTTTGTAAAATTGAGTAAGATAAAGCTTTGATAGCCTATTTTTTTACTCTTTGATTAAGAGGTTCCTCCAAGAAAATTATAATCTGAAAGGTTCCCCACAGTGTAAGAGGTCGAACACCCCTGTATTAAAGTAACTGTAAACAGTATTTATGCAGCTTGAATATACTCGATATACCCAAATAAAATATATATTTTACATATATGCAAATCAGAATTTCCATGTGGGCTTTCGAGCAGAAAATATGTTGCAACTACAACGTGAATATTTTGAAGTACAATATTTCGAATATATTTGTCTGAAGTGTTAAAATTGTTTGAAAGTTAGATTGTAGCGCTTAAAAATTTACTTTGATCTTTGAAATTGCAGTTCTAGTTCCACTTATCTAAAATGTAACAGAATTCCTCACTAGTAGAAATGCTCGAAATTATCCAGTAGTAATCATTACGTTAAGCAACCAACTCAAGCGACAATTATAAATGAAATGCATTATCTAATAGATTAAATAATGATGCCTGCCTAACATTTCCAACGGATTTTACGTAAAACTCTCTCAGGAATATTAAAATATGGGTTTAATTTTAGGGAACACAACGCAATTTCTCGATTCTTGAACATTTCTCTCTGTGTTGAAATACGTTAACCTGTGCAGGTTATTGTTCTGGTTAAGTAAATGCTTTGCTTTAAATAATACAGTATAACATAGGAATAGTGTAATGCAGGAACATGAGCGTGTTTCTAAACATTTCTCGGCTCTTACGTTTTGAGAATCAGCCTCCATTTTGGAAACTCCTAAAGGATATGTGACTTCTTAATAGCCTCGGTGTTAAAAGACCCTTTGAGGAGTTCTAAAGTTCCTAATGAACACTAGATGAAATACCTTTCCCCGTAATATTGTTTTTATAAATTTAAGTGGTGTGGTACTTTATAATACAGGATTCTCTTAAAAATGGTTAGTAAAATTTAATTAGTTTTGAAAATAATTTTGATAAACGTTTATTTAGTAATAAAAACTTTTTAAATGTTCACTGTGAAATGATATTGTATTTATATAATTTCCAAAAATGAATTATTTTTACGTAAAATATAGAACTTTCTTATATTCATCATCTAATCTAGTACAAACAATTTCAAGTGAGCAATAAAGCGTTTATTTCAATCATGTTTATTTTAATATTGTTTCTATAACATTAGATGATGGGAGTGCTTGTAAAAAGATATTTTAAAGATATCTTTTTAAATTTAAGTTCTCAAAATAATTTTTCTCTTGTTTAATTGCTACAAACATTTTTAAATGACCACTATGTTGCA
>CM063508.1:49476532-49566532 GCA_032207245.1 Pardosa pseudoannulata
AATTTCTAAGAACCCTTATTTTGGCTGGGAGGAATATTGTATGTTATTTCCGAATTGCTGCTTCTATAAAAGTGCATGCATTTTGGAAATGGATGCAAGTAATCATGGTAGGAAAATATTTCTCTATTACTGTAGATCAGGAGAAAAAACATTGTTATTAGCAACCGAAGAGAAAGCTTATTCAGAACTTTAAAAAACAGTACGTAACTTTTCGGTGATATATATTTTGTGCTAATAATTTCCCTGATGGCTGCATAAATAGAAAACTCGATTGGATAAAGTATATAAATATATTTCTTTTAAAAAAAAACTCTTGAAAATTAATCTATTATCAAGATTTTTTTCTGATTTATGAATATTGTATCTATAGTGTTCATTTTTTTCAACGCAGCTGGTGATTCAGAGAGATACCTTTATTAGAAATATGGATGCAAAGCTGTTACTTATTTAGCATCATCGAAACACATGCAGCTTAAGGAATGCTTTGAACACTAATAACAATGCCCCCAATGGGGCTTCGTAATTTAGAAGCAAGGATCAGTAAGTACACTCCGTGGCTAGGCCTCCTTTAGAAGTACCATTTGTACTTGGAGGACATTGGAGAACTTTGAGGACTACGAACCTATTTCACATTCTCCAGCCACCATTAATGGTTGTTTGGTTGTTTGATGCTTAATGACATTGTATCCACAAGGGACATACTGTGCCAAACACAGGGTTATGAGACCTCATACAGTGAAAAACTGTAGAGAAAATAAAACAAGTAGTAAAAGACAAGAAGACAAAGTTGTTCACAATAGCTTAAAAAAAGCGTATAAAAACAGGGTGGAGAATTAAACGAAAAAATGTATAAAGAAAAGCTGCACAAAAAAAGTCAAACAAAAAGGAGTAAAGAATTAAATAAGTTGATAAAAGCCAACATGCTTCAAAAAATGAAAAAGGTTTTGGTGAGGGGTAGCGTTAAGTAAAGTATATAAGGGGATATTGTTCAAATGTAAGTATAAAAATCTATCATTATTATAAATAGGACAGTCTATAAGAATGTGCTTCACGGTGACAGCAAACTTGCAGTGAAGGCAAGTGGGAGTAGGTTCACCTACGAGTAAGTGACGGTGGGTGAGACGAGTATGTGCTATTCGGAGACGAGTTACGATGACATCTTTCCGGAAGGAAGGAATCAAAGACCACATATTGATTCGCCCTTTAATAGCTTGAATTTTATATAGAGTTCTTTCGTCCCAAAAATGTTGCCATTCTTTTTGAACCAGCTGAGTCACAAAATTTTTTATATCACAGTATGGCAACTAAACTGCGAGATAAGTTTTAGTGGATTTTGCAGCTTAATTTGTAAGTTCACTGCCATTTATACCCACGTGAGACGGGATATAAATCATTAATAAACCACCATTAATGAACATGCAGATCTTTGGCCAGTCCAAACCTCGAACTTCCAACCTTCCTTTTACTATATTTATTGATGGTTTTGCCGATGGAGCTACTGCGGCTCTATAATGATAATTTAAAATACCTTTCGAAGCAATATCCGTATATTTTTGCTCTCTACATATACAGTTTTTAACTACATTTTATAAAATTTGAAGAAAAACGAATGAACTTATCATGGTTTTCAAATCTTCGAGTTTAATCCTTATACCCTCCATTTCCATAGAGATATTTCAGACTACATACCATAATTGAACTGTCGTTATTATGGTGAAATAATTTATGGTCAATTTTTAATCAATCATTTTTAAATTGAAACTTAAAACTTAGTATTCCAGTCTATACTTATTAGATAAAATACATATTAATAAATTTAGTACTTCATACAAACGAATAAAACTAAAAATGGGTGCGTAAATGTGGCTTCAGTGTTAGCATTGTCAGAAATGTAGATGAAGTATTTTCTATGGCACTCCTTTAGGTGTGAACGGGCTTCACGACCCAGGGGTACCTGGGTGATCTTTTCTTAGCTTTCTTCCTGGTAGTCTCGAGCTTACCTCTGTAGTGTTTGCTCCTTACCGGGTTGAATCACATTAAGGACAAGGACGGGCCTCTCGTAGGTCAGCGGTTGCTTGGTAGCCATTTATGGAGTCACTGTCTCAGCACGGTCATCATTAATCGCTGCTGTATGTCTTCGGATGGGTCAGCGTAAGATACACTTACCAGATAAATTGATAAAAGGTCATATTTAATGATATAAATATATATCAATAGTTAAAAAATATGTTTCGATCTCAATACAACCCTTAAAAATGAAGTTATAACCAGAATAATTTATAGTTGGACCAGAATCTGTGTCCAACTATAACATTATTTGACTGGCATTTTAAACGAAGTGGAAAAAATCAGACATCAGATTACAGCTATGTACCTTTATTCCTTTTCTTTGCATTTCTTATATCGACAAAAATTCAAAATTGGTAATTAAATTTTATAGCTAAATTTATTATCTTAGTGTCATTTTTGGAGACATTTGTTGCCCTATTCCAGGTGAAGTGACACGCACTTCCGCGAAGTATTTTTGTGACACGATTGACTAATGAAAGAGAGACTTGAAGGAATCATTAATAAATTAAGATATTTTATTTAATTCCAACATGCAACCCAGATTGTATAGTGGTCAGCGTATTGTGCTCCTACATGATAGGGCCGAATGATGGCCGAAGGTTAGAGCACTGACCTTCGAAACCGGAGTTAGTGGATTCCAGTCCCACTGTGGCATGGATGTTCGTAGCCGTTCGGAATCGGCTTTAAGCAGTAGGTCCCGGTCTTTTTAGCCCTCGTGTTGCAAAAAGTAGACCGTAGTGCTCCAAAACCTACCCCAACACACATGATAGGTTTGGTTCGATTCCCGAGTAAAGCTATGATGTATCTGTGTTATCCCCTCATAACGAGCGTTGTTGAACTACCTATATGATGATCCGACAAAGAAAAGACAACAAATCAGCGATTGTATGACAAAATGTTAATAAATGCAAGAGCCCTGATTTTGTTATTAAAAAAATGTTATTTACACTGTAATGGCACTTGCTTTTATTACATTCGCCAAAACCAAGCTGCAGGTATTGTTTTAGTCATTACGGGAGCACCATATAAGTCGCCAACATTACTTCCTAGTACGAAGCAACACACACTTATTATTTAGAAGCAAAGACTAAGCAGAAGACCCTCCAAGCTTGGCCTGTGTTCTTCAGAGGTTTGATTTGGGGACTTGGAGAACATTGGGTTAACAAACCAATTTTATGTTCCCTATCCACAATTCTGGATCTTTAGCCTGCTCGAACCTCGATTTCACAATTATCCGATTATAAAATAGATGACTTTACCGACTGAGCTACCACGGCTCTCTTAAATTAAGATAAAATGAGTGTATATATTCCACTTTAGTATCAGTATTTATTTGTTAAAAATTAAATATTTTTGCACATAATAAATCATTAAAAAAATTAAAAGAAGTCTATTTAATAATGTAAACTTAATAAATGCATCTTAATATGTTTTGAAAAAAAAAAAAACATATTCTATAAATGTTCTTATACCACAAAAAGTTATTTACATGCTATAACATTACAAATCCCTCTTTTCATACCTAAAATTTCAGGGCACACAACGTTTTATGTAGGCCTTTCTGTTTGAGATCTTCACTTAGTCTTGAATCTGAAAACAACGTCATTTCATCTTTTTGAACCAAACTATTCCACGTTCCTTAAATGCATTCTCCATCTGGGGCTCGTTTGCCTAGAAGTGTTCATTACGCCAGATCTCTAAGGGGAAAACCCCTGAAAGAAATGCAATTCTCTCGCCAAACGCCACGTTTAAAGTAAAAGCATCGAAGCTCGTTTGTCAGTAATGTCAAAATAATTTGATTAAACTCGTCTGTGATATTCGATCCAATTTGTTTGCTCTCGGCAGAAATCATTTGTCCGTGGAAATAATTATTTGCGAAAACAGATAAGACAGTTGTTATTCTCTGACTTGCTTCATTTATATTTTTTTTAATCGTGAGAAATGTCTGAAATTAAGTTCGCCCTCTTGCTCACCTGAACCTTATATTAGGCTCTTAATTTCAGATATAAAAACATAAACTATGTTTTTAAGATTTTTATTATTTTATTTTTATTAATTGTTTAATAATTTTAAAATAATTTTTCAACATACCTGTTTCTTAGCAGCACTTTTTATATTCAGTGTTATACGTGACTTGAAACTAGATTTCTTGCTTGTAGCTGATAGCACAAAACTGAAAAAATATCTTACATATTGCTGCGGTGTGGTACATTGCTGTTATTATTTCAAATCCATTAATAACCCAAGTTTGATTTATATCGTCTTTAATTATAGTAAAATGTCACTGATCTATATTACAATATTCAAATATAGAACAAAGGATAAGAAAATATGCTAAAAAAATATAAAAAAAATAAAAAGTAAAAGAAGCACTCCACGTGCTAAAATTGAAAGAAAAATTGCCAAAGTCCAAGAGCAGGCTGCTTTCTTTTCCTTCCTTCTCAACTACTCCAGCAACCCTATACTTTTTTTCATTATCTTGTGCTGATGCGTCCGTTGTTCCATTGTCGTGTGCACAATGCGTGCTTTACCGGCTCTGTCCAGATTGACCGGGACTTTCACAATTATCCGATTATAAAATAGATGACTTTACCGACTGAGCTACCACGGCTCTCTTAAATTAAGATAAAATGAGTGTATATATTCCACTTTAGTATCAGTATTTATTTGTTAAAAATTAAATATTTTTGCACATAATAAATCATTAAAAAAATTAAAAGAGGTCTATTTAATAATGTAAACTTAATAAATGCATCTTAATATGTTTTGCAAAAACAAAAAACAAAAAAAAACATATTCTATAAATGTTCTTATACCACAAAAAGTTATTTACATGTTATAACATTACAAATCTCTCTCATACCTAAAATTTCAGGGCATACAACGTTTTATGTAGGCCCTTCTGTTTGAGATCTTCACTTAGTCTTGAATCTGAAAACAACGTCATTTCATCTTTTTGAACCAAACTATTCCACGTTCCTTAAATGCATTCTCCATCTGGGGCTCGTTTGCCTAGAAGTGTTCATTACGCCAGATCTCTGAGGGGAAAACCCCTGAAAGAAATGCAATTCTCTCGCCAAACGCCACGTTTAAAGTAAAAGCATCGAAGCTCGTTTGTCAGTAATGTCAAAATAATTTGATTAAACTCGTCTGTGATATTCGACCCAATTTGTTTGATCTCGGCAGAAATCATTTGTCCGTAGAAATAATTATTTGCGAAAACAGATAAGACAGTTGTTATTCTCTGACTTGCTTCATTAATGTTTTTTTTTTTAATCGTGAGAAATGTCTGAAATTAGTCCTCTTACTCACCTGAATATTATATTACGCTCTTATTTCAGATATAAAAACATAAACCATGTTTTAAAATTTTTTATTATTTTATTTTTATTAATTGTTTAATAATTTCAAAATAATTTTTTAACAAACCGTTTTCTTAAACGGCACTTTTCATATTCAGTGTTATACGTGACTTGAAACTGGATTTCTTGCTTGTAGCTGGTAGCACAAAACTGAAAAAATATCTTACATATTGCTGTGGTTTAGTACATTGCTGTTGTTACTTCAAAACCATTAATAACCCAAGTTTGCTTTATATCGCCTTTAATTATAGTAAATGTCACTGATCTATATTACAATATTCAAATATGGAACATAAGATAATTAAATATGCTAAAAAAATATTAAAAAAATAAAAAGTAAAAGAAGCACTCCACGTGCTACACCTGAAAGAAAAATTGCCAAAGTCAAAGAGTACGCTGCATTCTCTTCCTTCCTTCTTAACTACTCCAGCAACCCTATACTTTTTTTCATTATCTTGTGCTGATGCGTCCATTGTTCCATTGTAATGTGCACAATGCGTGCTTTACCGGCTCTGTCCAGATTGACCAGGACTCCAGGCATGGTCCTGAATCGCCTCCTGATGACCAATATATATATATACATATGTATGCATATATATACATATATATACATATATATAAATACATACATATATATATATATATATATTTATATATATATATATATATATATATATATATATATGTGTATATATATATATACATATAACATATACATATAAATACATACATATATATATACATATATATATATACATATATATATACATATATATATATATATATATATATATATAGGTTTTATTTAATAAATATCAAGTGTATCATTTGAATTCTTTGCAGTTCCAATTATATCTCAGTTTGGACCAACAGAATGTATTCTAGAGTCCTTAGATTTGGGGAATTTATTTCTTGCTAACCCTGTTTAAGTTATTTTAAGAGTACACTAATTTGGTTTTCTCGATTTGTGCACATTTTTTACGTTATATAAAAAGTACACAAAATTAAATTATTTTTTAAATTTCAATTTTATTAAACAGCTTGTGAAAAATTCATTCTAAAAAGAAATTCACGTTATTTTTTAATGTACGGAAAATTACTCTTATAATAAAGACCTTAAATTCGAAAGATACAATGTCCCCTTACATACGAGAACAAAGAATGTTAATGTATAAAGCATCGAAGCTTATTTGTCAGTTATGTCAAATTAATTCGATTTCCTGTCTGGGATGTTCACTCCAATATCTTTTCTCTCAGCACAACTCATTTATCCGTGAAAATAATATTTGCGAAAACAGGTTGGATATTATTTCTTCTCTGACTGCATTTCTGATTTTAAAATAGGATTTAGGAAACGTCTGAAGAAAAATAAGTTGTCAAAACAGGACTTTTGGTTATGGTTACATTCACGTGTATGGCATTGAATGCATAATTAACAGACCCATGAAAACACCTAATTTATCAAAAGAGCTATTAGCTAATGGACTAAATAAAATCTATTTTATATTTATTAAAAAAATAAATTGCTGTAAATATTTTAAAATTTTGGGAAAATAAAATCTAAGTTAATTTATAAATTTATTTAAAAAGATTTATCCTCCCTATTATTATTTTCATGTAACTGAGAAGTTTTGTAATTATAAAATAGTAAGCAGTTGTAAGATAAAATATCTTTAATGGGTGATAAACCCTGTTTAATAAAATTGAATGTATTACTTATTTTCTTAAAAAATATTTTTAAAAATTGTCTTGTAGATGTAATAATAATAAAATTGTTCGACAAAAACAGGATAACCATTCAGCGTTAAATAAATAAATCATCAGACTTCAGTTCTGGCTTTTTTTCATTCGATTGTTTGGTTTATCATTGTTTGTATTTTATAAAATAGGTGTTAATTGAAGTATTTAATTACACGCTTCATTTGTAAAATATAATACTAAATATAGAATATTTATTTATAGGTTAATTATTAATGATAATTATATAGATTAATTTTTTATAGATTAATTATCAATGAAAATTATGTAGATTAATTATTAATGTTAATTATATAGATGAACTCTTTTTGTGTTAATTATCAATGATAATTATATAGATTAATTATTAATGATAATTTAATAGATAAATTTTTAATAATTATTATATAGATTAATTATTAATAATGATTATATAAATTATTTATAAATTAATTATTAATAGTAATTATATAGATTAAATATTAATAATGATTATATAGATTAATTATTTATAAAATAGTTATTAATAATAATTATATAGATTAATTATTAATAAGGATTATAAAGGACAATTATTAATAATGATTATATAGATTAATTATTTATAAATTATTGATAATAATAATCTAGATTAATCATTCATTATTCGTAGATTTGTAATAATAATAGTATGTAGCTTATTAAGCAAAGATAAGCTGGATTCTGAATGAATAATAATTATATATTTTGTAAATAAACACCCAAGAGCAGAAATGTATATTTTTAAGCATAAAATACCTCATTTTTGTACTCAAGATAATTCATACCGATATTGTTTGCGGAAAAATTGATACGGAAATATTGATTAAATAATTTAAAATTCTTATTTAAATGTCCTCTTATTTTTACGATAACTACATAAGAATCCTAAAAGCTAACTTAAAAATAAAAATACTTATACTATATCTAAAAAATACACGTGGAATTTTCATCATATACTTCCTTTAAAATGCAGACTTAATAATAACTGTACAATTTATTAACATTCGATAACCTTCGAGATTTAACTTAATACACATCAATTCAATAATAATAAAATATAAATTTTCTCGCAGATGGATCGAAAATAGTTAAGTTAGTTTTGAACTTCCACTGTTACTTAAAAACTATTGAAATATAATAAAAAAGGAATGGCATTTAAACATATGATAATGTGCTATTCACCTTTGAAAAATGATTGTAAAAAAACAAATGTAAAAAATATTACAATAACTGTCAATATAAATATACATTGTTAAGGGGTACGGAGAACTCAGTCAAACAAGTTTCTAAATTCTCTGTAAATGTAATTTAATAGTAAACCAACAAATTATTCGTAATCAACAAATTCAAGAGCTGTTAAGATAATTTTTATTAAATTTTTCTTTAATGTGACGTAAATTATTACATACAATACAAATCATATATAAACTATACTGGACTGCTATTTTGTGTGCTATTGCGTGTTCCGAAAAAAATGCAGTGGCTCTTTTTAGGGGTCTGGCTGGGCATGACTGTTTACAAGACCATCTCTACAGAATTTAAGTGATGTATTCACTGGACAGTGTTTTGTGTGACACTAGTCATGACTTTTGAACATTTAAATAATTGTATTGTACTTTCTCCGTATGAAGGCATTTCTAAAAAGTAATGGAGAGCCTGTAAACTAATGTCGTAGGTGCTAATTGCTCGGCATTTGTAAAATAAATAAAGATTTACACACGTCTTGTAATAGACGGGGTTGTAAATCGTAAACCATCGTTAGGGTTGAAATCTAATTACTGCAATTGTTGCGATTGGGAAATGAAATATCATTGATTTTGATACTGTGACGTAGCTACACCCCATTGGCTTCACAAAGGGGTTTTGTTAAATCCCAGGGCGGGGCGACACTCTGTGTGGGTTTTTGACACTATACTACACAGGATTGTAGCTTCGACCACGCCTTGAGATGTCTGAGGGGAATCTGAAGGACAACGAAATGTCAGACAGTAAAGCGCCCCGAAGAAGCCAATCAGAGGCTACCAGGACACCGACGCAGAAAGAAAAAGCCAATGGGAAGAGCCGAAAAGTGACGTCAGTCGAGTTTTTCGCCGGAGAGTCCTCAGAAAAAGAGAACGGACAGGGTTTGGTTTTGTGGAGGTTGGGGTTTTTTTAGAGTTTTTCTCCAGCTTCTGTGGGACTCAAGGATGTCCAGTTGTACCACTTTACAACGGTATCTGTCGGCACCTGTCCGCAGATTATTTTTTAGGTTCTCTTTAAATCTGGGGCTTTTACGGTCCTCGCCAGCCCGCCTGAACTCTGTGATTTCCATTTGGAAAAATTGTACTTACTCCATTTTAATCAAGAATAAACGTTGTTATTGTTTCTAAGCTGTACGTCTTGTCATAACCACTTCGACACCTACACGCTACCCGAGGATTCCGTGACGTTACAATACTAAATACTCCTCATTTCGCATATTATATGACACATAGATACTTTTTTGCATTCAACTCGAATTGAGTAGTGTTATGTAAACGATACCGTATACTTAAATGGAGTATCGAAGCTTTTTTCTGTGATGTGACAAAATAACGTTTATAGGCTCGTTCAAAGAAAACAGGTATCTAAAAACAGTATATAGAAAAGAAAATTAGATAAACAAAGGAGCATTGTATCATAGGAAGGGATATAAAAAAAATTTACTAAGATCGCACAAAAGTAAACATCACATCACAACGTGTATAACTTGTTATGTAACATGGTGGCAAAATTATCATATACTTTATTACGAATTCCTCTAGAGTAATTAAATACATATAAAATAACTATTATCATAGTTTTAAATCCAAAATTATTTTATCACTCTTTGATTACGAAAACAAAGCCAGGTAAAAAGCGATAATGTTAAAATAAGAAACCGTAAGCGAACTGCTTCCTTATAAACACGTTAATGCGATTTTCGCATATAGAACACGTTTTTAAAACAGAAAAACTACTCGACTTAGAGAGGATCTCTCAGAAATCTAGTTTCATTATTGTTCTTTTCTTCCTATAAACTCAAAGTTTTAAATTTGAAAAGAGAGATTAATATTATCTATCATTGCGGAAACTTTATTCATCTATCATTAGTTTAGAAATAAAGTAAATGAGGGATTTTCCATCTTTGAGGGAGATATTCATTCTGAATAAGGAATGAAGAACCTGTCGGAAGTGAATAATGGAAGAAAATAATTTCAGCCACTTTAAAATTCTTTTGAAAATTTACCCAAAGCATCCAGAATATAGTGTACAGGAAAGGAAATTTAAGAAGTTGAAACAGAATTCTGTATAAATATTCCTCGACTCCTTCCGATGCAAATTGCATTTGATCTCAGCTTTCTGTCTAATTTAGAAGAATTATTAAACTATTCGAGTTAAACGTTAAAAGATATTATAGAAAATATCACAAACTGAAGAAAAAGGAAAAGAAGTAATTTTTAATATTTTCCTTATTGTTTTAAGGGGATAGTGGGCAAGGATGCAGGAGTATATGAATATTAGAAAAAAAAAGGAATAAATTGAGGATTGATGAATTCAGAAACCAGTAATCGTTTGTTAATTTTCAATTAGACTTTACGAAACTTATGCAAAAAGTGATACCAACATAGCTAAAAATTCTCAACTAATAAAAGAAGACCTTTGGCTATTTAGCTAAAGATATTTAGCTTTTGTTTGTTTGTCTTTATAAAAATTACAAAAATACCAAGAACATACAAATGAAAAATTTATAAATAGTAAAAATTACATTATAATTTTGAAGATTGTTTACAATATTTCCCTCTGTCTGTTTACAAAAAGGAAATTTAATTCTAAGAAAACAGAAATATTCTATAAACTATTTTTAGCGGTATATAAAAATTGACTACTGATATTAATGTGTTATGTGAGAGTGCAGCTATTTTTGACATAAGGTTTGCGAAACTGATTTACTCACCGCACTCATACGTTGTGGGTTGAATGCCCAAGTTTTTTTCGCGACTCCAGGAAGCGTGTGGTGTGGCCAGTGAAAATAATTGCACTTAAACTTCACCAAGTTTTGGAGAATTGTGATTGGTCTCCAGGAGGCGATTCAGGACCATCCTTGGAGTCCCGGTCCTTCTGGGCAGAGCCGGGAAAGGACGCATTGTAAAAAGGACAATGGAACAACGAACACATCAGCACAGGATAATGGAAAAAGTATAGGGTTGCCTGAGTAGAAAGAAAGAAGGAAAAGAATACAGCGTTCTCTTGGACATTGGCAATTTGTTTTAGGCGTAGCACGTGGAGTGCTTTTTTTACTTTTTAAATTTTTATTTTTATTTTTTTTTGCATATTTCCTTATCGTTTGTTCTATATTTGAACATTGTAATATAGATCATATAGTGGTATTTTACTATAATTAACCCTCCGAGTAGAACAAACACATCTAGAAAAAATTTCTCCAAAATACGTTAATGTCAAAGGCCAAAGAGTTCTATGATTTTTACCTTCACCCTTTGTTGACTTGAATGGAATATGGAAAACCCACCCTCGTTATTGTCCCTTTACTTCTGGTTACATATAGATATTATAGAATGTTAATTTTAAATACACATAAAGCTCTTCAAGTCTGGAATATTATCCCATAAGAAATAATGGATTCTAAAAGTACAAATAAAAATATTCTTTGAGAGACTTATTTATATTTTTTACGAAAGTCATCCAAGATATTTAAGGGGTGCAATGAGAGATGCATCTGTTACCGCAAACGAAATACTTCGAAATAGAGATTTACAAACCATGAAAAGCTATCAGTGTCTTTGTGCCTCAGGTGGTAGGGTTGCATCCCTCAAGAAATGTCAGTGAAAGAGGGGTGCAGTTCCTAAACAATAGACCTCACCCTCGTACTTCATAACTCCATGGGAGAAAGCACTGGCAAAAATGTACATTGCATCCATTTTCGGAGCGTTATTGGAGGTCGAAAACTGTTCGTTTTAAAGTCATCATCAGTTTGGCGGAATTGTACGTGCGAACCGCTTAGAGGGTTAAAGACGATATAAAGCAGCTTTGGGTTATAAATGACTTTGAAATAACAACAGCAATGTACTACACCACAGCAGGTTAATAATGTGTATTTATGATATCAGGTAATGGTATTTTTTTACATTATTCATTTCCAGATTATTCCTTTTACAAAAGAGAATATAAAACCGTAAGCGGTCATACTGGTATTACAAAGAATAGTTTATTTTAAATTACGGGAGAAATCTCAAGTTTAAACGTAATTTGCCCCGAAAGATCTCGAAGAATATTTGATCAAAGTTATGTTTCAATTCCTTAACGTTTCCCGTGTGCTATACTCTGGTTGCGCTGGTTAAGTTTTCAAAGGAATTTTAAAGAGTACTAAATTATTCTCTCCGAATCTTTACTTCCGAGAGGGATATTTCAGGCTTCTCATTTCTTATTCAGAAAGGATATCTCACTCAAAGATGGAAAAATCCCTCATTACTTTATTTCTAAACTAATGATAGATGAATAAGGTTACCGCAATGATAGATGATATTAGTCTCTCTTTTCAAACCTAAATCTCTCGATTTAAAAGAAGAGTAATTATGAAACTACACTTATGAGTGCGCTCTACTAATCTAAATGGTTTTTCTATTTTAGGGAAGTGTTATGTTAGAGAAAATTCCATTAACCTGTTTATAATGAAGCATTTCCCACTAGAAGTGTTGTCTTAAGCCCATTTATTACTCTACTATTATCAAATTAAACAAGAATAAAATATTATAGGTTTGGGGTAATGATGCAAATCATTAGTTTATCTGTGGTTGATTTCTTTTCAAGTAATTGTTCTATAGTAAAGTATTTAATAGCTAGCATATAACCCGTCATATGATGGGATCGGTAAAAGCTTTAATTTTCCAGAATTGTAAAGTACTCTATAAGGCAGATAAAAAAAATGGTTTGTTTTTGGCTGAGAATTATCTGGTACAAACTCAATAATTTGTTTACTATCATTTCCCTCTAAAATCTCCCGATACTGTGAATTCAATTTAGAATCACGTTGACTTTATTTAGAAAGATAATTCAAAGTTTTCTTAGCTACTTCGAAATTATTGTTAAGTTATTCCCGATTTTTTTTTTCCACAGTAATTAATGGAAATAAAGGAATGAAAGTATCATTTCTACTACACAATGGAGGTAGACAGAATTTGTTATTAATACATGTGATAGAATTTTCACTGCAACAAAAATAATCGGTGATTAAATTTAAAGTATCACATATGTACCTAATCAATTATTTAAGCTAAATATAAAAGAAAATGATTTACTTAATATCTAAGTTCACGGATAAAACGTATGAAAATAATGCAGACGGTATTTAAATAATTTAAAATGAGAAATGATTAAATGACATTATTAAAGGAATGACGTCATATTTCTAGAAAGAATGTTATTTTTACCTATTTATTTTGTGACAAATTGATAAATTTAACAGCTTGCTCTTAACCGGGGAAAATAGGGCTTAAAATAGGGCATTAAATGATAAAATAGGGTGAAAGGGTGGATTTCAAACTTTGCTAACTCTAACTTATCAAGAATTCAATATGGATGCCTCTATTCATTCCAGGTACAACTCCTTCATAAATTCGAGGACAGACGGACAGGTAACTTAGACTATTATTATATAGGTATTCTACCCTTTTTTTCAGTTTATGTAGAATGTTCACATGTTCCCCATTTTTTAAGGAGAGAGGTAAAGTTTTAAACATTCTTCTTAGATTTCACTTTTAGCTTCATTTGCATAATTCAACGCTACTAATATATTTTTAATGTTTTTGTATACCTGTTATTCTCTGATAACTGTCACCGTAAAATCCTCAAAAAAATGTTAAACTATTTTTTCTTACCCTCCGCAATTTTTAACCTATTGAAAACATAGCATTTTTACATTCATTTGTTGCAGACTTTCCAGTATAAAACTCCAAATATTTCCTTAATTTACGAGATATTTTCATATTATAACTTCATTCCTGTTCAACTTGAAAATTTTAATATTACCTCTAAATTGACGAAAAATGTTAGATTCCTATACAATTTTCTTAGTAAGGCTTCGAAGAATATTTGTTTAGAGTTATATTTGAATTCCTTTCTCGAATATTATACTTTCGATGATCTGGGTAAATTTTCAAAAGGATTTTAAGGAAGCTGAAATTATTTCTCTCCATTCTTTACTTCTGAGATGTATATTTTGGGTTCCTTATTCCTTAGTATGAATACCTCACTCAAAGATGGAAAAATCCAGTATTATTTTATTTCTAAACTAATGATAGATGAATGACTTTACCACAATGATTAACAATATTAGTCTCTGTTCAATATTAAAGCTATTGATTTAAAAGACGAAGAATTATGTAGTTATATTTTTGAGTGCAATATACTAAGGTAAATTGTTTTTCTATTTCAGGGAAGCGTAAGAGAAAATTCTTTTAATGTGTTTATAAAGTTCAATGAGGTATTTCTCTCTAGAAGTATTGCCTTAAGCCGGCATCACCTTTTTTTATTCTCCTGGGATATCATTATACAAGAATAAAAGATTAGATTCCAGGTTTTAAAAATAATTCAAATTGTTAATTTATCTATAGTTGATTATATCTGGAGTAATTGCTCTATATCAGAGTATTTACAGTTTTACCCTGTTTGTTGCAAAATATTCTACAGATTGTAAAGGGGGGTATAAATTTAAACATTTTTTCTACATTTCACTTTTAGCTATATTGTATTATTCAATCCTACTAAATTTCTTTTATCTCTTTCTAATGTTTTTTTACGTTCCTGTCACCTTAAAATCATCTTAAAAATAATGGACAGTGTTTTTTCTCTATCCTCGTTTTTTTAACCTATCAGAGCGGATAAACAATTTTTACACTAAGTTATTAAATACTTTCCAGAGAAAAACTCAAAATATTTCTTTAGTTTACGAGATTATTTTCATAGCATTACTTTATATACTTTCATCTCGAACGGTTTAATAATATTTCCTTTGAATTAGAGGGAAATCTTAGATTCAAATGCAGTTTTCATCAAAATATCTCGAAGATTTGATCAGAGTTATGTTTGAATTCCTTAAAGTTCCTTTCCCTAATACTATATTTTGAATCCGTAGGTAAATATTCAAAAGGATTTTAAGGAAGCCGAAATTATTTCCCTCCATCCTTCATTTCCGTCAGAAATATTTCAAGCTCTTCATTCCTTATTCAGAATGGATATCGCCCTCAAAGATAGAAAAATTCCTCATTACTTTATTTCTAAACTAATGATATATGAATAAAGATCTATAATGATAAAAGATATTAGTTTCCCTTATAAAATTTAATGCTCTCAATTTCAAAGAAGAATTATAATATATTTGATTGTACATTACCAATCTGAGTAGTTTTTCTGCTTCAGGGAAATGTTATGTCAAAGAAAACTACATTAACATGTTTATAATGAAGCTTTTCCCCCTAGAAGTGTAGTCTTAAGCTGGTATCACCTTTTTTTATTCAACTGTAATCTAATTAATCAAGAATAAAATATTTAGGGTTTTTGGAAATAACCCAAATTATTCATTTATCTGTAGTTGATTACTTCTCGTTTAATTACTCTCTTGTAAAGTATTAAGCAATTTTACCTCGTGTACTGCATAATATGTGGAGTATTCTATAGATTGTAAGGAGAGGTATAGTTTTAAACAGTTTTCTAGATTTAATTTTTTAGCCTTATTGAAAAATGTATTGCTAGTGAATTTGTTTTACACCTTTTTTCTAAGGTGTTTTGTATACCTATGCATTCCTAACAACTGTCACCTTAAAATGATCTGAGAAATATAAATAATGTTATTTTCCCTATTTCCGTTTTTCAGGCACATCATAGTAAATAAGCAATTATTTTCACAACATTATTTATGCTTAACTCAAAAAGTTTTATCCTTTAAATTAGAGGGAAATCTCAGATTCAAATGCAGTTTGCATCAAAGGGTCTGGAACAATATTTGATCAGAGTTATATTTGAAGTCCTTAAAGTTCCTTTCCCGAATACTATATTTTGAATCTCTAGGTAAATTTTCAAAAGGATTTTAAGGAAGCTGAAATTATTTCCCTCAATCCTTCACTTCCGATAGAAATATATCAATCTCCTCATTCCTTATTCAGAATGGATATCGTCCTCAAAGATAGAAAAATCCCTTATTACTTTATTTCTAAATTAATGATGTACTAATAAAGTATGTATAATCATAAATGATATTAGTGTCCCTTATGAAATTTGAAGCTTTTTATTTATTAGAAGAATTATAATATATCGGAGTGCATGTTAACAATCTGTGTAGTTTTTCTGCTTCAGGGAAAATGTTATGTCAGAGAAAACTACATTAACATGTTTATAATGAAGCATTTCCCCCTAATGTGTTGTCTTAAGCTGATATCACCTTTTTTTATTCAACTGTAATCTAATTAAACAAGAATAAAATATTTAGGGTTTTTGGAAATAACTTAAAATGTTAATTTATCTGTAGTTGATTACATCTCTTTTAATTACTCTCTAGTAAAGTATTAATTAATCTTATCTCGTGTACTGCACAATATGTAGAGTATTCTACAGATCGTAAGTGGAAATTTAATTTTAAACAGTCTTCTAAATTTCATTTTTTAGCCTTATTGCATAATGTATTGTTAGTGAATTAGTTTTTACATCTTTTTCTAAGGTTTTTGCATTCATGTGCATTCCTAACAACTATCACCTTAAAATGATCTGAGAAATATAAATAATGTTATTTTCTCTATTTCCGTTTTTTAGATACATCATAGTAAATAAACAATTAATTTCACAACATTACTTTATGCTTAACTCGAAAAGTTTTATCCTTTAAATTAGAGGGAAATCTTAGATTCAAATGCAGTTTGCATCAAAGGATCTCGAACAATATTTGATCAGAGTTATATTTGAATTCCTTAAAGTTTCTTTCCCGAATACTATATTTTGGATGCACTAGGTAAAATTTCAAAAGGATTTTAAGGAAGCTGAAATTATTTCCCTCCATTCTTCACTTCCGACAGGAATATTTCAATCTCCTCATTCCTTATTCAGAATGGATATCGCCCTCAAAGATGGAAAAATCTCTTATTACTTTATTTCGCAACTAATGATGTATGAATAAATTGTCTGCAGTGATAAATTATATTAGTACCCTTTTCAAAATTAAAGCCCTCGATTTAAAAGATGTAAAGCTTTAAAAGAAAATCAGATTTCTCACTGAGCATTTCTCAATCGAGTATTACTTCCCTTTTAAGAAATTGTACTGTATGAAAAAGTCCTATTAATGTGTTTATAACAAACATTTTCGCTTTAGAATTGTATTTTGAAGTCGTTATCGCCTTTTGCAGGACTCTTTTTTTGTCTATTAAAAAAATAAAATATTACTAGTTTTAGAAATAGTTTTAAATTATAAGATTACCTGTAATAAATGACATCTCCAATAACTACTCTGTTGAAAGAATTTTTTTCTAGCAAACCCTAAATGAACTAGACTAACAAGCCGGTCCTTTTGATGAGATGGGCTCATTGCGTTGAAAATAATCTTAACGTTCTAAAGTTTAAAGCTAGAAAACAGTAGTCAAATGCAAAGATGACAGGAGAAGGTCACAGCCCTCTAAAGCTCTCGAGCCAGTATTTTTTAAAAATAATCACTGTGAAATGAAATATATGCTACTTTTAACCAACTTCTTGAATAAAATACTAAATTCTTCACATTATATTTTGAAATGAGATATATAATTATATACATTCTTTCTGGGTTGATCTTTCAGCTCCATTAACAATATTTAACGTGCCTATATTTGTTTCTTTTTCCCCATCTAATGTTTTTACAACTTTGTTTACTAGAGACAGATAATTAATAACGTTAACAGAATATCTTTTAAAATAAAAATGGACTATAACTGGAAAATATGGGCTCTTTTTGGACTAAGAAGATTTATGAAAACCAGGTTCCTTTCTAGAAAGGCAATGTTTTAAATTTACAAAACTTTAATCAGGCCTGTCTTTATATATGCTTCAGATATTTGGACAATGACAAACTGCAGGAAAATACCATCACGATTTTTAAAAGAAACATTATGCAGAGTATACTCAGTGGTATAAATGGAAACCATACTTCGAGAAGGAGATTCAGTTTTGAACTGTAGAGGATATATAAACAACCTGACATAATTAAATACATGCAAATAGATTGAATAAACTAGATGGTCCACGTGATTTGAATTCTTGATGACAACATACTTAAAAATGTATTGCTTTTTATACCCATTGGAACCAGAAGGCTGGAAAAACCACGACTGAGATGGGTAGAATCTGATATTCTTGCAATAAAAGAAAAGAACTTGAGATCACAGTTCAATCAGAAATCATTGTAGAGAAATCGTTAAAGGAATGCACTGGCCCTCATCTGGGCTGTCTAGCCATGTATGATGACGATGAATTTTTTCACATTCATGTGAAATCCTGTCTATTCTTCACATAAAACTGCTAGAAAAATATTTTTAAAAATTTGAAACTTCAATCTATATCTCATAATGCATCAGGTTGTAAAATTCATTTTTCAAAACATGGCGTTATTTGCCAGTGGAAAATTCCGATTTCCTTTTCCCGTTTACAATATGGTTTACATAACATTACTTTATTCAAATTGAACTCAGGCAGATTAATATTTGGTTTGAATTACGTGTGAAATCTTACATTTAAATGCAATTTGCATCTAAAGGTTTTAAACAATATTTCATCAGTGATACATTTTAATACCATAAATTTCCTTTCCCGTATACAATATTCTGGTTGCACTTGGTAAATTTTCAAAAGAATTTTAAAGAGGCTGAAATTATTCCATTCCATTTTTCACTTCCGACCTGAATTTCTAGCTCCTCATTCTTTATTCAAAATAGATATCTCACTCAAAGATGGAAAAATCCCTCATTACTTTATTTCTAAACTAATGATAGATGAATAAAGTTTCCGCAGTGATAGATTATATGGGTCTCTCTTTTGAAATTTAAAGATCTCGATTTATAAGAAGAAAAATATAATAATGAAACTGAATTTCTAAGAGAGCCTTTCTAAGCTCAGTGGTTCTTCTGTTTAAAAGTATTATCTGAGAGAAAATTTCATTAAAGTGTTTATTAGAAAGCATTTCACTTTGAAACTGTTGATTTAAATCGGTATAGTCTGTTGAATAACTCTGTTGTGGTATAGTTAAATGTACTAAGATAAAATATAAATGGTTTAAATGTTTTGTTTATCTGTATAAAACTATTTCTGGAGAGGCCGTATCTTAGTCAGCAAATGCAACGATCTCGTAAGTGGAATGTTCCAGATTTGGGACTCAAGCCGGCTTAAGATCAGCCGTGTTTTTATTAATGGCTTATTAATGGTAATTAAAATGTTCTTGATGATAATGTCCCCCAAGTTCTCAAATGGTAGTATGGGAATGGCACTCCAATCATGGGGCTCTTCTTGTTGGTCCTTGTTCTAAATTACGAGAACCCACTTGAGCTAAGACGTTAAGACGTGCTTTCTTTCTAGCAGTGTTCGTCAAACGAAATGTGCCCAATTCCTTTCTTGTGGCTTCTGGCTCTCGTACTTAGATCCTCCAAGTGGTATTTGCAACAACAACAACAACAAACTATTTCTAGTAGAAATGCAGTGTAAGAAATAATATCTGAACAGGGAAGTGGATTTCGGGGGAGATTCTTTTGAGGTGGATTGTTTAAGTTGAAAAACCACTTAATATTGTATCGATTAAAACTGGAAACCAGTCATGTCTGGAGAAGATTTCTTTAGATCTTAAAAGTCCATTAAGAAGGTTGAGCCACTGAAAAAAAAAAGTTTTTCTGCAATAAAGTATAGTACCTGTCGAGCCTTGCGCGTCCCCGGCTGCACTTTCCGATGACCGCAAGCCTCGTTTCTATACCTGCTAGCCTATTGTTACTGGAGCAGGTATCTTGGGTTCGCTGATATGCTTAACTGGCCAACAATTAAGGACTCAAATCCGTGATTAACCATTTATTTACAAATCCTGTTAAGACATGTGTACACTCAACATCATACGCCTAAACATGGCTGAAATAAGACCGAGAAAAAAAATTGTGCCGAACGGAAAATACCTCTCTCCGTCTCAGCTCCTTTCAGAAGAATGTCCGTTCTGCGTCGTTCCGAGCGGGCATCTCCCCACTCCTCTTCGCGAGGGCCGGGGTATAATCCTCCCCTCTTGGTCGAGCTTTCGCCTCCCTGGGAAAAATGTCCTTCTTCGCAGTTGGCGTTGGCGGAGTGGCATCCCTGCCCCCTCCTGTTGAACTTCCCTGGAACAGGGCTTGCCCACCCTCTGTCGGGGTGTCCGTCTTCGGCCGCCGAAAAAAAAACAGGAGCCCATTTAACACCAACTCGAGTCTTTTGTCTTGTTTACAGTACCTTTATACCCTTTTTTTAATAATATATTAAATACTGCAGCATGCGAACAATTGTATAATTGCATACATTCTTTATAAATTTGTCTTCATTACCAATACTGATGCTTCATAACCATCATACAACGTTTCTAAATGTAGTATTTCTCTTTTCTCTTTACAATATATTTCTGTGTATTCTAATCCACTGACAGCTCATGTCATTAGAAAAATTTAAAAAAATGATTGCCTCTCAATTTTTTTCTTTTAACCTATAAGATCGTATAATCATTTCTCACACACAGTTGTTTAATACTTTACAATGAAAAATTCTGATTTTTTTTTCTGTTTACGGAACGATTTACATAACACTACTTTATTAGATTTGAGCTCGAACAATTTAATATTTTGTTTACATTACGTTCGAAATCTTAGATTCAAATACAATTTCTATCGAACAGGTTCGAAGACTATTTGATTATAGTTATGTTTCAATTTTTATTATTTACCGTATACTATATTCTAAGTCCATTGGGGAGAATTTTCAAAAAAATTTAAAGGGATTGCAATTATTTGCTTCCATTCTATATTTCCAATAAAGCTATTTCAGATTCTATATGCCTCTTTATTCCATATAAAGAATGAATAGGTCTCTCAAAGGTTACAAAAACCCTGCTTTATTTCAAACTAATGATAGATGAATAAAGTTTCGGAAATGGTATATTACAGTTATTTTTTTCACATTTAAAGATCTTAATATGTAGAAAGTAAAACATAATAATGAAGGTAGCTTTCTCAAAGAGAACTTTTCCTAAACCAAATCCCTTCGTTTTAATGAAGTGTATACCTATGTGTTTATAAGGAAGAATTTCGCTTCAAGGTGATTGCCTTAAGATGGCGTCAGCATCGCTTAGCTCTAGTCAAGTGTGCAATTATGAAATGTTACTGATTTGGTAAACAATGAAAATCGTTAGTTTATCTCATTAAATATTTCTCAAATAATAGTTCTACTGTAAAGTCCCCTGTTTGCACCTATTTGCACCATGTTTGTGGTATAATATGCTGAATGTTGTAGACATTGTAAAGTAATGTGTAGCTATTTTCTATATTTCTCTTTTAACTCTAATCTTATAATATACTTTTTCTACATTTCTTCTCTTTTCTTTTTCTTGCGTTTTTACACTTAAGGGGTATTATTTGACTTAATCAATCTTCCATTAAGTATACCACTCCTATTGTTAAATTACGTTTATATAGCGTTAAGAATAATAGTAGAGGACAGAGTAAACATTTCTATTAATTTCTATACTGCCCATTATTGTTTATACGCATTTCTATTCTGCTTCTAATTCTCAAAAAATAAAAAAAAGTCATATAGATTTTATGCTCTGCAAGTTAGAGTATATTTTTCACACACATTGCTTTCAACCTGTCAAAGTTGTTCAATCAAATAATTACTTATTGAAATTGAATAACTCCTATTGGCGATGAATTGAAAATTTCAAAGCTAAAACGAAATTTACGGCTGTAAATAGGGATTTTATCAGATATTTTACCTTGCGATGTATAAAAAAAAGTTCTCTATGTTTTTTTCTAAACCTTAAAATACGTTATACATTTAGAAAAATCACCTAGGATATGCAAAATTAGATTGCTGATATACAATTCATGAAATCTTCGTACTTCTTCACTCCATATTTTAAAGCTTTTTTATTTTGATAGTTTTGTAAAATCTTTATTCAAGGTAAACTACTAATGCAAAAAAATTATTTATTTCTATAAGCACCGTAATGTACGAAAGATAATCAAAATTCCAAAATTCATTAAATTAAATTAATTATAGAGAAATTAGCATAGTGCTGTTCTAATTCATATGATTGGAGTTCCAGCACTCCATCATTTTCTGTGCTAGTTGTATGTTTAAAACAAATGGTAAATTGTAAAAAAATTATAAAATCTGATTTATAAGTAAACCTAAAAAAGCATGATATTCACCTCCTAAAGCCTTATGATCTCGGCATCGTCATAATAATCTCGTTTTTTATGCATCTTGTAAAAGTATTAAAGTGCAATCCATCATAGAAGCTAAAGCTAAAAAAAGTTAGTCATAAAATGTATTTATCAATTAATTCATTACATTTAATACAATGTAGCATTTAATGGTTGTTAAGTTCGTAAAATTTTACAAATGTATGCTGTTTTTCTCATACTCCCACTCCTAAAACTATGATTCTAAAATAGTTTCTAATGTTTAGATATTATCTAGTTATCCATCAGTCAGTACAGAGAGCATGGATTTTCCAATAAATCTTTAATTATTGAGACATCTGAGTTCTCCATTCTGAAACGGGTTATTTATTATCAATATAAATTTAAAGAATACAATAAATAAAATATTTACCTACGAGTAGTCGAGTTATAACTATAAAAACAGGTAAACTTATGAGAATTCTACTAGCACTGAAGCAAAAATCATGTTTGTTGTATGGCGTCATATCGGCGTCGAAAAAGCAACGCTTCGGGCTTCCACGAAAAACCTTATATGTTCAGCAAACGTAGCACCACATGGCGCCAGCCGCTGTGGTCCCTCCTCCGGATGCTCATTGGTGCCGACAAACCGAATGTCTATTCCACTTGCAGAGGATTTCACTGCACGCTGGCACAATAGAGCGAACTGTTTCTTGTTCGGTCAGTGGATTAAGTTGTATTTATTCATTGTTTTTACATTTTGGAAATCGTATATTCTGCGAAAAACACCTTGACAATTTTTAAAAACAAAACCAGGAATAGGATGTTACAGATATAACTTATATACTTTCTGTAAGACACAATGAACGGTACATTTGGGATGTTCTGTTAAAAGTCGCTTCTTTAAAACAAAACAACATTGTTTTTCAGCTAATTATTTCAATAAATATAATACATCACCGAAATTAATTTACCACACTAAAACATTTCCCTTTATATTGATGAAATACTTCTTTTATATTTCCGTGAAAACAATATCTTACAATATATAAATTTAAACATTGACCATCTGCAAAATCGTATGGCCAGTTAATCAGTTAAAAAACCAAAATTACTTCAGCACGTAAGTTCTCGCTCTAATAAACCGCACCTTCGGATGATTCTGAATGCCAAGTGCAGGAAAAATAGCTGCACTTGCCTCAGTGCCATAGTATGCTGTTCTTCTCCAGTAGCCCATACATGTAAAATACATGTAAATAAATGCGCGCGCTACGTGGTGCAGCACCTAGTACCGCACGCACTGTGGGAATACAAGCAAGCAAATCAACATAATATTTGAATATATTAAAAATAATATTTATTATATACCATATAAAAATAGGTAGACATAGGTGCAGAAAATTATTGTCCCTCATAATTTTGCCAGGGTGTGCAGTGCACACCCTGCACATATGGACCGCACGCCACTGCCATCAGTATTATAATAACCAAGATAAATGGTAAATCTAAATTAATATAAAACCGCTAATTAAAATCTCAAAATAACTAAATTAACAGATGACTCTACAAAAAAATGAAATAAAAATTTCTGAAAAAAAATTATTATAGAATCAATAAAATGCAATCAATTAAAGAGAATAAAGGTTCAAGCACTATTTTATAAATTCCAGATTTCAACTTGTTTATTTTTCTTGAGAATTTTTTATCATTGACGCTAGTCTTCAAAAAATTAAATTTACAGATAAAAGGTGTAGAAAAAGAATTATTTTTTTCTTGCAACGAGCTTCTTTTAATTTAAAAAACGGATGCTTTAAATGCCCTGGGAGAACAATGAACGATGCGTTAAGATCTTTCATTCATGAAATGCTTGAAAAAAGTACTTTAGCTTGTCTTTAGGGGAAAATATCTCCCGCAGTAAAAAAGACGAGCGTTAGTTAAAAAATTCTATCATATTAAGAATCATAAGAGTTTTATATTATTTTACCTTGGAAAAGCCATTTAGATAAAAACAACTATCACATTGTTTTGTTAGATAAATAGCAATCTCACACAAATTCTGAGTAACTATTGAATAACACTAAATTAATAAGCATTTTTCACGTATTGGAAGCATGGTAGTCGTTACTCAGCATTTTTACAAATTATTCACTCAGAATTCTGTGTATTTCTATACACATAAGTTGATATATTTTAGCAAACTAATCCTGCTACAACATTTTTTTATAATTAGATAGCTAATTAATCATTATGAATAATGTTAATGTATTATCATTTTTCACATATTAGAATTATGAAGAATGGTGGACGTTACATAAGATTTTTATAAATTAACAACTTAGAATTCTGAATATCTGTATACGCATAAATTGAAATATCAGTATACTAATCCTGCTAAAACAGTTTCTTATAATTAGATAGCTAATAAGTCACTTATGAGTAATGCTAAATGTATAACATTTTTCACATATTAGAAGTATGAAGAATGGTGGGAGTTACGTAGCCTATCTATAAATTAACAACTTAATACTGAATATTTGTATACACATGAGTTGAAATATTAGTAAACTAATCGTGCTACAATATTTTTTATAATTAGATAGCTAATGAATCACTCTTGTATAACGATAAATGTATTAGCATTTTTCACATATTAGAAGTATGAATAATGGTGGGCGTTACATAGCCTTTTTAGAAATTAACAACTTATAATTCTGAATATTTGTACAGAAATAAATTGAAATATTATAAATTAATCGCGCTGCAAAATTTTTTTTTTTTAAATTAGATTGCTAATGAGTCACTGTTAAATAATGCTAAATATATTAGCATTTTTCACATATTAGAAGTATAAAGAATGGTATGCGTTACATAGCCTATTTATAAATTAACAACTTAATTCTGAATATTTGTATACACTTAAATTGAAATATTAGTAAACTAATCCTGCTACAACATTTTTTTTATAATTAGATAGCAAATCAATCACTGTTGAATAGTACTAAATGTATTAGCATTTTTCCCATATTAGAAGTATGAAAAATGGTGGGCATCACATAAGCTTTCTATAAATTAACAACTTAAAATTCTGAATATCTGTATACACATAAATTGAAATATCAGTAAACTAATCCTGCTACAACAATTTCTTATAATTAGATACCTAATGAGTCACTGATGAATAATGCTAAATGTATTAACATTTTTCCCATATTAGAAATATGAAGAATGGTGGGCGTTACGTAGCCTTTTTTATAAATTAACATCTTATAATTCTAAATATTTGTATACGCATAAATAGATATATCAGTAAACTATACCTGCTACAAAAATTTCTTAAAATTAGATAAGTAATGAATTACAGATGAATAATGCTAAATGTATTAGCATTTTTCTCATATTAGAAGTATGAATAATGGTAGTCGTTACATAGCCTTTTTAGAAATTAACAACTTAATTCTGAATATATGTATACACATAAGCTGAAATATTAGCCAACTAATCCTGCTACACATTTTTTTAATTAGATAGCTAATTAATCACTGTTGAATAATGCTAAATGTATTAGTATTTTTCACATATTAGAAATATGAAGAATGGTGGGCGTTACATAAGCTTTTTATAAATTAACAACTTAAAATTCTGAATATATGGATACACATAAATTAAAATATCAGTAAACTAATCCTGCTATAAAAATTTCTTAAAGTTAGATACCTAAGGAATTACAGATGAATAATATATTATCATTTTTCACATATTAGAAGTATGAAGAATGGTGGTCGTTACATAGCCTATTTATAAATTAACAACTTAATTCTAAATATTTGTATACACATAAGTTGAAATATTAGTAAATAATGCCTGCTACAATATTTTTTTATAATTAGATAGCTAGTGAATCATTGCTGAATTATGCTAAATGTAACAGCATTTATCCCACATTAAAAGTATGAAGAATGGTAGGCTTTACACAGCCTTTTTAGAAATTAACAACTTATAATTCTGAATATTTGTACACACATAAATTGAAATATTATAAATTAATCCTGCTGCAAAAATTACTTAAAATTAGATTGCTAATGAGTCACTGTTGAATAATGCTAAATGAGTTAGCATGTTTCACATATTAGACAAAGAAAGTAAAGAGGGCGTTAAATAGACTTTTCATAAATTAACACATTAGAATTCTATATATTTGTATAAACATAAACTTAAATATCATTAAACTAATCCTGCTACAAAAATTTCTTAAAATTAAACAGCTTATGAGTCACTGATGAATAATGCTAAATTATTAATTATAAATTATTAACTTGTAATAAATTATTAATTTGTATTCGCATTGAAATATATATATAAATTATTCACGTTAAACAAATTTCTTAAAATCGGAAAGCTTTTGATTCATTGATGAATAATACTAAATGCTATGCAATTTTTCCAGTTTCTAAGACTAATAGGTGTTACATAGCCTTTTTATAAACCATAACTTCGAATTCTGAAACTTTGTGCACAAACAAATTAAAATTAATCACGTTACATAAATCTCTCAAAATCGGATAATTTCTAAGTCACTTGATGAATAATATAAAACAATAAGCATATTTCACATTCTAGACTAATTGTGAGAGTTGCATAGACTTTTAACAAATACCAACATAGAATCCTGAAAATTAGCTTCCTAAATTAAAATATCTGTAAACTTATCAAGCTAATTAATTTTCATAAAAATAAGATAGATTCTGAGTAGTACTACTAAAACTCAACTTAAATCCTAAAGAGTCAGAATTTTTAGGAATGTCCAATGTATAGGTATAAAAATAGTTCTTATATATGTACTACTTAACCTATCCTCAAATTAACACACAAAAACATTCGATTGGTATGTTTAAGTAATAATAAGACAAAAATAGAAGGAAAAATTTAAAAATTAATGCTCGTGGAAGATTTAAAATGTTAACAAAATATGACTTTTTTTCTTAAATTTCTAAAATTATGTTTGATTGTTTTAATAAAATAAATTCCCGAATATCCGACCTGATGTGGCTGAAGGGAAATCCGGATAAGGGGGGAATTCTATGAACTTCTTTTTTAGCCTACCAATACCAGAAAACTAAGTTTTTAAGCCAAAAATTAAACCAAAACTCTTAGTTATAATACCTATTTTTTTCATTTCTTATACGTACATTTTACTTCCACTAGCCTGTTCAACATAGTATTTTACCTTTCTAGTACTTAAATGTACGTTTCCAATCTCCTAATTCCGAAGCTATATTTTCTGCTGTTACACCAGAGACTAGTCGCTGTAAAGCGCGTAATTTCTTCTCCTTAGTCACTACAAATTTTTCACTCTTATTATCCATTTTGAAATCTTCACTATGGTGCACTTAAAAACCTTGCATAACCCAAGATCAATTTACAATTATTGTATGTACTTATGCAATTATAATTTAGGATAAACGGCAGCACTTGTGTAAGGAGGCCAGATCAGTTACCTGATTTAATTGTGTACATGTGAACAGACTGTGGTTGTTCCCGAGGAACTTCCATAGCAAACCCGATGGTTAAGCAAGGATAAACTTCTTGAAACTGTAGTGAAATAAAATATGCTGCTAACTGTGAGGTTAAGGGAAGTATTCAGTCAGTGCCATGCGTTTGTACTTGAGCTTGCTATATCTTTTACTATTTCTTTACTTATTTTATCTACTTAACCTTCTGATATTTCAATTACATTTTTTTATTAAATTGTTTTAATGTTAATGAGTGTTATCATTTCGGTTTGCTGAAAAAACGAAACTTGATGAAAACTAGTGGTTATGTATGGATTAATAGTATTCTCGCCTATACCTCTCTAAATTTCGTTAACGTGTATTCCACGACTGTAGAATTTTTTTTAAAGGAAATATGAGTCAGCGAAGTGAGATAAAAAAGGAGTAGCTTGAGCAAACTTTGGTAATTGTTGGTTACTGCTGTCGTTAAGGCATCACACGAAAAATAAAGCGTTGTTAAGTTTTAAGCTGCTGCTTTCATAAAAATGGGAGAGTTAGTGCCAGTGGCGTGCGGTAGGTTTTCATGCAGGGTCTGCAGAGAACATGGATTTTTTAATAAATCTTTAATTATTGAGACATCTGAGTTCTCCATTCTGAAACGGATTAATTATTATGTATTTAAATTTAAAGATTGCAATAAATAAAATATTTATCTACGAGAAGTCGAGTTATAACTATAAAAATAGCTACACTTATGAGAATTCTACTAGCACTGAAGAAAAATCATGTCTTTTGCTGTATGGTATCATATCGGCGTCGAAACAGCAACGCTTCGGGCTTCCATGAAAAACTTATATGTTCAGCAAAAGTAGCACCTCATGGCGGTGCCGAAAAACCGAACGTCTATTCCACGTGCAGAGGATTTCACTGCACGCTGGCACAATAGAGCAAACTGTTTCTTGTTCGGTCAGTGGATTAAATTATATTTATTAATTGTTTTTAACATTTGAAAATCATATATTCTGCGAAAAACATCTTGACATTTTTTAAAAATAAATCTAGGGATATGGTGTTACATAATATAACTTATATACTATCTGTAAGACACAATGAATGGTAAAATTTGGACTGTTCTGTTAAAATTCGTTTCTTTAAAACAAAACAACATTATTTTTCAGCTAATTATTTCAATAAATATAATACATCACCGAAATTAATTTACTACACTAAAACATTTCACTTTATATTGATGAAATACTTCTTTTATATTTCCATGAAAACAAAATCTTACAATATATAAATTTAAACATTAACCGTCTGCAAAATCGTATGGCCAGTTAATCAGTTAAAAAAAAAACAACGCTTAATAAACCGTACTTTCGGATGATTCTAAATGCCAAGTGCAGGAAAAATAGCTGCACTTGCCTCAGCGCTATAGTATGCTCTGCTTCTCCAGTAGCCCATACATACAAAGCGGGATTTTTAATTTAGTGCGCAGTGCGTACACATCAGAATTTCCCATGTTCGTTTGCACACTACGTGGTGCAGCACCTAGTACCGCACGCACTGCGGGAATACAAGCAAGCAAATCAATATAATATTTGAATATATTATAAATAATATTTATTATATATCATATAAAGATAGGTAAACATAGGTGCAGAAAATTATTGTCCCTCATAATTTTGCCAGGGTGTGCAGTGCACACGCAGCACATATGGACCGCACGCCACTGGTTAGTGCCACAACTGGCGAAAAAGAAACTAACAGATCGAGCTGTCGAAGAGATAGGTACATACAACATTACATTTGAGGTCCTTTACACATTGACGAAACTATGAACAACAAGAAGAAGCTTATGTTATCCTGTCACAACAGAAAGTATGAGGAACGTAGCAAACGCCCGATTCTACTGCAACACAACGCCTTGTCTTCCTCATTTAATTACGTTAAAAGAAAACTAGGCCGGGTAGTACGGAAGCCGGACAGACGTTAACCGGATCATCCGGAACGTACTGTACAGTTAAGTTTTACTTCAACAGACATGCGAACTACTCCGAATTCTCCGGAGTTGCTCGGGAGAAAGGAGTGAAATTGATAAATCTGGAAACATCTCAGATTGCTCCGGAAAGTAACAAAAATTTTGAACAACTAAAAATCCCAATTTAGCAATAAAATTTAAGATCTTGGCAAAACAATTGCTGAATAGATTACTCTTTCCACACAGTAATGCTGCATGTGAAAGAGTTTACAGTACTATATTCAATAAGACCAAACTGAATTTAAGTCAAATTTCAGTAGATAAATTCCAGATTCGATAATGTAAACAAGTATAAATATTTTAATCAGGGTCAATGTTGCTACAGGAAACAATTTTCTGAAAAATGAGTTGTTAAAGCCAAAAAAGCTACTTATATATTTATAAAAACATAAATTATTACTTTACCTTTTGTAATAATCTACTGTGAATTTATTTTTAATTTAATTTGCTAAATTTAAACTTATAAATCCAATAAAATGTGCAGCTATGTATGATTTTTTTGGTTACTTTGTTTTTATTTATTACGTATGTAAATTGCATACTCGTGTATTTTGTAGGTAGGCTGTAAATTTTAAAACTTCGCCGTTGCTCCTGACAGAGGTGACTGAATGTTGCTATGTCTGCTCCAATATACATGGATACGAAATTAAAAGCTCTCAAAATTCTTTAAGAGCTCTACAAAGTCTACCATCCGTTTAAAGAGTTCACTAAAGTTGATTTTCTACATAAAATGTTAACTCACACTGAAAATTTCCTTTCGTTCTCCTATAAACTATTTAGTAATAATTATGTATTTTAGTAATAATTAGTATTTTGCATAATTATGTGCTTAAAACCACTTTAATTAAATTATATATTAATGACCATTTTTTATAATTAAAACAATGGACTAGTGTGATATAAACTTTTGATTCCATCGGCTCATAAACAGATCAAAACTTAACTTAATCTGAATGAAATTTTCTTTCTACCAAGTTTCAATCAGACTAATACAGTCATCAAAATTTTCTTTGATGCTTAAAATTAATATTTTACACCTCCAAGGCAATCTCTTAATTTACTTTTTCTGTCATTGTATTAGTTTTACTTTATTCTTCTATTCATACATAATAATGTTTAGTAGCTGTAACAATTTTAATTGAAGAAATAGCTTTAGGTCATGCATATAAATTGAGAATTATGGATACATAATAATAAGAATACACTGATTATTTTTAGATGCTTTCCCGAATTATAAAAAATAATCATCACTTAATAAGGTTTATCACTGGCACATGAAATTAAATTTACGATTTCATTGTTGTTTACTTCAGAATTTATCACGATTTATTCACAAAGAGAATTTTCACCTTCTTAATGAAGATATCTCTAAATACTTAATGAATATCTGATAAAATTACTTTATTTACCAGTCACGCGATGTGTTTCAATCTTTGATTTCTGTCTTTCGGTTTCTGCTAATCTTTAAGTACATTTACCAGGAACTTGCAATTTTATTTCATTAATAATAAATTACCGTCATATATATTTCCATTCGATGTCTATGTACATATTTTCAGATGAGGGTACATTTTGCTAAAATTCGAGTCCTTAACTTCAAATTGTAATTTAAATGTAATTTAAACGAAGAAAGTTGAAAGAGTTTTAATATGTAAACGGCTAACTGACATATGTTGAACTTGAAACAAATGATTTGATATATAAGGTATTTGTAAAATCACATTTTCTCTAAAAGTTCCTTCTAAAACCTTTTTTATTTAAAAAAAATGTTAAAAATAAACTTAAGAACTGTTCAAAATTTTAAATTTTGATATTTAGAGATCCTAAAACAGTTTATAGGATCTCCAAATGTACGATGAAATGCATTGATTGGGCAGGGAAATCAGCATACTTATTGGGTTACCTTCAAGACCTTCAGGAAGATAGGGCAACTGGATTGCTTGGGCTTGGCCCTCTAATCCAGAGATTTCTTACAGTAAGCAGAGAAATTGACAACGAGCAGAGCATAAAAACAACAAAAAGATGAAAGATGGGGATAAAATGGTGGTTTCGTGAGTTCGTCATACAGGAACTAAAGAGTAGAGAGTTTAGGGATAGAAAAAGACAAAAATATTTTGGGCCAGGGATCCAGAACAGTAATGAAAATTAAAAATTTGACGTAAAGTTAAAAATGTTTAAAAATTAATTAACCCTCCTAGTGGAACACACCGATTAAAAATAATTTCCAAAAATACTCTAAAGGTTTATTGTGTCAGTGGCCAAAGCGTTCTATGATTTTTTCCTTCACCCTTTGTCGACTAGAATGGAATACGGAAAACCCACCCTCGTTATTGTCCCTTTACTTCCGGTTATAAATAGATATATAAATAGATATTATAGATTGTTAATTTTTAATACACATAAAGCTCGTCAAGTCTCGAAGATCATCCCATAAGAAATAATGGATTCTAAAAGTACAAATAAAAATAGTCTTTAAGAGACTTATTTATATTTTTTTAGGAAAGTCATCCAAGATATTTAAGTGGCCCAATTAGAGATACAACAGTTAAGGAAATACTTCGAAATAGAGATTTACAAAGCCATGAAAAGCTATCAGCGTCTTTGTGCTTCAGGGGGTAGGGGTGCATCCCTCAATAAATGCCAGTGAAAGAGGGGTGCAGTTCCTAAACAATCGACCTGACCGTCCTACCGAAAAACTCCATGGGAGAAAAGACTGGCAGAAACATTACATCCATTTACAGAGGTCTAAAATTGTACGTGAAACCAGCTTTGAAGGTTTAATCGGTTTAGCAGAATTGTACGTGAAAACCGCTTAGAGGGTTAAAATACGAAAATAAAAGTTTAAAAATCAGAAAAGGACTTAAATAGCTTCGAAAAATATTAAGGTAATTAAATAAAGCGTAAAAAAACAAATAAAATAATAATTAGAATTTATGTCATCCTAGAGGACAGCTTATTGAGTATCGACTATCCGGCAATAAATTTTACAAAAATTGATGAAGATTTTTGGGGACAAAAATCCTTATTTACAAAAGAAATTTCGAGAAAGCTGTTGAACAAGAATTTTTCACTTACACATATCTGAAAAGTGTAAAAGAATCTTCCCTACTAGTCGATCTGCGAGATTAAGCGGTTCTCATTAGGCTTGATAATCCATACAGGCTGATCAATACTTTCGTACTTATGGGATGAATATTTTGCTGATTATATTTTACTCGGAATCCTGTAAGTACTGTGTAATCTGGATAGTTAAAGAGAAAATTTAATGAACAGTTTCACATTCTTAAGAATAACATTTTAAATAAAGTTAGTTTGCAGTTAATGACGTGTTATTACTCCAAATCAGACCTAAGGGTGCTACCATATTGTGATTGATGTGGTCACAGACTACTTCTGCATCAAAATGATGCCAGAAATCATCATAATGATGTGAAAAGTCGCTAGATAGGAGAAATTATGGTACCAAATTCCCATCTGTGTCGAATTCTTTCGTCATTATGACTCAATTAAGTCACTGTGACACATTTTGACCTCAATATGGCAGCACTCAAATAAGACACAACAATATTGATGTGTATAAATTTATTGTCTAACAAGTTTACAAACAAATCAAATTAAAGTTGTTTATCACCTCTTATAGACTAAATTAGTTTGTTTGAAAGTTAACAAACAACTTTAGATTGCAAGCTAAGTTTTGATTACGTGTTAAAAAATTAACTACCCTTTCAATTATTTTTCATGCAGAATGCATGTTAACATATTTAAAGGCTTTGAAGGCTTTAAAAGTGATGTGGCAACTAGAACATATGGGCCGAGCCCTTCAATCCAGAGGCTTCTGTCAATATGCACAAAAATGACAACGATAGAAAGATAAACACATAAAAGAGCAAAGAGATAGAAGGGTGGATTCGTGAGTTCATAACACAAAACTAGAGAGTAGAGAGTTTAGGGATAGAAAAACATAAAATATTTTTGCGGCCAGTGACATCCGTACGAAAAAAAGCCAAAAATATTGAATAATAATGATCAAAATCAAAAAATTTGAAAATTTTGAAAAAAAATAAATGTTTTAAAAATAAATAAATTGCATTAAAAACCTGAAAAGGGACTAAATAATAATAAATAAACATAAAAAAACAATTTTGAGTCATTTTAAAAGCTGTTATCGAAAAAATATTTTGTTTTTTTTTTCAAATCACACGGCAAGCTGAAACCAGAAAACTTATTGTCATATTAATATTATTTGACATTTTCATCTAGCAGACTATACTGCCCAGCATGCGTGAGCTTAACTTTCGTGACACGTGTGCCCTTTGGAAAATTTAAGAATACTAATAACTTATGTCCTTGATTGAAACTGCTGTTTATGAACCAAACTAAATTTTGTTTACATATTATTTCCCAGACTAAAAGTTTCCAGTTCCTTTTTAAGAGATTTCCAGACATTTATGGACCTTTCTTGGTAGATTTTTGGAAATGTCTTTTGTGCTATACAGGCTTAAATCGCCCTTTCAATACTGGTTTAAGAATTCTGAATTGCATTCTTACAGTACTCAAGTATACACCTGT
Source organism: Pardosa pseudoannulata (assembly GCA_032207245.1). Classification (NCBI taxonomy): domain Eukaryota; kingdom Metazoa; phylum Arthropoda; class Arachnida; order Araneae; family Lycosidae; genus Pardosa; species Pardosa pseudoannulata. The sequence goes on from CM063508.1 coordinate 49,511,247, forward strand.
CTAAAATTTCGATAAAATAGCAGTTTTTTTCTTATTTTTATCGTGTAATTAATTGAAATATCTTTCAAATTTTTAGAGTATTATTTTGTTGATAGATAGTTGGTTAGTCTACTGTTTTGCTAAACGCAGGAAAATGAGACTGTGACGCCTTCAATGTTCTTGAGTGAAGAAGTAGCGTGAAGAAGGGTTACAAACTTAACAGAATTGGAAATCCCTTTTATTTTCTGGAGTAAATAATTGCTATATACAAAGGGATTCTAATACCCCAACACAATTCGAAATATAACGAATTGTTGCTTTGATAACATATCCACCATTATCACAGTCGTAGAAGAGAATTCACTATTCTTACACGATTGGGAGGCAGGGTGTAACGCGACCCAATCTGTCCCCCGTTCGGTGTTCGAAACCCTGCCGTTCTTTATATGAGCGGACCTTACGAGTCTCCCGAACGTAATTGCTAAAAAGTTTGCCCCGGTCAAAAGTCCAGGAAGCCTCCATGAGGTCAACGCACCTACGTAAAAAAATGTATACATCGGGGTCAGTTACGGTTTTCTGGTCAGTTACAATTCCAGTAACCAGAGAACTTCAGCTAAGGTTACACCTAGTTAATTAATCGAATTCTCATTCGCTAGCTGTCCCTTTCCGGAATTCTCAATGCTCCGGAATCATTACAGTGACCTATCAGGGCGTGACGCCTATTCAACCGAACTGTCCACATCCCAGACGCTACATCGCCGCGCTATTGTAGTCTGATCAAGCAGGTGGGACCCAGATTGGCCGATATTCCGTCATTATTCTGAACAAGGTGGAGATCTTTACAAGACCTACTATTTATATACTAGCCTATAGCCCGTCATATGACGGGATCAGTAAACTTTTTAATTTTCCAGAATTGTAAAGTACCCTATGAAGCAAGTAAAAAATGGTTTCTTTTTTGGCCGAGAATTACCTTGCAAAAAAAAATAATCCATGATTAAATTTAAAATTATCACATATGTACCTAATCTATTATTATAATGCCAAATATGAAAGAAAATTATTTACATAATATCTAAGTTCAGTGATAAAATGTATGAAAATAATGCAGACCATATTTAAATAATTTAAAATAAGAAATGATTAAACAAGATGGTTAAAGGAATGACGTCGTAATGCTTGAAAATAATGTTATTTTTACCTATTTATTAAGTGATAAACTGATAAATTTAATCCCTGTTTTTATCCGGGGAAAATAGAGCTTGAAATAATGGCATTAAACGCTCGAAAAGGGGGAAATGGTGAATTTCGAACGTTTTAAAGACAACCGTACTTTTTGCTGTGATATGAAGCATATTTATACCAATTTATTTTAGAATCAGATCGATCCTTTAGAAGAAGATAAACTTTACTCACTTTGAACTTTGCTAACCCTAAATCATCAAGAATCCAATATGAATGCCTCTATCTATTCCAGGTCCAAACGCTTCATAAATTCGAGGACAGACGTACAGATAACTTAGGCTATTATTATATAGGGGATAGATAGATAGATAGACAGACAGATATATGAATTGTAATGCACATTTTAAGCCACCACAAATGAGAAACAAAATCTATCTTGAATTGAGTGCAGTAGAGTTGCCGAAGGGTTTGCACAGAAATTTATGAAATAAAAAATATGAGTTTATTTTAACATAATGTCTCGAAGACTTTCTCTGGAAAAATCTGTCCTTCTAGGGACAGATTTTCCCAGAGATGTCTGATGTTTTTATACAGTTGTTGACCCAGGTAATGCTTATTCTTTTACATAGAACTTCATGTTAGCTGCTCTTTCAGTTTGTCCCGAAGATAATGAAGTGCTTACCTATCTACTAATAAAGGACTTTGACTAAAACGGTGTCATTTTTATAACCATGATTGCAACCACCCGTTATGAAGTCCGTCATTCTACATACATATCGGTATCTACGTATGTATGTGTATATGTATGTGGCATATAAGAAATTTTCTATTTTATATTGCAAAACTTTATTGAAACATAGAAATAAATTTAATAGAGACACAGAAATGTAATAAAATATATTTAAGTAGTGATTTAAAAATATATGCGATATATATATTTTTGTTTTTTAAATATTCAAAAATTTTAATTTTACTGTACATGTGCTTTTTTGCTTTCTTTTTTCTCTTTGATTTTCATTAAATGTTTTAAGCTATCTTTTTTAATGCAAAAATTCATTTCATGATTTTTCATGCATTTTATTTTAAAATTTATAGGTATTATACATTCTACACTAAATCTTAAAAAAAATAAATAGTAAAAGTTTTGCTAAATTCAGGCTTATTTTCGTGAGTACCTAATATCGAGATTAAATCAAGAATAAGTCTAAAAAAATTGGTTATGCTTTATACAGGTTTTTTATATAATATTTATTCTAAAAGCAAACAAATACAATAAAAACAGAAACAAAATATACTTAGACAGAAAATAGAACTGTCGATACCAAACTAAGGAGAGTGGTTTGGAATTAAAAATTAAAATGTACTAAATCCATTGTGAAAACTGAAAAGCGACAAAAGATTAATTTCCATAAAAGGGATAAATTAATCAGTTAAAGATAACACGATGAAACCGAAGCACTGCAAGAAAACAATGGCATATCGCAATGACAAAGCAATCTGTGCAAACAAATTATTCGCAACACAAAGTTACGTTTTCATTAGTCTTCTCTTTGAAGTGAAATTACCTGCTGATTTCCGAAGTCAAATTAAATAAGTCGGTATTTACATGCATTAACTTTCCCTAACTGTTTGATAGTTATGTTCGATGAAAGAAAATAAACTCTTTAATCGCAGCAATTTTAAAAACTTATTTTCAAGCTGCATCGACAACGACCAAAACTTGTTTACATCTCTGCATGCATGTTTCGGTATCGGATGTAAATTTTTAAAATCCTTTGAAATTACATCTGCCATGTGCTACTACTGCCGACTATGTGCGGTTTTAAACTTCTGAGGAGTGAGCAAATATTTACTGAAAACGGGAGAGAATTTTTGAAGCGAGGTATTTTTTCCATATTTCGTTTTCGGTTTTGGAAATGCTCTTCTTTTGTCTGAGTGCTTTCGAGAAGAGTTTTAAACATGTTGCCTTCGATTTGCAACTCGGTTTAATTTCAAAAGGAAGATTCTACTTTAAAAGTCAAATATAAAACTTTGATAGTTGTTGTTTTTACAACAAATAACTAATTTGTAAATTTTCGTTCTCTTGTTTCTTCGTGGTTTTTTTTTAAACAATATATATTGACTCGTTATATTAATATATTTATTGTGTATATTTTCGTTGACAGAAAATTTCTTAAAAAAATATTGTGATCTTCTTTCCGATCTAACTCTTTTTGTTCTGTGGAAGATAAAATATATGTAAAATATATGGAAGATAAAATATACTATAAAAAATTGAAAAAAAAATTCCATACGGACAATTTTAATGGGCTAGTTCTCATGTGCATCTATTAGCAAATCAATACGAATTCTAACATTAATTTACCAAAAGAAGGTAGAATTTGAGGAAAATTCGTTGAAAAATATATGTGCAAAACTTCTTATAATGAACAAATAAAATTTGTAATTTTTCGTTCTCTATATTGACTAGTTGTATTAATATATTTATTGAGTACATTTTTCTTGACAGAAAATTTCTTAAAAAATTATTGTGATCCTCTTTCCGATCTAACCCTTTTTGTTCTGTGGAAGCTGAAATGTATGTAATGAAGAGAAAATATGGAAAATATATGGAAAATAAAATATATACTATAAAAAATGAAAAATTCCATACGGGCAATTTTAATGGGCTAAATCTCATGTGCATCCATTAACAGATCAATACGCATTATAACATTAATTTACCAAAAAAAGGTAGAATTTGAGGAAAATTCGTTGAAAACCATGTGTGGAAAATTTCTTATAGTGAACAAATAACTAATTTGTAATTTTTCGTTCTCTATATTGACTCGTTGTATTAATATATTTATTGTGTACATTTTTCTTGACAGAAAATTTCTTAAAAAATTATTGTGATCTTCTTTCCGATCTAACAATTTTTGTTTTGTGGAAGATAAAATATCAGCAACTAAGAAAAAATATTTAAAATATATGGAAGATAAAATATATACTATAAAAAATGAAAAAAGTCCATACGAGTAATTGGGATGAGCTAGTTCTCATGTGCATTCATTATCAAATCAATACGCATTCTAACTATTAATTTACCAAAGAAAGGTAGAATTTGAGGAAAATTCGTTGAAATTCATGTGTGTAAATCTTTCTATACTGAACAAATAAAATTTGTAACTTTTCGTTCTCTATATTTACTAGTTGTATTAATATATTTATTGTGTACATTTTTCGTGACAGAAAATTTCTTAAAAAATTATTGTGATCTTCTTTCTAATCTAATAATTTTTGTTCTGGGAAAGGTAAAATATATTCAACGAAGGTAAAATATTTAAAATGTATGAAATATAAAATATATACTATAAAAAAATGAAAAAAATTCCATACGGATAATTTTAATGGGCTAGTTCTCATGTCCATCCATTAGCAAATCAATACGGATTCTAACATTAATTTACCAAAAAAAGGTAGAATTTGAGGAAAATTCGTTGAAAACCATGTGTGGAAAACTTTCTATACTGAACAAATAACTAATTTGTAATTTTCCTTTCTCTATATTGACTCGTTTTATTAATATATTTTTTGTGTACATTTTTCTTGATAGAAAAATTCATTGTGATCTTCTTTGTATGTGAAATATTGTGATCTTCTTTCCGATCTAACAATTTTTGTTCTGTGGAAGGTAAAATATATGCAACGAAGGTAAAATATATAAAATATATGGAAGATAAAATATGTACTATAAAAAATGAAAATGATACATATGGGCAATTAGAATGAGCTAGTTCTCATGTGCATTCATTAGCAAATCAACACGCATCCTAACTATAATTTTACCAAAAGAAGGTAGAATTTGGAGAAAATTCGTAAAAAAAACGTACGTGTAAAACTTCCTATACTGATAGACATGGTACTGTAGGTTTCTCTTTTTCAGGTACAAGATTTCTGAAAAATTACTTAGGTATCCTTACCTATCTACAATGAAAATTCACTAAAATAATATCCGGTAAACTTTAAAACTTTCTATAACGATAATTTGTTTCAGTCCCAGGAAAAGTGCAAACAATATAATGTTATTTTCCCCTCGATTTAACTATATAATAACAGCAATAAACGGAAAGATATTTTTTCACAGCTGATCGTTATTTCTTATGCCGCTGTAACAAAATTCAGCTCCCTTAAACAACCATAAATCCTTCTATAAGGATAATTTTTACAGTACCGTTGAAATTGCTTACAATGTAATGTTATTCTCCCCTCCATTTAACTATATCAGCAGTAGGAATAAAACTCTAAAAAACGATATTTGGTTTCACATCTGATCGTTATTTCCTATCCCTCTGTAGCAATATTTTAGTTTCCCCCTAAAAAATAAAATCCCTTCGATAATAACAATATTCGGTGGTGCTGGTAAAATTCAGTACCATATAACGTTATTATCTCCTCAAATGAACGATATTCGTTACAACAATAAGCCTCTCTAAATGTATATAATGACTAATCATTATTTCCTACAACTCTGCAACGATACTTCAGCTTCACAATATCTTGCAAATTTTGTGCTTTAGACTTTAAAATACATTGCAAGTTAATGTAGCAGTGAAAAATATAGAAACAAAAATAAAGGATATCTTTGAATATTTAAATTTCTCAATAACAACCAGCAAAATAATCAAAAATCATAAAACCAAAATGATGTCAAAAGAAACCGAACAAACGTGTAGTGAAATATTGTCAAAATTTTATATCAATTGTTTAACTAAATTATTAACTCAATTTGACAGTTAAGAACTTTCAAAAATTCATTAGTAACTGGTTATAAGAGAAATATTTGAGACAAATATTTACGAGAAATATTTAAGATGGTAATAGTTCTGTAAAATTTTATATACCGTAGTCTAGCTGAGGGAAAACAAAAATACTAGTACGTCTTGTGAAAATACAAGAATATGATATAGTATCATTAAACTATTATTTACTATATTTTCTGACAAAATACTATAAGGATAATTAAAGTTAGAGAGGACTAGAATATATATTAGTTTCTCTGACTGGAAATTAAAAGCACAGGTACCAAACACTTTTTTTCATTTAAGAGCCAGGTTTGAAGTAATATAATTTAGAAAACAAAATATAACATTATTCTGTATTTAAAACAGACACAAAAAATTGGATATTTTGGTAAAGTTAAACTCCGTCATACTCTGTGATTTACTTTTACGTTACAATTGAATGATACAATCCAAAATTTGTACATGCTTCAAAACAAAATCAGCACTAAAAATTATATGAGCTACAAAAACAATATCAGTATATTCTTCAAAATTACTAATCATTAAAAATCAGTACATTCTTCAAATATAATAGCAGTTTAAAATTTTTATACATTTATTATAAAATTATAGAAAATGTACTTACATATTTTATAAGTAGACCAACATAGCTATATATTTTACAAAACTTATACCGTCACAACTAAATTATCCGCATTTATTAAAAAATAAATAAAAAAATAAGATATTTAAATATTTTGTTATATGTAAGATAATGTTATATGTATATGTAATATTTAATAATGTTATATGTAATATAATCAAATAAAAACAAATATTAACATTATAAAATTAACAAATATTAACACATATCAGCATTTATTAAAAAATAAATAAAAAAATTAAGATATTTAAATATCTTGTTATATGTAAGATAATATTATATATGTATATGTAATATTTAATAATGTTATATGTAATATAATCAAATAAAAATAAATATTAACATTATAAAATTAACAAATATCAACACATATCAGCATTTATTAAAAAATAAATAAATAAATATGATATTTAAATATCTTGTTATATGTAAGATAATGTTAAATGTATATGTAATTTTTAATACTGTTATATGTAATGTAATCAAATAAAAAATATTAAAATAAATAAAAGAATTGAAAAAAATAAAACAGGAATTTATGTAATGCAAACACTTATTTAATATAAATAATATAGTTTCTAATCTCTGGTAGTCGTAGTGAGAAAAGTTTCTTAAAAAAACATTGCTTTTGAAAACATTCTTTAAACCAACTCCGGGTTTTAGGTGATATAAATAACATTCTTTTATTTTCTAATTATCTCATTTGGAAGAGCACAGCTTTTGAATTAAACTGGGATTTGCCCCCGATTACACTAAATGCCTTTCGCAGGAGAGACGTAAAATGAATGTGACGTTGAACCGAGCGTTCATTAAAAATTTATTAAGAGTGAAATGGCACGTTATTAACGACAGCAATTCAGGAAAATAAATATTAGTGTCTTCAATAGACTGCTAGATATATTATTTCAGTGTAACACATTCAGTTGGTGCGTAATTTTGCAACATTTTTATTTTGTATTTATAGATTAAAACATTTGTAAACGCACAGTTGAGTAAATCATAAAATTTTAATTTATTGCTAGAAAAAATATTTGGTAGAACAAAAATAACATTTAAAGCTTTTACGAGCTATATAATTGATCGCAACTAAAAACTCATTGTAACGTACTTATTATAAATCACCAGAAATCAATAAAATTTGTAATTTTTTAATAGAGGTTTTAATAGAGCAAAAAAGTTTAGTATTTTCAGTTGAAATAGAATATTTTTAATAGATGTAACCCGAGAGTTATTAGATTTTGATGGTAAGTCAACTTTCTTGGAAAAGAAACCAACACGCTTAGAGTATTATCTTCGTTTGGCAACATTGTCATTCTTTGATATTTCATGACAAATTTGGCAACTTTTTCAACAAACTCTTCATGCCAAAGAAAGTTCTAGAAATTCTTTATTTCAGTAGCTAATAGAATGATGTACTGCATCTGAAAATCTAAAAAAGTTTAAAAATATTTATTATGTTAACATTCTTCTACTTTACATTCAGTTTTATAATAGAACTAAACACTACGATTTACAATTTTAAACGTTTCAAAAATTCATCTGAAAATGATTTTTTATGCCTTTATTGTGAAAGTATATTATAATTTTAATTACATTACATAAAATAATATACTAATATACTTTCTTAGAACATAACCCAATATGCTTAGCGTATCATCTTCGTTTGGCGACATCTTTATTCGCAAAAATGTTATGACAAATTTGGCAATTTTTCAACAAAATCTTTATGCTAAAGAAAGTTCTAGATATTCTTTATTTCAGTAGCTTATATAATGTACTATACTTGAAAGTTTAAAAACATTTAAAAATATTGGTTATGTCAATATTAGTCGTTCTTTAGGGTTCAGTTTTAAAATAGAATTAAAAACTATAACTTTAAATTTTAAATGTTTCAGAAATTCAACTTAAAATAATTTTTTATGTATTCATTGCAGAGTTTTTTAGAATTTTATTTACATAATATAAAATAATATTCTAATATACTTTCTTGGAAGAGAAACCAACATGCTTATCGTATCTTCTTCTTTTGGCGACATCTTCATTCGCTGATATTTTATGACAAATTTGGCAACTTTTGCAACAAAATCTTCATGCTAAAGAAAGTTCTAGAAATTCTTTATTTCAGAAGATAATATAATTTACTATACCTGAAAGTCTAAAAACATGTAAAAATATTGGTTACGTTAATATTAGTCGGACTTTAAGATTCAGTTTTATAATAGAATTAAACACTACAATTTAAAATTTTAAACGTTTCAGAAATTCAGCTTATTGTAATTTTTTGACTTCATTGTAAAAGTGTATTATAATATTATCTCAATTACATGAAATAATATTCTAATATACTTTCTTGGAAGAGAAACCAACATACTTAGTGTATCATCTTCTTTTGGTGACATCTTTATTCGCTGATATTTTATGACAAATTTGGTAACTTTTGCAACAAAATCTGCATGCAATAGAAAGTTCTAGAAATTCTTTATTTCATTAGTTTATAGAATATAATATACTTGAAAGTCTATAAACATTTAAAAATATTGGTTATATCAATATTAGTCGTGCTTTAGGGTTCAGTTTTTAAATAGATTTAAAAAATATAATTTAAAACTTTAAACTTTTCAAAAATTCATCTGAAAATTATGTTTTTATGCCTTTATTGTGGAAGTATATTATAATATCATTTACATTTCATTTAAGAATATGCTAATATACTTTCTTGTAAGAGAAACCAACATACTTATCGTATCATCTTCGTTTTGCGACATCTTCATTCGCTAATATTTTATTACAAATTTGGCAACTTCTTCATCAGAATCTTCAGGCCAAAGAAAGTTCTAACAATTATTTATTTCATTAGCTTATAGAATGTACTATAAATGAAGGTATAAAAATGTTTTAAAATATTGGCGACTTTAATATTAGTAGTACTTTAGAATTAAATTTTATAATAGAATTAAAATCTACAATTTAAAAATTTAAACGTTTCAAAAATACACCTTAAAACAAATGTTATGCCTTCGTTGTAGAGGTATATTATAATATTATTTACATTAGATAAAATAATATACTAATATACCGACATAAAATATTTATATTAACTTCTGAGTGAAACACTACAAATAGAAGTATAACTTTTACAAAAGTTTCAAGATCAAAATAGCAATACTAAAAAATAAAAATAATACAAAACTATAAATGGATGTAGTGTTACAAATACTGCAATAAAAACGATATTTATTCGACTGTTTACTAGGCAGGCTCAAACAGTTCTTTTTTAAACCCTTTTTTTAACTGTAAATTTGAATTCCATTTTGAATTTTAGGTGATATCATTTTTATCTTCTAATTAACTCATTTGGAAAGTACGAAGTACGTTAAATTAAACGAAGAATTGTCACCGATTACACTAAATGCATTTTTCTGGAAAGACGTAAAATGAACATAACGCTGTATCGGAGATTCATTAAAAATTTATTGGAGTAAAATGGCACATAATTAAAGACAGTATTTTGGCAAAATAAATATTATGTGTATTTAATTCCCTGCCAGATATAGTATTCCAAGGTAACAGATTCATTCAGTGCATAATTTAGCAGAAATGTGCATAATAATTTTTATTTTTACACAGTAAAGGCTTTTCAGATTTAAAAAAAAAATTTAAAAAGTGCAGTTAAGTAAATAATAAAATTTTAATTAGCTACATAAAAAATGGTTTAATTGACAAAAAATAATATTCAGTCATTTTAAGAAACATACCATCTCTCGAAACTAAAATCTTTCATTATATCTTATATATATCTTATATATCTTAGTATAAATAATCAAAAATCTATCAAATTTATAAATTTTAATAGAGATTTACAATTTTTATATTACAAACATTTTCAGTATTTTCAGTTGAAATAATATATTGTTCAAATATATGTATTTTTATTAACAGGCATAATACAAATATTAATAGTTTTTGATAGTCAAGTCAACTTTCTTGGTACAGAAACCAATATGTTTGCAGTATCATCTTCCTTTGGCGATATCTTCATTTCTTTTATGACAAATTTGACAACTTTTGCAACAAAATCTTTATACCAAAGGAATTTTTATAACTTTTTTTTATTTCCGAAGCTTAAAGAATATACTACACCTGAAAGTCTAAAAGCATTTAAAAGAATTGGTTACTTTAAAATTAGTCTACTTTGTGATTCAGTTTTATATTAGAATTAAAAACTACACTTTAAAATTTTAAACGTTTAAAAAATCTAGCTTAAAATACTTTTTATGCCTTCATTATAGAAGTATATTATGATATTATTTATGTTACATAAAATGATATAATAATATACTGATATAAATTATTTATGTTACATAAGAATATTTTGTGAGTGAAACACTAAACTCAACTATGTGTACTAACTCAGGTGTAGTATACACAGAATATACTACACTTGAAAGTTAAAAACATTTAAAAGTGTTGGTTAGGTTAAAATTAGTCGTACTTTGTAATTCAGTTTTACATTAGAACTGAAAGCTACATTTTAAAATTATAAACGTTTGAAATATCCAGCTTAAAGTCATTTTTATGCCTTCATTATAGAAGTATATTATAATAATATTTATGTTACATAAAATAATATAATAATATACTGATATAAATTATTTATATTACATAAGAACATTTTGTGAGTGAAACACTACACTCAACGAGTATGTATACTAACTCAGATGTAGTATACATAGAATATACTACACTTGAAAGTTAAAATCATTTAAAAGTGTTGGTTAGGTTAAAATTAGTCGTACTTTGGGATTCAATTTTACATTAAAACTAAAATCTACATTTTAAAATTTTAAACGTTTGAAAAATCCAGTTTAAAATAATTTTTTATGCTTTCATTATAGAAGTGTATTTTAATATTATTTATGTTACATAAAATGATATAATAATATACTGATATAAATTATTTATATTACATAAGAATGTTTTGTGAGTGAAACCCCAGATATAGTACAAATATATTTATTTTTTCAATATTTTGTTTCTCAAGTTCAAATGAGAAATACTAAAAAATAATAAAAATAATAGAAAACTATTAATGTGTGTAGTATTACAAATATTTCTCTACTAATAATTTACACTAGACTGTTTAGTAGTCATAATGAAATAGTTCTTTATAAATCCTTCCTTTTGAAATTATAGATTTGAATCCCCTTCCAAATTTTTGGTGCTATCCTTTTTTCATCTTCTAATTAACTCATTTAGACAGTACGAAGCGCGTTAAATTAAACTGAAATTTGCCGCCGATTACACTGAATGCGTTTTCCCCGGAGAGACTCAAAATTAATGTGACACTGCCTCCAGTGTTCATTAAAAATTTATTAGAGCGAACTAGCGAGTTATTAACGACAGCAATTCCGCAAAATAAATATTATGTGACTTTAATTCACTGCTAAATATATTATTCTAATGTGACAGATACACTCAATGCATAATTGAAAAGAAATGCACAAATCAATATTTTATTTTTACACTGTGTAGTGCTTTTCGGTTTTAAAGACTTGCAAAATGAACACTCCCAGAAAATCAAAAATTTTAATTAGTTACCTTAAAACATAATTAATAAACTAGAAGTAACATTTTTGGCTTTAAGACAGTGAAGAATTTTTTTAGTAATATTCTTATTACACATCCCCATAAATTAGTAAATGAGCTTCACTACAGTTTAGGGTTCCCGTGGAATTTGAACCTTTATCTATATTTATCATCACCAAGTACGCGATTTTTTTCACAAATGACAAATTTAGGGCTATTCCGACTACAATTCTGTATAAAACTGTTTTAAATATTTTAATAGCATTTCGAGAAAATAACTATAATGTCTCTTTAAATGACATAGTATTCCAGCGTAACAAAGGAAATCGTGGGACCGATTCTGGTGGTTTCTACACCACTCTAAACGGTTTGAAGCATTTATCTTTGAGAGTAGAGGTTTTCTAATTGCAGTTCTTCCATGGAATCCAGATTTGTGCAGCTCCCGACTAACATTTTTGTGGAAATTGGGTTCTGTAGGTGTTTATTGAGTTCTGTAGTGATTTTAAGAGCCATGGTCTTGTGATCGTTTCTTAGAATTCGATTTAGACTCCGACAGTCAATCTCAAACAACTTTGAATTTTGGCTACAACTGTTCTTTGCTGAGGACGTTTTTCCTTCTCTTTCAAAGGCAGTCATTACATTTGAGACAGTCCCTCTTGCAATGAGAAGCATTCGGGCAATATCGTCATACGATCATCAACAATTTAACCTCTTTAAAAGTGTGAAAGATCTGCCATTTTTATAAATTGTAACCAACTATTTTTAAGTATTTGTAAAAAATAATTATTTTAATCAAACATATCAAAAACGAAAAAATAAGCAAAAAATATTAAAATTTGGGAAGTTTGGGTTGCTTAAAACAAGATCAAAAATTATGAGTTAGATGTTTCCATTATTTTGTTCAACCCTTGTATATAGAATGTAAAACTATAAATGCAAGTAGTATAAAAAATTCTGTAATATATGCCAGGTCTAAAAAAGGGGTAGTTGGAAATTACGTGAGTTAAAAGCGATTTTAACAAGGAAACTCTTTTATAATAATAAAATCAATGTAAAAGACCCACGCTTTTGGGATCATCTGGTCAGGCGAAGAATTTTTGAGTTATTTGATTAGCTTGCAAACATATCAATCAGCGCGTGTACATGGAACTGTGAACACCTATTCCACGCTTAGCTCCGCCACTAAAAATGAAAATGGCGCAGGCTTTGCTTTTAGAAGAAACGATGTTTTATTAAAATTATTATTATCAAGAAGACTGTTTTCCATTCGCCTTAACTCTGGCTCATGACATATATATATATATATATATATATATATATATATATATATATATATATATATATATATATATATATATATACATATAATATTATATTTTTGACGTTATATTCAAAGTATTTCAAAAATTGTTATCACATCATCTTTGATTTAGAAAGAATAATTTGATTTGTACTGCAAGTTTTGGGTGATATTCTTTTATTTTCTAAGTACATCATTTGGAGAATGACCAGCGTGTTGAATTAAACTGAGATTTTCCACCAATTACGCTAAATACATTTATCTACGAAAGACTAAAAATTAATGGAACACTGCTGCGAGTGATCATTAAAAATTTATTAGAATGATATTGTGAGCTTTTAACGATATAATTTCAAAAAAATAAATGTATTTTATTCACTGGCAAAATATTTTATTCTGACATAGCAGAATAACTTGATGCATAATTTAACAGCAATGTACAGATTAAATTTATTTTAGACTGTGAAGTGCTTTACAGATAGAAAGTTAGGAAGAATAGCAAAGTTGAGAAAATCAAAAATTTCTGCAGTCATTACTTTTGAGACAGTCCTTCTTGAAATGAGAATTATTAGGGCAATTTCTGTTACAGTAGCGCCTGTCATACGATCATCAACAATTTCAACTTCTTTGAAAGCGGTAGAGATCTGCCATTTTAATAAATTATAACCAACTTTTTTTAAATATTTGTAAAAAATAATTATTTTAATTAAACATATCAAAAAACAAATAATCAAAAAATATCAAAAAATAAACAAAAAAATATTAAAATATGTGAAGTTTGGTTTGCTTAAAACAAGATGAAAAATTATGATGCTAAAATTTTAGGTTTTTCCATTATTTTGTCCAACTCCTGTATATATACTGTAAAACTATAAATGCGAGAAATATAGTAAATGCTGTAATATATATATATATATATATATATATATATATATATATATATATATATATATATATAAATTCCAGGTCTAAAATAGGGGTAGTTATAAATTATGTAAGTTAAAAACAATTTTAAAAAGGGAACTCTTTTATAATAATAAAATAAATGAAAAAGACCCACGCTCGCGTAGGCTTTTGAGATCATCCGGTCAGGCGGAAGCATTTTGGAAGAATTTGATGAGATTGCAAACAAATAAAATCAGTTAACGCGTGGACATGGAGCGCTCAACACCTATTCCACGCATAGCTCCGTCAAGAACATTGAAAATGGCGCAAGTTGCTTTCCTTAAGAACGATAAGTAACATAAACTGATTATTATCAAGAAGACTGTTTTCCATTTGCCTTAACTCTGGATCACAACGTTACACACACACACACACACACACACACACACACACATATATATATATATATATATATATATATATATACATATATAATTATTATTATTATTATTATTATATTTTCGACGTTACATTTAAAGTATTTCAAATATTTTCTAATTACCTCGTTTGGAGAATGACCAGCGTGTTGAATTAAACTGAGATTTGCCTCCGATTACGCTAAATGCATTTTCCGTCGAAAGACGGAAAATTAATGGAACACTGCTGCGAGTGATCATTAAAAATTTATTAGAATGATATTGTGAGTTATTAACGATAGAATTTCAGAAAAATAAATGTGTCTTTTATTCACTGCCAAAATATTTTATTCTGACATAACAGATTAACTTGATGCATAATTTAACAGAAATGTACAGATCAAATTTATTTTACACTGTGAAGTGCTTCCCAGGTAGAAAGTTAGGAAGACTAGCAAAATTGAGAAAATCAAAAATTTTAATTGGTAGCTTGAAAATTGATTGATAAACGAGACACGACAATTTGTGTTTTAAAGCGACATATCAAATTTAGTTTAGGCAATTTTTCAATGGAATGTTTTTGTTATTCAGAACCATAAATTCATAAATCTTTCGCTTTTTAAATAGAATGTTATATTTATATAATGAATATAATTGTTATAATAATGCTTTCAATATTTTTTATTGAAAACTTATATTGTTTTAAAATGTGTATTTGCAAAAGGTTAATTCCTTGAATGTCCATTGATTTTGGTGGACAAATGGATTTACTCGGCAAGTTATCCATCCATATTTGGTGACCTTAGGGATATTTGAAGGAAATTTGGAGACTTTTGGTGGTTAAATCGTTATACTAAAAACAGTTGTAGGAACTTTTGAAAGCAGTACTTTTAAAATTATTCCAATCCTAAAAAGCTAAAATAAATCAGACAAATTGGTCACGCCAACGTCAGTCGTTTTCTGTAATTCAACGTTATATTTTAATTAAAAAAAGCAGTTCAAAACTTATTTTGTTACTTATTAAATATTCTGAAAATTCCCTTTAAAATTATTTGTTCAACTCTTACCATATCATTATTGTTACAAAACTTGTAAATATACCTATTTTACTTTTCTCGCGAGGCTTTGACCAACTATATTTCTGGTTCTAAATTTGGCGAAATATTTGGCGCTCCTAGATCCTCGTACAAATTTCAAAATCCAGAATTTTCTTGAAATTTCTGTAGGTCTATAAACATTCCTCAATTCCTCTCCTCCTGGAATACTATTAGTAGACTTCAGAGTCCAAAAGCGTGTTGCTTTTTTCTCGTCAGGGTGTAGTGAATTAGCACTCGCTGCGTATTAGAGTATTTGTGCGAGCTCTGCATTGATTGTACAAGATCCTCCTAGAACTTTCAAAATCCAGAAATTTCTCGAAATTTCTCTAGGTCTATAAACATGCCTCAATTCCTCGCCTCTTGGAATACTGTTAGTAGACTTCTGAGTCCAAAAGCGTGTTGCTTTTTTCTCGTCAGGGTGTAGTGAATTAGCACTCGCTGCGTATTAGAGTATTTGTGCGAGCTGTGCATTGATTGTATGCATTGATTGTACAAGAAAAATCCTCCTAGAACTTTCAAAATCCAGAAATTTCTCGAAATTTCTCTAGGTCTAAAAACATGCCTCAATTCCTCTCCTCCTGGAATACTATTAGTAGACTTCAGAGTCCAAAAGCGTGTTGCTTTTTTCTCGTCAGGGTATAGTGAATTAGCACTCGCTGTGTATTAGAGTATTTGTGTGAGTTGTGCATTGAATTGTACAAGAAAGTAGTGAAATATTGTATGCTGTTTTGAACTACATTGTTCAGGACTGTTTTTTGTGGACTGATCTGTACTCATTTGTGAAATTTTTGCTGATATATCTGAGTTTCTGGTGTTGTCTTATTCAGAATACATTGAATAGCCGAACTGACAAGAGATATGTGCACAACAAAATATATACTTGCTTTACAAAATAATTTAATTAATATTCTTTTTATAATATTATATTATCCATGTTAAATTATTTATTTGTGAAAAAGGAAGGAAAATAGAAAGTCATGTGTAAAATGTAACAAAATCTTTATTATAAATAATTCCCATTCAATGTTTAAATAGATATACTATTAGTATTCTCTTTTAAACAACAAGTGCTTTTCAAATCATAATTTTAAAAAAAAAGCCTTTTCATTTTTAGTTATTATAAATTAGATGAAAATTACCAACGATTACACTAAATGTATTTACCGCAGAGAGACGTGAAATGAATGTGACGTTTTACCGAGCGTTCGTTAAAAATTTATTAGAGCGAAATTGCCAGATATTAATGACAGGATTTCTGCAAAATAAATCTTATGTGTTTTTAATTCACTGAGAAATTTAATATTCCAGCTTGACAGTTTCAGGTGGTGCATAATTTAACATAAATATACAGATAAAATTTTTAATTTTGTGCTGTGAAACCGTCTATAATTTGACAAACTTGTAAAACATGCAGTTTAGTATACAAGAAATTTTAATTAGTTGCTTGAAAAATTGATTGATATGTGAGATGTAACATATTATGTTCTACGGGGGTATATCACAATTGGGAACACAAATTTTTAATAATACATACTTATTACCATGATTGTTAAATCAGTAAACCTTGCATATTTTCAATAATGATTTTCTAGTTTTTGTAATACCGATGTTTTTAATTTTTTCATTTGAAATGGCATGTTTATAAAAGGGCATGAACTGTATAAATAATTTTTAAATAAATCTTCTTTTTCTCGGATTATAACTATCGAAATAGGGACGCTTACTGAATTGTATCACTTGATAAAAGAGAAGTGATTTTTTGAAAACGTCTCGAACGATGGACTAATGGGTAGGGCGCTACTCTTTGGTGGAGTTCTTAGGTTCGAATCCCATTGCATGCATGGGTGTCCATAACCTTTCGTAATTGATTCAAAGCATTCTGTTCCAGTAACATTATTCCTCATGTAGTAAAACAGTAGACCGTAGCGCTCTAAATCTAAAGTAAAACTCTTAAAGTTCTGACTTGAAAATTCTGAATTAATCAGAAATTTACTAAAAAATCGGATAAACATATTCTTTATGAAAACTTTAGTAAAATATGTTATATTTTATTGCAATATAAATCCATATAAATGCACTTTTTGATTTAAAAAAATGTAGCAAATTAAAAAAATAAATACATAAGAATGAATTTCAATCATAAGCTTGTTGTGTAACGTACTGCTTAAATTATAATATTAGAAAACCGCATGCAGCCGTTTTTTTAACAAAATAATTTAATTACTACTGAAGGAAAAATTAAAAACCAATACTATCAAGAAATCGTCAACTTATATCAAAGATAATTACTTACATAGAAATTTATTCAGAAAGCAGCAAATACTTCTTTCTTAGTGCCGATTTGAGAAAACAAGACTTTTCTTGTTGCTGGCCAATTAAAAACAAACTGAAGAATACCGAACCACTGTACTAATCCTCATTTCAAGAAATTTAACCCCTTCCCTGCTTAACAGCTTTCAGGCCTTTACTGATTTGCCCGTACGGCGTCCGGGCAATCTGATTTCTATTTCGCTTGCAGTGTTTCGGCTGTGTTTTTTCCTATATTAGTAACAATTTATTCATATAGATGTCCAGTAAATGATAGTTTGCACTTTATTGTATTTTCTACTCTGATTGATTCAAATGCGGGGGGGTCGCATGTTTTGTATCAGAAGACGAATTGTTATCTTTTAGTGTATAGCTTTCTGGTTATATTTTACTAATCGCCTGATAATTTTTATTGATGTAAGAGTTGAATAATATAGTTTTACTTTTAAATAATGAATAATTCAGAGCGTATGGAACTAATTTCTTGTGATTCGAACAGTGACTCGGAATCGGAAACTGAATTATCTGTAAATGATAGTAGCGAAAGTTTACTAGATGACCTAGATAGTAGTAACTCTGACAGTAGTACAGATGGAATCAGCAAGCAAGACAATTTTTTTAAATTAATTGTGACAATCCTTCGGATTATCCTCCTAGATTAGATTTCACTGGAATTCCAAAATTTAACTTGGATATCGATGAGACTAAAGGTAAACTTCAGTTCTATGATGCTTTCATAGAAAGAAAAAGAGTTGTAATAAATGCTTAAAAATATTAGAAATGTTAATTTTAATAACATATCTTTACTTAAAAATGTAAAATGAACAAGAAAATGTAGTAAAAAATGTGACAGTTTTTTGACCAAATTCTAGAAAAAAATTAAACTGTCAAAGGGTTAAAGAGTAACAAATGTCTTTTACTTATTAGTGCAGCAGCATTAAACAACTTGAAAAGCTGTATGCGGCATTCCGCTTTTAGCCACAGCTGACATTAGCATGAAATGTTTTCCACTTAGTGAAAAAAAAGTAAAATTTAGTGTCACAATGTTGAAATATAAATCCTTTCACATCTACGTATTTAAACCTATATTACATGTATTTATGCTTTTAAAAACATTAAAGGTACAAACATTGAACAGCTTTTAAAAAGTTGGCATTTTATTGCGAAGCTTTTAAAAACTTCTGTGACTTTGAAACTCTTAATGGGAAATCCTCAAAATGCATTATAAAAATATACTGAAAAGGAATAATTCTTGGAAAAGCATCAAATATGTTTTGCCATAGATATCCTATTTAGCAATCTAAGCAGGCCTTCCTTTTACTTAACTGTTGCACAATAGACAAAAGTGCAGATACTTATACTTGGCATATCTTTCAAAGGGGTTATTAGCAGAAACAAGGTAAAACATATATAAATATACTCTTGAAAATACTCCAATATTTCGACATGCTACACTTAAAAGATTTTAAATTTTACGAAAATAGAAATAACATATACTGAAGTAACCGCTTTGCTTTTAGCCTTCAGTCTTGTTAATTAAGGTTGTTAAATGAAGGTTATATTTATTTCAAAATCAAACTTAGTTACTAGATTATATTCTATGTTGAATATTCAGAAGTAATAATTCTTAGAAAAGTATAAAAGATATTTTACCATAAATACCCTATTTAGCAATCTCAACAAGCCTTGCTTTTACTTAACTCTTGGACAATAAACGAACATGCAAACACATGTCTTTCGGCGTATCTTACAAAGGGGTTATTAGCAGAAACAGGACAAAACAAATGTAAATATACTCTTAAAAATACACCGATATTTCGCCACCTTATATTTAAAAGATTTCAAATTTTAACTTATAATGACTTATAATGAAGTACCCGCTTTGTATTCAGCCTTCGATCTTGGTAATTAAGTTTCCTAAATGGAAGTATATTTATTCAAAATTCAACTTAGTTTTTAGATTATATTACTCTAAATACACGCAATATGAAAAATCAAGCAATTTATTATTATAAATTGAATAACACATTCATTTAAATTCAATTTTCATCATGAAGTTGAGAAAAATTATGTAAAGAAATAAAGGAATTATGTGTAGCGACTTACTAACGGAAAAGTTGTTTTTCAAATGACGTAAAGAAAATAAAAATATTACTCTTGTGACTTAAATATTTTTTAAACGATAATGCCTTTAGTGTTGGGATACCATTAGCGTCAAAATAAAAGAAATTTACCAAATTAAAATTGATATAACAATCTAATCTAAATAAAATATGGTCATAAATGATAATTGTATTATATTAAAATACATTTTAAACATTATTAAATAAAAATAAAATAATCTAAATAAAATATGGTCAAAAAACAATAGTTGTATTATCTTAAAAACATTTTAAACATTATTAGAGGAAGATAAAATAATCTAAATGAAATATGGTTTAAAAAGAATAATTGTACTATCTTAAAACCATTTGAAACATTATTAGTTAATAATAAAGTAATCTAAATTAAATATGGTTAAAACACAATATTTGTATTATCTTAAAAACATTTTAAATATTATTAGAGGAAGATAAAATAATCTAAATGAAATATGGTTTAAAAAGAATAATTGTACTATCTTAAAACACATTTGAAACATTATTAGTTGAAAATAAAATAATCTAAATAAAACATGGTTAAAAAACAATAATTGTATTATCTTAAAACACATTTTAAACATTATTAGATGAAAATAAAGTAATCTAAATAATATATAGTCAAAAACAATAATTGTATTAGCTTAAAACACATTTTAAACATTATTAGATGAAAATAAAATAAGGTCATAAAACAATAATGCTATTAGATGAATTTCTTTTTTATAAATTTTAGAACACAATTAAAAAATATATATATACCAGGGTGCGCAAATATCGGTACCATACCTAATTTAGATTAAAAAGCGTTTCATCATCCTAATCTCTTACCTCTGAAGTATTTAATCTGCCTAAAATCTTCCCAAGGTTTACCGGAATCATTATGCAAAGTCGAACTAGTTATTTTGGAATGCGTAGTGAACATACACACACATATATGTATGTACAAATTATTATGTATAGAAAGAATACTTTTTTGCAATTAACTGTCAAGATATTAAAAACAACCGCATTGAAACATTAATTTCAGACTTCATGAGTTATACAATACATGAGTGAGACTTATGGTAAGTTTGACTTAACAGCATTTTTTTATCAAAACAATAATTTCCATTACTACTCACAAAAATAAAAAAGGCTAAATAACAAATCTTTTTGGATTTTTATATATTTAAATCCATGCTTATCTGTATAATGGGTCGATATAATGATGATACTCTAACATTTTTAAATATTTTGAGTAACTCAAAAATATTTACTCATAGAATAAGGAAAATTTTGTATCTTGGACTACTTTAACATCTAGTTCTACTTCTCCGATTTTATTGTATTCAGCAGTCTAGATAACAAAAAATATGAAGATTCAAAAGCTGATATTTCATAGGTTGAAAAAGTAAATACAGAAAGAAAAAACGTTTTGTTTCTTTTTTGATTCAATTCACTACTAATATTTTTAAAAATATTTATAACAATTTAGCATTTCATAAAACACGTAAAATGTATCATCTAATCTAACTGTCCGTTTACGTTAATCTTTCTGTTTAGCTTAATTTGAACCTCCTCTTATGGCTGCTTTCTGGTACAGGATTCCATGCGCTTGAATCCCACCGCTGACATGGATGTCCCCTAGCAATATAAGAAACAACTTTAAGTACTAGGTACTAGGTGTATATCATTATCCATCTTGTATCAAAAACAGCAGACCTTAGAGCTCCCAACAAAACAAGCCGCTTGTGAGTCTCTTTGAGTTTTACTCAATATTTTGGTTTGTGGTTTGGAGTGTTATGATCTACTGTTTAGCTACAACAGATCTAATAAGACAGGAAAATATTGCTTAAAGTAGGTACTAAACGGGCTATGAATATTCATGCCAGCAAAAGGATTTGAACCTACAAACTCCAGTACAGAACAGAAACACCCTACCCATTCAATCATCATTCAGTTTACTCATATGCTGAAAATTTTACTTTTTATAGAATCTAGAATACCATTTTCATTTGAACAAGAGAGTCAAAACATTCTGGAGTTAAATAATATTTAATTTTCCTAACGTGATAAACCTTAAAATTTTAACTCCAGCTCTTCAAACAACAAATAAAAAAACATGTATTAAAATTCTAATAAAATAAATTTTTAATAAATCCAAACTCAGTCTTGAACATGTCTGCTTTCGTGACTTCCAAGTTTTAAATCACAGGGTTAAATATTGGTTTCCATTTCAGCAGTACAGCTAATAAGTGTTCTAAATTGTTAATAAAAAGCTAATAACTGTGCTACAGTTTTCCAAAAGTTTGAATTAGGCTGTATAAATTAATGTTTAATAGACTCAGAAACAAGGGTGTACTTTATCAGATTAAGGGTAAATCCCTAGCCAACTCCAATGAGGACTTATCGAAAGACGATAATGTTTACTGTCTGTTACTGGAAGGCGTATAATATATCAGGAAGATACTAGTGCTCTTCGCTCAATCAGATGCTTCAGTTTCAGGTTTTGCAAAACCACGTGACCTCGTTCCAATTGTTTATGGGACACCAAAACAGTGTCTAGTATTAGCTGCATGCGAAACTGTATATCAACTAACCGATTTCCCTCCCACTAGGTTGCTAATTTCAACGTAACATTACTCTAGAAATTAATTAAAATCAGTTACCACAGGAGAATTTGGGGACACGCATCTATTATTTAAAATGCTATATTGCATTGTCAAATTAATTTATTGTTAAAATTATCTTTTAGTAAATGTTTCAAATGTACTATTTAAATAATAATGAGTTTCTATAGATATATAACGGCAAATAATGATTGAGTAGTTGAAAATATTATAAAGAGTTATTAATGTGTAAACATTTTCTTAAGTTTTAAACA
Source organism: Pardosa pseudoannulata (assembly GCA_032207245.1). Classification (NCBI taxonomy): domain Eukaryota; kingdom Metazoa; phylum Arthropoda; class Arachnida; order Araneae; family Lycosidae; genus Pardosa; species Pardosa pseudoannulata. The sequence continues at coordinate 49,534,433 of CM063508.1, forward strand.
CTTTATTTTTTCTGGAAGTTGGTTAGACTTGTAGAAATTCATATTTTGTACTAATGTTTAAGGATTCGATTCGTATAGTAACTTGTATTATGATTGCAGACTTTTACAAGGTGTTTCAAAAATGACCGGTATATTTGAAAAATCAATAAAAACCAAACGGGCAGTGATAGAAATACACAGTTTATTGCAATATGCTTGGAACAATATTAAATTTTTAAGCAGACAAACTTTCAAAATTAGTTTCAATGTTCCACAACAGATGACGCTGCAGTCTAGAAAAATCTGAACTACGATAATTTTTCAGATTTCCACCATGCGCGGTAATAATATGGCTTATTCTCAGAATGAAATTACCAGAAACCCGTGTAATTGATTCTGGATAGTGGCAGAACACCTGGTCTTTTAAGAATACCCACAGATAAATATCGTAGTTTAAATTTTTCCATACTGCAGCGCCATCTGTTGTGGAATATTGTAACTAATTTTAAAGTTTGTCTGCCTGAAAATTTACTATTGTCCCAAGTATATTGCAATAACCTGTGAATTTCTATAACCATCCGTTTAGTCTTTATTGATTTTTCAAATATACCTGTCATTTTCGAAACACCCTGTAATTAGAGATATCATGGTCTACTTAAGTCTCTCGTTGTAAAAAAAAGATGGTTGGAGGGATAGAAATCAAACCATTCTATTTCAGAACTTCCCTATCCTAAAAGTAATCTAAATTCACATTAGTATCTAAAGATGTGTTAAAATGTGTTAGTAGTGCTCCGAATTGTACTTTTTCTTCTTATAAATCCTGCACCAAAATGCCGAACGATGGCCGAATTGTAGAGTACTCTTCGGTAGTGGAGTTTATGCTGACATAGATGTTTGTAGCAGTTCAAAATCGGCTTTAAGCGGTAGATCCCGGTCTCATTAGCCCTCGTCAACAAAACAATAGACCGTAGCGCTCTAAACCAAATCAAACCAACCTTCTCGAAACCAATTTAAAATCATAGTAAAACCTAAAAATTAATTCTCATTTTGTATGAAATACACGCTTCATTCCTAATTGCAATCTTTTATTTCAATCTGTTTCATAATTGCATACCTTTAATTAATTTGTAATTACATTTAGCTTGGTCTACAAATTAGAACATAGATATTTTATTGATAAATATATCGAGCTAGATATCTCCAAAATATTTACTCGCTAAAAATTGAAAAATTTGTTAAAAACCAACGCTTATGTATGAAAAAGACTATTTAATAGGGACATCAATTTGCTCTTAGGACTCATTTGAAACTTTTATCATAATACCTAAGTATTACGTTAAATCTCTAATTTCTTTTAAAATATTGTGTAAATAAAGCATTTCCACCTCTACTAAGTCGCTTAAAATTAAATTTTCGCTGACAACGCATCAAGCAACAATTTCAAACATTTTATTTATTAAAATTCTTCAGCTACCGTTAAATATTTCGTAAATCTAAACAGTCTTAAGAAGACTTTTCCTCTCGTGACCTCAAACTTTTAAATCGTGGGATCAATAACTGGCCTCCTTTTGTTCCACAGCTAATAACTGTTACAAACATCTCGAAAGTTTTCCGAAATTTTGAAACAGGCTGTGTAAATTAATCTTTAAAAGACTCGGGAAGCAGTGTTTATTTCATCAGCTAAAAGGTAAATCCCTGCCATGCTCCAATGAGAAGGTATAAGAGGACGATACTGAATACTGTTTGTCAAGAAGAGGAGTATAATTTATCTTGGAGATACCGATGCGCTTCCTTCAATCAGATGCTTCAGTTTCAGGTTTTGTAGAAGCATCTGGCCTTGTTTCAAATGTAATGGAAACCGAAACTGTTTCTAGAATTAGATGCAAGTGAAACTGAGTACTTATTAACAGATTTCACTTCCTCTACGTTAATACGTGGCTTATTAATTTCAAAGTACACTACAAATACATTACACTACAAATAAATTAAAACCATTTACCACGGTAGAATTTTAGGGCATGCATTTATAATTTAAGGTATCATTTAATTTAAGGTACGTCATTTTTTGCCAAAAATCATATTTTTTTTATTTCTCTATTGTAAAATTTCAACTTTTAGGCTTCTAAATCTGTTTTTGTTTTGTCTCTACAGCAATTTAATTAAAAATTACAGCTGTTTAAACATCAGTGATAGCTGTCAAAACAAAACGGAAGTAGCGACTTCGGAACCGGAAGTTGTGAATTTAAAGCCTTTTAAAGAGCATTTTTTGGACAAAACTTTTTAAATTTTCATGAAGATTAGTTTAAACATTTTTCTAGTATTTTTAATAATTAGCAGCTTAGCAATTAGAAAGTTTTGAAGCAAGAAAGTGTTGGGAATTTTAAACATGTATTTTATTTTTTAATAGTTTAAGTTGCTTTCATAAACTTCAAATGCGTTTTTCTCAGAACTGCATTTTTAATAAAATATTGAAACTTGAATGTGATTTCTCAAAAAGTTCTTAAAATATTTTGTTGAAAATTATTATGAATGCTTTTGATAGTATTTACTAGTGAATGACCTAAAAGCTTTAAATTTGGATAACTTTTATTGATATTACACTCATAGTTAGATATAAAAGTAATGAGAATTCGTTAAAAATTCAATGTGTATGATTTTGAAGGACCAAAATTTTTTATTAAATGTAAATTAACCCAAGAGTTTAGGTGCTTCACTAGTCCAGTGTATAAGAAATGTGTTGCATCAAAAATATTGAAATAATTTAATTTATTAAAAAATTAGACCTTTTGAAAAAACCAGGTTTTTTACTAAATTTTCTTCATTTATTAGAAATTTTATAAAAACTTCTCCATGAGTAAATTTTTTAAGTGCAATTCTTTATGATAACATAAAAAATAAATCTAAAAATGTAAAAACATTCACTAGTTTCTACGTTTAAAGAAAAAAGTTCTCCGAACGTAGACGGACACCGTAAAAAGCTATCGTGAAGTGTTGAATTAGTTTATTGTTAAAATTCTGTTTCAGTATAAGTCACAAACTTATTGTCTAAGTAATAATGGATTTACATACATATATAACACCAGATCGTGAAGGAGTCATGAATAATGTTATAAAATGAGATACGTACGTAAACATGTTTTTCAAGCTTCAAAGTATTCATTTTTTCTGGGAGATGGATAAACTTGTAGAGATTTATCTTGTACATATGTTGAACGATTCAATTAGTATAGTTTGCGTTATGTTATAATTATAATAATCGTGATCAAGTTTAATTAGAGATATCAAGTTATAATTAATTACTTCTCTTGTGAAAACATAATCATAGTGTATAAACATAATCATAAACATAAACATAATCATAAAAAACATAAGCAGAATCATAATCAACATAAGCATAACCATAATCAGTATAAGTGTTGAATTAGTTTATTGTTAAAATTCTGTTTCACTACAAATCGCCACCTTATTGTCTACGTAATAATGGGTTTACATAAATATATAACACCATATCGTGAGTGAGTCATTGATAATGTTATAAAATGATATACGTACTTAAACATGTTTTTCAATCTTCAAAATATTAATTTTTTCTGGAAGATGGATAAACTTGTAGAGATTTGACTCCAATGAGAAGGTATAGGAGGACGATACTGAATACTGTTTGTCAAGGGGAGGAGTTTAATTTATCTTGGAGATACCTATGCGCTTCCTTCAATCAGATGCTTCGATTTCAGGTTTTGTAGAAGCATCTGACCTCATTTGAAATGTAATGGAAACCGAAACTGTTTCTAGAATTATATGCAAGTGAAACTGAGTACGTATTAACAGATTTCTTTTCCTCTGTTTGTCAAGGGGAGGAGTTTAATTTATCTTGGAGATACCGATGCGCTTCCTTCAATCAGATGCTTCGATTTCAGGTTTTGTAGAAGCATCTGACCTCGTTTGAAATGTAATGGAAGCCGAAACTGTTTCTAGAATTAGATGCAAGTGAAACTGAGTACGTATTAACAGATTTTTTTTCCTCTGTGTTAATACGTGGCTTATTAATTTCAATGTAACATTACATTACAAATTAATTAAAACTATTTACCACGGTAGAATTTTAGGGCATGAATTTATAATTTAAAAAGCTATCGTGAAGTGTTGAATTAATTTATTGTTAAAATTCTATTTCAGTATAAGTCTCAAACTTATTGTCTACGTAATAATGGGTTTACATAGATATATAACACCAGATAGTGAGCGAGTCATTAATAATGTTATAAAATGATATATGTACATAAACATGTTTATCAAGCTTCAAAGTATTCATTTTTTTCTGGAAGATGGATCAATTTCTAAAGATTTATTTTGTACTTATGTTGAACGATTCAATTCGTATAGTTTCCGTTGTATTATAACTATAACAATTATGATAAAGTTTAATTAGAAATATGAAGTTATACTAATGAAAAAATAATCATAGTGCATAAACATAACTATAAACATAATCAACAATACATATCAAATATTTCCTAGTGAGCATTTATTCTGTCCTAAATATAGTGTAAATATAGATTAGTATCTATAGATAATTTCAAATATTTTAGTAGAACTCTGAATCAATTTTTTCCTTTCTACTTGTCTTGCTTAAAAACCAGTTTAAAATCAGAGTGGAATCAAAAATTTGATTCTGATTTTGTAAATAAAAAATAATAAATAAATAAATAAATAAAGGAACTTTCAATTAATTCGTTACTACACCTTTTTTGATTCATACCGTTTCACAATTATAAACCTTGCATTAATTTAGATTCATATTTCGCTTGATCTAAAAATTGTAAAGTAGAATATCTTACTGAGAAATGCATCATGTTTGAAATCTCTAAGAAACCAATTCTCTAAACTTTGGTAAATGATATTTCATACGGACGCCACCTGCTAGATTTGCTTTTATGAATCATTTGAAACTTTTATCATAGTATCTACATAGTACATAAAATCTCTCCTTTTAAAATATTGTGTAAATAAAGAATTTCCATCTTTACTTAAGTCGTTTAAAATAAACATTTTGCTGACAGTGTATCAAACAAGAACTTCAAAGAGTATATTTATTAAAATTCTTTAACTAACGGTAAATGTTTCGTATATCTCAAGAGTCTTACGCAGATTTTCCATCTCGTGACCTACAAGTTTTAAGTCACAGGATCGATAACTGGCCTCTTTTTGTTGTACAGCTAATAACTGTTACAAACACCTCTAAAGTTTTCCAAAATTTTGAAACTGGCAGTGTAAATTAATGTTTAAAGACTCGGGAAGCAGCATTTATTTTATTAGCTTAAAGGTAAATCCCTGCCTTGCTCCAAAATTATGGGAGGACGATACAGAATACTGTTTGTCAAGGGGAGGAGTATAATTTATAATGGAGATACTGATGCGTTTCACTCAATCAGATGTTACAGTTTCAGGTTTAGTAGAAGCATCTGGCCTAGTTTGTATTGTGAAGGAAACCGGAGTTCCTATCATTAGCTACTTGTGAAACTGAATATCCACTAACCAATATCCCTTTCACTGTGATAATATCTGGTTTACTAATTGATATTTTGGAAGGCACAGTTGCAAGATGTTTATGAAAAACAAACCTGTAAAATTTGGATATAAATTATGGATGTTAACATCGTACAACGGATATCCTTTTTCTATTATCCCTTACCAAGGAGCTACAGAAAAGAGTATGGAGCCTCTTTCTCAACGTGTGGTGGAAAATTTGCTTTCTGCTGTGAAAAATCCGAAACTTCACCGAGTGTATATGGATAACTTTTTTACTTCCCATGGACTATTTGTTCGCTTGAAGGAAAAAGGTTTCTGTGCTACCGGAACTGTCCGTGATAATCGGATGGCGAAATGTCCATTGCCACCTTTGAAACAGTTTGCTAAAACAGAAAGAGGTTGTTCAAACGCATGTTTTGATGCAGTCAATGCAATAGCCGCAGTTCGTTGGAACGATAACCGTGTGGTATCTTTGCTGACAAATTTTGAGGAAACGAAAGTAAAAAGCAAAGTAGAGCGCAGAGTAAAAGGTGGTAGGAAAGAAATTAATATTCCTTTTTGTGTCACGTCCTACAATAAATATAAAAAATGGTGTAGATTTATTCGACGCGCATGTGGAAACATATTTTGCCTCCATACAGGGAAAAAAATGGTACTGGCAACTTTTCATAAACTCTTTTGAAACGGCTCTTATTGCGGCCTGGAAAATTTCAAAACTGTTCTGCCCTGATGAAGCACAAGGCCTCTTGGAGTTCAGAAGATCTGTCACAATTAGTTATTTAGGTGTAACAATTTCAAGGAATAATATCAGGCAACGTGGTCTTATTCAAAGTAACAGAGAGCTCCTAAGTCTGAACAATGAACATGTATTGATGAAAAACCCAGAGGGACGACAAAGAAGATGCCAGTTCAAGAACTGCAAGAAAAAACCAACCACTGTGTGCTCTAAATGTAATGTTGGACTTTGCCTGGAATGTTTTCCTAAATTTCACCTATGAATAAGCTTAATGAAATGTAAGTCATATTTGTTAAATTTTAGTAGTGTATTGGACCGTTGTCCTATTTATAGGACAGCTAATATCTTTAACAATTAAAAATATTTTTTCAAAATTTTGGTTTAATATGCTTAGTTACTCCATATTAATGATATGGATAAAGTTTTAAAAGATTTCAGAAATATTTAGTTGGTGTGGTCCAATATGGGTTAATATATATTATTAATTTATAAATTTACATTAATATATAAATCATAATAGTTATTTAAAAAATGTACATTTAACACATCTTAAGGGGCCGTTAGAAATTATTTGGTTTATATATGGAAGAGCCTAGGAAAAGAAAAATATGATACTTAAAACAACTGACAATTTTGCTTCATAAATTGGCTAAATCTTTTTATGACAAGGATCTTGTTTTTTTGCTATCTTTGAAAGCGACCTGCAGTGCTCCATCCAACGAATTGTGTATGTTATGCACAGACTTGTTTTCGACTAGCATTCAAGAAATGAACATAAAAAATGACTTGATCCTTAAATATTAAATATTATTTTGAATCTTGAAATCAGCAAAGTTTACTTACCTCAATCTTCAGTTATGTCTTCAGGAAGCTTTTGTGGTAGTTTATATGTTAGTTTAATATGTATCACTTTCAATATGCATTCATACTCTTAAAGCAAATCAACTCAGTCTAAAATATGCAGCTAAAAGGCAGGAAATCACAAAACGTTAATTACTCTTCTTCTAAAAGGAGAAAAGAGAAAGGTCTGCTTCAGAATTTGAAACTTTATGTCTGAAAGACTAATTTGATTTGGAAATTTGAACGGACATTTTTCCCTTAATCAAAAGGAATTATTTATGAAGGGGTTCCTTAAACAGAAGCAATAATAAATGCCATAAGTGGATATTCCGGATTGATTTCATTGAAATGTCAAAGTTTAACCATATCTTTTTTTTTTATATAATTGAAGTGAGTGTAAAAATTAAAGGAAGAAATATATCTTATTATATTAGCAAATGTTAAATTCTAAATATCGTTAAATTCGTTATATTTGTGATTTGATATAGTTGAAAATATCGCTTTTAATGTACATGAAAGGGGCTAAACTAGGAAATTATTTTCAAGCTGCGATAGTTCCATAAATGTTTAACTGAAAATAAGATTGTGAATACAATTCAGTTAGTCATAAATGTCTAACTCGATTATATTAGCAAAAATAAAATTTTAAATTTTAAAAATCTAGATAATTTTTTAACAAATATTTACTCGAACAAATATAACTCTTTTCTGATTACATTTTATGATTTAAAAAATAACAATAATTTTCGGTAACAGCATTTAAAACATTTTGAACATAAAATGTCACTGAAAGTTAAATTTTAAAATATATATTTTAAACCTGCATTATTAAAATATTAAACATAAGCATATTAAATAACGTATGCTTAATGTATAACATAAATACATTAAATATATTAAACATTATTTAGTGAGTAACTCCCAGTGATAAACGAAATATTCTTTTTCAAATTTCAAGTAATTAAAGCTGTTTGTGAAGATTGGTTGGTTGGTTGGTTGGAATTTAGCTAATTCCTCTTTGGACAAATTGCACCAAACAAAATGAAAATACATATACACAAAGTGTGGCAGCTTGTCACATGAGAACCAGAGAGGTCTGTCATTTTCAGGACCCGTGGGAAATTATTCCCCTGAAAAAAAGCAGGAGTACCAGACTCAGAGGGGTTTCGGATTTTTATGTTCCTGTGTACATCTGTATGGAATGCCGGCTATCATTGAGGAGTCCGGTCCGCTGACCAACCACTCCCTTGCTCTCAGACCTTTTTCTCCCCTCCCCTCTTTTTGCGAGGGGTCTTTCAAGAAGAAAGCAGTTGGTTGTTGGGGGCTGAAGGGTAGATAAGGTTGTTTCTCCCTCCCAAATGATGTTGTTTTATATCGTGTATATTGGTAGCCGTATTGCTAAGGCAGGGTCGGTGTAAGAAATTCTTCTATATCGTGTATATTTTGTATATAGTCGAGATAATAAAGTCTAGGACTTTAAGCGATTGTTTTTACTAAGCCCCACAAACACAGAGATGTATGTATGTTGCGACGTTACAAAAGCAACCGATAAAAAAGCAAAAACACGAGTGAAAGGAGTTTTGAGGATGACGTAAAAGAGAGAGCAAATTGAAAAACGTTAAAAGCACATAAAATAAATCAACAAAAAATTAAGAAAAATATTAAAATACAAAATATGTACAAGATGGATTAGTACAGTTTATGAAATTAAAAACAAAATTGAAAATTGATAAAATTGAAATTAAAAGTTATAAAATTGAAAATTAAAATTTGAAGATAAAAATTAACATACAAGTTAAACGTCACAGAACTCAGACAAAGGGAAACAGGCCTGGATGTGGCGTTTCTTTATTTATTGTCCAGCATTCGCTAGCATATAAAAACAATTGGTAAAGTGATATATATGCAATAAAATTTCCTTCACTGAAAAATTTTTCTGATTTCCATAAGAATTTAGCGTTATACGTAAGTTGTCTGAAAATTTCGCATCCACAGATACCAGCACTACTAGTATGATTTTTTCCTTTCGTATTCGTACAAATGTTATTAAACTTCAAATAAACTCTAGCCAAATACGTGCATGTTTTTTGGAAAAGAAAAATTCTATTATCGTGAAATGATGAATCTCTTGCTAAAGTGAAAGTTAAATGCCAACCGAAATGCATTCGAGAATCATAAACTTTTATCGACTTAAGAGATTCAGTAATTGCATGTGTAGATTAGCATTTTGAAGCGGTTACGAAGGGGCACTACAAATGCGTGATAGACTGGAACAAAGCTGGATAAAATTTGTTTATATTGTTTCATAATTTAAGAGTATTTGTTTGGAGTAGTCATACGGTATTAGAAGCAAACTAATTTCGTTTTAAAATTACTGCTTAGCATTGTGCAAAATTTCTAGAATATCTGGATTCCAAGCAACAAATAATTCAAATAATACAACATTCGACGTATTGCCTAAAAAATCAGCCTTAAAACGATAAATAAACAATGACTAATTAACCGTAATGAAATCAGCAATATCTCTAACTGTCAGCATTACTGGAACATGGAGGTATACTATCTACTCTCTACTACTGACACTTAGTATATTATACACTTAGAGGTATAATATCAACCCTCTACTACTGACACTTAGAGGTATAGTATCTACTCTCTACTACTGGCACTTAGAGGTACACTATCTACTCTCTACTAATAGCACTTAGAGGTACACTATCTACTCTCTACTACTGGCACTTAGAGGTACACTATCTACTCTCTACCTCTGGCACTTAGAGGTATACTATCTACTCTCTACTACTGGCACTTAGAGGTATACTATCTACTCTCCACTGCTGGCACTTAGAGGTATACTATCTACTCTCTACTACTGGCACTTAAAGGTATAATATCTACAATCCATCTACTTACTATCTTCGAATTAAAGACTAGATTTTTTGTTATTTCTGAGGCGGGCATAGAACAATCTGGAAAATAATAGTTCGAAAGTTGTTTTGGTATATAAGGTTAGATTGTTAATATGGTACGTTCCACGTTTCTGCTACAGGTGGCCAATGACGCCGAGACCTATGCTTAAAGCTGATACCAAACGGTTATGAATATCCATGCTAGATGTGGGAAAACCTGTGAACGCTAGTAGCAAAGCTCAATACCTTTCCCATTTGGCCATCATTTGGCTTTAATAAGAATTTTCTTGCTAAATAGGAAATAACGTGTCAGCCATAGCAATCATATGCTGTATCAATTTCTAGCCGAAGAAAACTCAATACATGAAAGTCTCATAAAGTCATACATTTGACCACCAGAAACTATAAAAAAAAAACTCTCTAGAAGTTACATTTCCTCAAATCTTTATTTTGTAACAATTCCTCTATATAACAATACCCAAAGTTATCTGTCCGTCTGTCATCGAGTTTAGGAAGCAGTTGAACCTGGAAAGGACAGGGCATCCATATTGGATTCTTGATGAATTAGGGTTAGCAAAATTCAAAGCGAGTAAAGTTTATCTTCTCCTGAACTATCGATACAATTAATCGATAAATATGCTTCATATCACAGCAAAAAATACTATCGTCTGTAAAACGTTCTAAATACCCCCTCTTCCCTTTTCGAGCGTTTAATGCTATTATTTAAAGCCCTATATTCCCCGGTTAAGAGCAGGCAATTACATTTATCAATTTATCACATAATAAAAAGATAAAAATAACATTTTTTCTAGCATTATGACGTCATTCCTTTAACTATCTCATTTAATCATTTCTTATTTTAAATTATATACGTCTGCATTATGTTCATACGTTTTATCACTGAACTTAGATACTACGTAAATAATTGTCTTTTATATTTGGCTTAAATAATAATAATAAATTAAATACATATATGATAATTTTGAATTTAATCATCGATTATTTTTTTGTAAGATTATTCTCAGCCAAAAAGTAAACCATTTTTTATCTGCCTCAAAGGGTATTTTACAATTCTGGAAAATTAAAAATTTTACTGATCTCTTCACATGACGGACTATATGCTAGTATTAATATATATCGTAAAAATTAAAAAGTTTTTAAAACTATAAACTATCATTTTTTTCTTAAAGACAAGAACAATCCATACTACTCTTGCATCTCATAAATCGTCGATTTCAGTTTGAAAAATTTTCAAATTTATATACATAGGTGCATAGGTGTTTCAATTTCAAATCAAAACGCTATTTTCACTCTTTCGCAGATCTTTTTTTTCATCTTCTAATGCGTTTAACCCTCTCCGAAGAAAGGGAAAAACGCCGTGTCCCCTTTAGATTTTTGAAGCCTTCATCCGGACTGTGTCTCGGGGGCCTATCTGACAAATGAATCGTAGTTTTACCGACACTTTTTCCTTTTTATCTTGTCGCGATAAATAATGCTTTAATCCCAGCAGGATAGAACCAACTCCCGACTTGATTTATCCTTTTTTCGTTGCAGGAGCATGGCAACACTAAAACTACGTTGCTGCCTCAACTTTCATTCAGTCCTGGAAGTTTATTTCTTTCGTTTACAGTTTAAGCCTTTATTTTCTTTTTCAAGTATTTTTTTCCCTTTAGGATAACACACTTTTTTCACTGTTGTAATCAATCTGAGGTGTTTTATTTAAAGATATCTCAGTAGAAAATTCCCAATAAAATGTGGATATTTTTTTTATAATTTATAACATTGGGAATCTATAATTTTACTTGATTTTAAATGATACGATTATATCTGTCGTGTAGTCCTCGTTTTTATTTGAGTATTAACCTGTGATCAAATGTATAGTGGGATTTTATTTTGATTGCGTTGTGTAAAAGTATTTTAGTACTAAATTTAACCACAGGTTCTGAGAAACTACAGACATAAGATATGAAACTAAACTAAAAGCTAAATTAACAGCATCCGAAACTAGCTTAATATAAAAAAATAAATTTATTATAATATATATACATCAATGTACATACAAAACTGATGCTAATTTTCATAAAATATTCTTTATCAACATCTTCTAAATTAGTTCTGACAATAATTTTTTAATCCTTAAGTAATTATGTAAATATAAGAGAGAGGACCTATTCTCAATTTCAAAATGTATGTAAAAGAGGGTACCTTTGGGGAGTTAAAATGGTGTGCCCGGAACACTGCTGGTTGATGGGTATCTATGGATCTTTCGTCGGTCTGGTCAGGGGCTTCCTCCTGAGTTTTTGGGGTGTGGCCGTGCTATTTGATGCAGGAACACTTCCTGTCGGACTCCTCTCTTCGTCTGGAATATCGAACACCTTCTGACGGACTCTCTGCTCGTCTCGACTTCCGAACCTCTTTTGTCGGACTTTCTTCTCGTCTCGACTATCGAACACCTTCCAACTTTTTGATTTTTTCGGTCTTTCTTATTTTATTAATTTCATCCTTGTCCCCTCTTCCTTCATATCATCCAATCGGGATAGTTGTAAGAATCTAATTGGTCTGCTTAAACCCCGCCTTGAGACCTCCAACCTTATCCCTTCTAATTGGGCACTGTCCCTTAGGGACTCATAAATAACCCCACAAAGGTACATTCTTATTTAATGTCAAGTACGGAGACGGGATTCTAATCTGGGACTGGGATCAGAACCCCGCCCGAGATTACCGTACAAGACAACAATATCAGTAGAATATAATTTTATGGTCTCTGTCTTTTTACAAAGATATGATGAGGTCAGATTTAGATCCCGAGAATTTTACTTCTTGTATGAATGAATCAATTATATAATTGATCTAAATCCCCTCATCACAATACCTTTTTAAAACTACCTTCATTAATTTCTTATCTATAACTGATCTATGTATATTAGTAGTATGAGACTCATACCTTTGAATCAAGTAACAATTTATTTCAAAACTAGCATATAGCCTTTCATATGACGGTATCAGTAATTTTTTTAATTTTCTAAAATTGTAAAGTATCTTATGAGGCAGATAAAAAAATAGGGTTTTTTTTTGACTGAGAATTATTTTGATACAAAAAATAGTCGATGATTAAATTTAAAATCATCACATATATACCTACTCTATTATTTAAGCCAAAATATATAAGAAAATTATTTACATAATATCTAAGTTCAGTGATAAAACGTATGAAAATAATGCAGACAATATTTAAATAATTTAAAATAAGAAATGATTAAAGGAGATGGAATAAATATATGTTTTTCAGAAATAACGTGGAATTAATTGGATATTCGAAATATCGATTATGTTTACCAAATTTATATTTAGAGATTAATGGCCGAATAGGAAAGGTGTTGATCTTCACTTCTAGTATTTGTAGATTTTCCCACATCTAGCATGGATATTAGTAACCGTCTGGTACCGGCTCTAAGCATTCGGTCTCATTGGCCTCCTGTAGCATTAGTAGGATATTCGGTATTCATTCTATCTTTCAACTGGAGGGCAGTTGATAAAATGGTCTACACATTTTTATTACGATTTTCCTGTTTTTAAGGTTGTGTAGTACATTACAAGAAAAAAAAATGGTACCTCATCATTGTTGAAGTTTCGTTAACATATAAGGGTTTTACCAAGTGGAAAATAATGTATTAAGCATAACATCATCCAAGTCTTACGGTTGCCAAAATAACACCAGATACTTACATGTTGCTTTCTTTGGAGATTCATTGCATTCCATAACCAGAAAACAATCCCCTATATAATATTAGCCTAAGTTATCTGTCCGTCAGTCCTCGAATTTATGAAGCGGTTGGACCCGGAATGGATAGAGACATCCATATTTGATTCTGGATTAGTTAGGGTTAGCAAAATTCAAAGCGAGTAAAATTTATCTTCTCCTAAACTATAGATCCGATTCTAAATTAAATTGGTATAAACATGATTGATATCACAGCAAAAAATACTGTCATCTTTAACATGTTCGAATTCTACCTCTTCCAACCCTTTTCGTCTATTTAAGGCCGTTATTTCAAGCTTAATTTTCCCCGATTAAGAACAGGCGATTAAATTTATCACATAATAAATAAGTAAAAACAGCATTTTTCTCTAGAATTATGACCTCATTCCTTTAACAATCTTATTTAATCGTTTCTTATTTTAAATTATTTAAATATCACATGCATTATTTTTATACGTTTTATCACTGAACTTAGATATTACGTAAATAATTTTCTTTTATATTTGGCTTAAATAATATATTACGTACATTTGTGATGATTTTAAATTTAATCATAGATTATTTTTTGTTGAAACATTGTTCTCGGCTAAATAACAAACCATATTTTACCTACCTCATAGCATATTTTACAATTCTGGAAAATTAAAAATTTCACTGATGCCGTCATATGACTGGCTATATACCAGTAAAAGAATACTTTCTCTTGGAATGTTAAAGTGTCATGTACAAATGTATATTTCATGACATTAGTAAATGAGGTTAAAATAAAATATGAAAAGATTTTGAGAACATTAATTTTCATTCAAAGTATCAGTAAAAAACGTTTCAGGACAATATCATGTATTCTAATCCACCAATTTAGATTGAAAATTCAGTTTTAAATACAAAGTTATTTCAGTTTTAAACAGAAATAACAACTTATCTTTTCCATATATTTTTCACGTTTTTAATGCGCTTTAATTTCTTTGAGAAAAGGGAAATAAAACCATATTCCCTTTAAATTTTTGAAGCCTTCCTCTGCTGTGCCTCGAGGGGTTATCTGACAAATGAATCGTAATTTTATTGACACTTTTTTTCCACTTTTACCTGTTCTGAAAATTAATACTTTAATCTCAGCTGGAGGGAACCTCTAGATTTGATTTATCTTCTTTTTTCTGTCAAAAACATGGCAACACTATGAAACCACAAAACATTCCTTCAGTCTATTTATTACTGGATTTAACCCTTGATTTTTGTAGGTGGTTTATTTATCATTTACTTTGTTATTATCAATGTAAATTGTTAAATTTAACCTTCTGGTGGAGATATTTTCGGAGATAAATTCTATCTACTATTCTTCATTCCAATGAACTTTTAATAACATACAACCTGAGGAATGACTTTGACAGGATGCGGCAGTAAAATACTGAGAAAAGCATGATTCAGCTGTCATTTAAAGGAGTGAAAAATACTTAAGGAGACATAGTACCTTTCAAGACGTAATCTCCTATATAGATGCATCCATATTGGATTTTTAATCAGTTAGGGTTAGCAAAATTTAAAACGAGGAGAGTTTATCTTCTCCTAAACTATCCATCCGATTCTAAAATAAATTGCTATAAATAGGCTTCATATTACATCGAAAAATACTGCCGTCTTTAATACATTCGAAATCCCCTCTTTTCGAGCGTTTAATGACATTATTTCAATCCCTATTTTCCCCGGTAAAGAGCAGGCGATTAAATTTATCAATTTATCACATAATAAATAGATAAAAATAATTTTTTTTAGCTTTATGATGTCATTACTTTAACTATCCCATTTAATCATTTTTTTATTTTAAATTATTTAAATATTGTCTGCATTATTTTCATACGTTTTATCACTGAACTTAGATATTCCGTGAATAATTTTCTTTTATATTTGCCTTAAATAATAGATCAGGTACATATTTGATACGTTTAAATTTAATCATCGATTATTTTTGTTTAAAATTTTATCAAATTCATAAAAGACTAGGAGTCTATTTAACACACTAATAAATATCTGGCGTTAATCTTTGAAAATTAAGAAGTTTGTTCGTTTGTGCAGCTTACTCTGGACGTTGCGAGTCGGTTCGAACGCTCGTTGTGACGTCATTTTGATCGTTTGCTTGCAGAATGTCCGCAAGCTGAAGTCAAAATGACATCATAACGAAGGTTCGGAATGTACCGCAACGTCCAGAGTAAGGGCCTGTGTGTTTGTTTCGTATACATAATCACACGGTTTGACTAAATGAATTCAAGGTGATTCTAAACTGCATTCACAGTATCGGGAGACTTTAGAGGACTATGAAGATAAACAAATTATTGAGCTTGTACCAGATATTTCTCAGCCAAAACACAAATCAATTTTTACCTGCCTCATAGGGTACTATACAATTCTGGAAAATTAAAAATTTTACTGATGCCGTATGACGGGCTATATGCTAATTTTTTATAATGGCCTTTTATAGAACCATCAAAAAATAAAGGCTTCTATTCCTTTTAGAATGGATACTTTATGAGTTCTTTAGGAACGTTTTAAAGGTGAAGATACCCTTGAATTTTAATCATCATGAGATTAAATGATTGCTCCTGATTCTATTGACCTCCCAGTGAGAGGACATCTAGACCCACATATTTATATACATACTCTGTGTTGTTTTGTGTGCCTACTAGACTCAAATCCAACATCCACAAAACGCTAGATGGTAGAGCCATACACACACACACACACATATTTACACGTGCTTGTGTAATTAATATTTCTATAGAAACACAAGTTTGTATTAATATTCGGTAATCAATCCAAATGCTGCTCTACAATGTCAAATTTCAAGTACTAAGAAGAGAAGCAGTGAAGCATCAATCCGATTCTAGTTGTACTAATATTCTAATAATCCACTTTCAAATCAAGGCGTATTCTAAGACTCCAACCAACGTGAGACTCAGCATTATGCAAATAGTAACCTTAGCTCTATAGTGGGTGTAGTAAATCTGAAGGTCTTTATACAGAGAGGTGTTCAGAATTCATAATACTTAGCATAGAATGATGCCAGTGCGATGCTATCGTCGAATTGCAAAGATTATAAATGAAGCCGTCAGTGATTTAACCTCAAATTATGTTATTATATGCTATAATTAACCGACAAACAAACATTCGTACATGGAGGTAGCATAAATTATTGATAAATAATAATCAGGATACAAACAATTTTATTTGTTATTAACACTATAGTCAATTTATACTGAGTTTTGCATCTCTTTCACATGTTTCTTGACCGTCCAAATGCTGTCAACGTATAACCTCGTTTCAAGTCTGTCTTCTTCATACTGAAAATTACATCAAACTACGGCTTCCTGAAACCAAACAAATCATCATTAACAGTAGAAATTTACAACATTATTTATTGAAGATAATTTAATATACAGAATAAATTTTATTCAGTTATCAGGGCTACTTATTAGAAAACGTTAACGATACGCCTATGTGTACACATATATAAACATGTGTGTGGAAGTGTGTGTGTGCGTTTTTGTGAATATATGCGTATATCTGTATATACACATATATATATTTATTTTTTATATATATTAATGTATACATATATATGGATGCGTGTGTGAATATATATATATATATATATATATATATATATATATATATATATATGTATGTATATATATATATATATATATATATATATATATATATGCGTGTGTGTATATATATGTATATATATATATATATATATATATATATATATATATATATATATATATATATATATATATATATATATGTATATATATGTATGTATGTATATATATATGTATATATATAGGTATATATATAGATATACATATATATGTATGTGTATGTGTGTGTAATGGGTAATTTGTTCCATCACAAAGCGTGGCCATGTGTTGCTGTCCCGAAAAACGTAGTAGAAAAGGAAAGACAAAGAGAATTTTAGGATGATCAGACACAGGACTTATTTAGCATAAACTTTCACGGACTTCTCCGAAAAACACGTAAACTATATATATTTTATAGTTATATACATATATATACATATGTGTGCATGTATGTATATATGTATATATATATATATATATATATATATATATATATATATATATATATATATATATATATATATATATATATATATATATATATATAAGTAAGTATGTATGTATATATGCATATATAAAAATTTCTTTTATGTTCTTGTCTGGAATTGATCTTTATTATTTTATGCTGCTTGACTTGATTCTACTTTGTAGAACTGTTTTTAAATATTTATATATACAAAGTAAAATTGCAGAAAATATTTTCGAAATATGATCTATAAATCAGTTTTTGCCTTTAAAGGATTTAAAATATTATATGTTTAAATGATTTATGAACCAAAAGACAGCATATTATTGACCTTTTCCAGAATACAAAACTAAAATTCAAAAACATATGTTATCAGACTACAGATATAAGATGCAGGCTCGAACCAAACGTACCATAAATTTTAAATGAAATTCTCTTTTCGTATAGTTAGAAGTTTTATTGTTTTAAGATTCAATGCGTTTATTTTTAAAGGGAACTTCCATTTTATTTTGAAAGCAATGTCATACAAAATTCTTACAGATAAAATAATAATGTAAGATATTGTATTTGTTTATCTATTAAAATGTTAATGCATATATCTACATATAAAATCCATTTTTATCCCTCTTTCGAATGTTTATTTTTGAGAAAATTCTTACAACATTCTTTTTCCTCTGCAAACTTTCCCATCAAACCTTTTGCAAATATGCTGTATTTTAATTTTTTGTTGTTCAATTTCCTAAACCAAAATTTTTTCTGGATTTTTTTTCAATGAATAATATTTTAATCCCTAATCTGTACGCCCTGTTTTTTTTTTTTTTTTTTTCAAAAAAAGTTTTATGGGCTGCGGGGTAAACACGTTATGTGTAATTCACCTGTAATGATAACCAACTGATGAACGAATTTATAAATTTGCTTTTCACCTATTTTCCAAAACCGTAATCTGTTTTTACATATAATGTAAGCTTTAATGACAAATAGTCTCAGTAGAATGACAGAAAGTGTTCTTTCACTCGGTAAAAAGTAAACTTTTACTTGACTTAAGCTGTGCTTTTTGACAAATATACTTGCTGCTGCTTTAAAAAGAAATGTGGAAACTAATATCAGTCATTTTGTACAGCACCAAATCGAACATTTTATTATTTTACTCCTTCGTCTTTATTTTATAAATAATAATTAAATTCATAATATATATCTGTAATATATCAAAACTATTTAGCTTTAATATTTCCTTAAAAACATTCCTTAAAATCTTTTTTCTCAGTCTCTAAATGTCTTAATCAAAGAGGCATTCTTGATTTAAAATTCTTTCGATACATTTCCCAAAGTTTTCTATCCTATAGATGTAAATTTTCTGTCTATTCAACACGTTTCCCAGCTGTCGCCTGCAAATGGCTCAGCGTTTTTCCTGATATTACACTTAAATACACTGAGTAAGTGGGAACATTCTTTGCATGGAATGTTGAATACCATATATTATATATATATATATATATATATATTTATATATATATATATATATATATATATATTATATATATATATTATATATATATATATATATATATATATTATATATATATATATATATATATATATATATATATATATATATATATATATATTTATATATATATATTATATATATATATATATATTATAAATGTATATATATTATTATGTATATGTATGTATATGTATATGTATATATATATATATATGTATATATATATATATATATATATATGTATATATATATGTGTGTGTGTGTGTGTACATATATGTGTGTGTGTCAGTTTTGAAAATGTACTATTATTAATTTAGGGGTTTGAGAGCAGAAAACGCTCTAAAACGCTCTCATGCGCCTGCATGAGATAGCAGGCGCATGAATCTTCAATAGTCCATTAAAAAAGAACTTAACGCTTAAAGATTGAAAGAGAACGTCTTGAAAAGGGGTTGATATATGAGCCCTCGCTAAGTGTGACTTCTTTGTTATAGTATTCGTTACGCAAAATTTGAAAGTTATATCTTTTCTTCAAGTGCACAATAGCACGAGATCAATTAGTATCCAATAAGTAGAATGAGGAATTTTGACATATAATTATTTAGTAGTTTGTTTGCTAAATAATACTTTAAAACATATGAATAAAATGAGGATTTAAAGTAGTATCTTATTCATATATTTTACATTACTCTTGAATTAAACAATTTATGTTGTTAGAAGACGATAACCATTCTGAATGATCAGAAATTAAGAGAGCACAATAACCAAAATGTGGTCAAATTATCCACCTGATTATTGAATTAACATACAAGTATAACCTTTCTGCGCATGTACGCAAAATTTGAAAGCTATATCTTTTCTGCAAGTGTTCAACAGCACGAGATCAGTTAGCAACCAATAAGTAGAACGAGGAATTTTGACATATTATTTAGTAGTTTGTTTGCTAAATAATACTTTAAAACATATGAATAAAATGAGGATTTAAAGTAGTATCTTATTCATATATTTTACATTAATCTTGAATTAAACAATTTATTTTGTTAGAAGACGATAACCATTCTGAATGATCAGAAATTAAGAGAGCACAATAACCAAAATGTGGTCAAATTATCCACCTGATTATTGAATTAACATACAAGTATAACCTTTCTGCGCATGTACGCAAAATTTGAAAGCTATATCTTTTCTGCAAGTGTTCAACAGCACGAGATCAGTTAGCAACCAATAAGTAGAACGAGGAATTTTGACATATTATTTAGTAGTTTGTTTGCTAAATAATACTTTAAAACATATGAATAAAATGAGGATTTAAAGTAGTATCTTATTCATATATTTTACATTACTCTTGAATTAAACAATTTATGTTGTTAGAAGACGATAACCATTCTGAATGATCAGAAATTAAGAGAGCACAATAACCAAAATGTGGTCAAATTATCCACCTGATTATTGAATTAACATACAAGTATAACCTTTCTGCGCATGTACGCAAAATTTGAAAGCTATATCTTTTCTGCAAGTGTTCAACAGCACGAGATCAGTTAGCAACCAATAAGTAGAACGAGGAATTTTGACATATTATTTAGTAGTTTGTTTGCTAAATAATACTTTAAAACATATGAATAAAATGAGGATTTAAAGTAGTATCTTATTCATATATTTTACATTAATCTTGAATTAAACAATTTTTTTTTGTTAGAAGACGATAACCATTCTGAATGATCAGAAATTAAGAGAGCACAATAACCAAAATGTGGTCAAATTATCCACCTGATTATTGAATTAACATACAAGTATAACGTTTCTGCGCATGTAAGCAAAATTTGAAAGCTATATCTTTTCTGCAAGTGTACAACAGCACGAGATCAGTTAGCAACCAATAAGTAGAACGAGGAATTTTGACATATTATTTAGTAGTTTGTTTGCTAAATAATACTTTAAAACATATGAATAAAATGAGGATTTAAAGTAGTATCTTATTCATATATTTTACATTAATCTGGAATTAAACAATTTATTTTGTTAGAAGACGATAACCATTCTGAATGATCAGAAATTAAGAGAGCACAATAACCAAAATGTGGTCAAATTACCACCTCATTATTGAATTAACATACAAGTATAACCTTTCTGCGCATGTATGCAAAATTCGAAAGCTATATCTTTTCTGCAAGTGTACAACAGCACGAGATCAGTTAGCAACCAATAAGTAGAACGAGGAATTTTGACATATTATTTAGTAGTTTGTTTGCTAAATAATACTTTAAAACATATGAATAAAATGAGGATTTAAAGTAGTATCTTATTCATATATTTTACATTAATCTTGAATTAAACAATTTATTTTGTTAGAAGACGATAACCATTCTGAATGATCAGAAATTCAGGGAGCACAATAACCAAAATACGGTCAAATTATCCACCTGTTTATTGAATTAACATACAAGTATAACCTTTCTGCGCATGTACGCAAAATTTGAAAGCTATATCTTTTCTGCAAGTGTACAACAGCACGAGATCAATTAGTAACCAATTAGTAGAACGAGGAATTTTGACATTTAATTATTTAGGAGTTTGTTTGCTAAATAATATTTTAAAACATATGAATAAAATGAGGATTTAAAGTAGTATCTTATTCATATATTTTACAGTACTTTGGAATTAAACAATTTATTTTGTTAGAAGCCGATAACCATTCTGAATGATCAGAAATTAAGGAAGCACAATAACCAAAATATGGTCAAAATATCCACCTATTTATTGCCTTAACATACAAGTATAACCTTTCTGCGCATGTACGCAAAATTTGAAATATATACCTTCAATATTTCAAAAGTTATTTACTTCTTTAATAATGAAGTCGGAAATTTGAGGAGATAATTTTCCTTTTAATATGGGAGTGACATTTTATATATTAGCGTCAAAGTTGAAAAAAACTATTAAATCATTTTACTTTACCTCTTCAATCGTCCACCAATCTGACGGTTATACGCAACTGTCTCCGATTATTCATATGTGGAAATGGTAGTTTAGTGCACTTTGCAGTTATTTTATAAAGGGCTTTTTTTCTCATGTTTGTTTTTCTTTTAATTCCACGCGATCAAAATGATAAACCTCGAATGATAAGTACGAATTTTAAACTTTTTTTATATAGATTTACTACAGAAAAGACTATATATGAAATTAAAATAGCATTTATTGGTAAATTAAAAAAAATAAAATACAAGAAGTTGTTGTCGGCTTAATTTTTCACCATTCATTCACATATTTATAGAACTGCATAAATACTTTTATTAAAATTAGATGATTAAAATGTTTTATATAGGTTTTAGTTTTATATAGTTATTATAAATATATGGAGAATTTTTATATTTTTTCATTTATAGGGGCTTTTATTAACAAAAGAAAACTAACTCCCTTTTTTTAGATTTTTCGACTTTTATGCGTTTAAAATGCTAAGGTTTCCTTTTGTATTTAAAATACCAATGTTAAAATTTGTATATAACCACCCAAATGTTATGTTGTGGTTTGTGTATTGTGCTCCCAGGCGATGGGCTTGTGTTCGATTCCCGAATCAAGCTAGGATATATATGTGTTATTCCGTCACGGAAAGCTAAGATAATCTATTGATGATCACACAATAAAAAGGGCCACAGAAACCAGCAGCTTTGTAATAGTATAGGTGTATGCCATAGTTAAGGCAAGTGCCCCACATTGGTAAAAAATCATATAGGTTTTCTATTATCTATAGATCAAAAGTGTACATGGATGTCGTGTAGTTCTCGTTTTAAATTAGGTATTAACCTGTGATCAAATGTATAGTGGTTGTTTATTTCTTTTGGTTACAAAGACTAAATATTATTCAGGTTGTGTTGTGTAGATATTTTAAGTTTAAATTCAACCACAGGCTATGAGAGACTACAAACATAAAATAAAAATAAACTAATACGCTAAATAAAGAACGACTGAAAACAGCTTTAAAGTAAAAATAAGTCAATTTATTACAATTATATATATATATATATATATACATTATTAATATACAAGATTCAGATTAAGTTTCATACGATTTACTTTTATTATAATCAAAGTAGGTGCCACACCAATTAAGATATGATAATAATAATACCCTATCACTTAGCTAACTCTATGTATATAGTAGAGAGGACCCAATCTCAATTTCAAATATGTATAACAATGCGTACCTTTGTGGATCTTTTGGGTATGCCAAGGCTGTACTCTTGGGAGCTCTTGTAGATACCTTTCGATTGAAGTGATGATAATGTGGACTCCGTATCACCGCTGGTATGGGGACTTCTAATATAACTCGGGGTGATACCAGAAAGCGGATGAGCTGGAAAATTCTGGTCGTTGAGAGATGTCGAGGTGTTCCTTGGGCCCAACTCCTTTGATCTCTGTAATCTGCCCTCGAGTCTTAAACACTAACAATCGGACTTGTCTCCTCGACTAGACTTCTCTGCTCCTTTCGATTCGACTCCACTCTCGAACCTCTCCCTTTTTCTTTCTAGACTTTTCTCCTTTTATATCAATTTCATCTTTGTCCCCTCTTCCTTCTGTTCGTCCAATCGGGATAGTTGTAATAATTTTATTGGTCTTCTTAACCCCACCTTGAGACTGCCAACTTGGAAAAATCTTGCCCCTTCAAATTGGGCATTGACCATTAGGGACTCATAAATAACTCCACAAAGGTACATTCTTATTTAGTGTCATGTACGGAGACGAGATTCTAGTCTGGGACTGGGATCAGAACCCCGCCCGAGACTACCGCACAAGGCGAAAAAATCCGTTGAATATATTTTATGGTCCTCTGTCCTTTGCAAAAGATGTGATGAGGTCAGATTTAGATCCCAAGCATTTTACTTCTCGAATGAATTAATCAATTATATTAATAATCTAAATCGCGTCATCACACATGTAATCAGCAATAAGTTATTTATTTAATTCTTTGTATTCGAATATATAGAAGACTCTGTTAAGTCCCACTTTTTCCCACTATACAGTTCAGTAATTTTTTTGAGATAAAATTTTAGACATGCCTAAAAATCGATACACAATCTTGTGTAATAGGATTTGACAAATGTCAAACAATGTTGTAGCAAAAATGTTAATGTTTGAAAAAATATTTAGGAAAACTTTAAAAAAGACTTTGAATCATAATTAAGTGAAAAGTTCAAGTATTCATTATTTTCCGGAATATGTTTTAAATTAGTTCCTTATATACGGTACAAATACAATTTTTATTGCAATACTCAAAAGTTTAAAAAATGACTTTAAAAGGGTGCTGTTTTCCCTTAATAAAAATTTTAAGTAATAATTATTCCTAGGGGCATACTTTTACTTGTTTAGAAGTTGCCCTTTTACTGAACAATACTTTCAAATAAAAGATGCTGAGTGCTATTCTTTTGGGGGAGCAGTAAACAATGATTTTTTTTCAATTGTATTCATTTTGCCCACGTCACCTTATGAAAAGAAATCTGTGCATTTTTTATGTTTTATTTATTACTTTTTCAACTCTCATTCAAAAACACTTTTATCTCTGTTCCGTTGTGAAGCAAATGACATTAATTATCTTTCGTATTCTAGTGATCAGTTATTTCCTAACAAAAGGGTTTGTCCATTACTTTGAGACGGAAATTTATCATTGTAAATTCCAAAGTACCCTTGGCTAAATCAAGTGTACAAATTTTCCCCTCTATACTTACATTTCCGTTTTATCTGGATGCAGTAATTAGTACTTCATTCAACAATTAGAAAACTTTCTTTAGATTTGCTTTTATAGGATTATAAAGACAGGAGAATTTTTGCCAAGACATATTTGATTAAAATTTCAATATATTTATTTCATTGAATTATGAAATATAAAAAGTCACCCGGATATAGGAGTTAACGTTTCGTGCTTCTTAGGTAAGGCTGCGATGTATTTGTGTCATCACCTCATAAGGAATACTTTAGCCACCTATATGGTGCTTCCATAATAAAATGTTCAAAAAAATTTGCGGCATTGTTGAGGTCAATATTATTAAAGGCAAGTACCACAGTATCGGATTAAAAAAATAAATGTAAAAAGTATGAAAGGAAATATCCAAAATAGACACTTCATGATTTCCTTGTATGTCTATTAAACCATACACAATTTTTTCTTTACTTTGTTTGTATGTAATAAATATTTAAATGTTATATTACATGCATATATGTAAGGAAAAGTAACTTGATCGGGAAGCTAATGTAGGCATTTTGTATAAAATCCATTAGACAACCCCAGAACATTCTCAAATGTTTTCAAATCTTAAGTCAAGGGCAAAAATTCCCACGTTCATTTGCTTTCCTTTTTAACCCCTAACCTAAATTGACTGCTCGGGATACAGTTTACGCCCTCAGAGAAGGGGTCTAACCAATTATAATTCTACATTACCCTAGAGGACAATTTAGGAAATTTCCAAACAGAAAGGAGATACACGCTATCGGAGGCAGATTTTCCCACAGATTATGACTGAGATGTTGACACAGATGTTAAGGTCCTTTTACTTATAACTTCATGCTAGCTGACCCTTCAGTTTGTCCTGTCCCTATGAGGAAGTTGGAACCGTCCTCCAACGTTCTGTTAATAAAAGTTTTTAACTAAAATGGTGTCATTTTTAGGGGCCATGACTGCAACCACCCATTCCGTCTTATTACATATATATATATATATATATATATATATATATATATATATATATATATATATATATATATATATATATATATATATATATATATGTGTGTGTGTGTGTGTGTGTGTGTGTGTGTATTATATATATATATATATATATTATATATATATATATATATATATATATATATATATATATATATATATATATATATATATATATATATATATATATATATATACATATATTATACTTATTTCTTTGTTATGATGTACAAATCATCCCTGTTAACAACTCATTCCTTACTACTGATATACACGTATGCATAATGTGTGAACTTTTACTTTATGTCTGGGAGGTTTTAATTCATTCCCTTACCTCCGAGTACAATAGGTGATACGGAACTGTTTGATGCACTCAACTTTATACCAGAATGAACCCCACTGCACATGCTTAGAGAGAAATCTTAGCTTCCTGAACACCCGATATGGATACTAATTGCATTATTGCTGCACATGGTACATAAGAAGAATACTTCATGCAGCTAATCGTGTGTGAATCTGCCCTTCTCTTCAGTAAATGGTTTCTATTGAGCATATTATTCTATATCGAAAAGCAGCACATGTGCGTGCTTGTGCCTAAATGAAATTAATAAACCTATATTGCAAAAAATTCTACATTTCCAGTGTTTTGTACACGTATGTAAACTAGAATTCAAAAAAGGATTTTTTAATAAAACACTAAATCATATAAAACGATTCATAAAACACAATAACATTAAAACCATGAAATATGTTTCTCTGAATTGACTTGCACAATAAAACATACTTTTACAGCATTTATCAACACCATCTCTCGAAGCGGGGGTAAAATCATTTATTTGGGTTCAATATCAAAATGCGTGTTTCGATAACTGTAGATGTCTATATTATCCCTCAAGGAAAGCACTTCTGAAAAAAGATATCAACCACTTTTCTCCACGGGCCATCTAACAAATGAATTTGAGATCTGCCCACACATTTCCGGCTTATCTGTTAGCAGTAAATACAGCTTTGATACTCAGGTGGGGTACCAGTAAATTTGATTTATTCTCTTTACAACTGGAAAGGCCTGGGAAAAGTGATACACAACACCTTTACTTAAAGAGGTTTATTTACTCTTTTGAATCTTTTATTCTCGGAATCTTAAGTATTTCCTGTTGTCAAGGCGTTTTGTAAAAAGGCTTGTTGTATTTTAACCCCGATCTATAGCACGCCTCTTTATAGCAAAATAGAAATTTATCACAGGAATTTATTTGTTCGATTTTGACGTTCCATTTACTTGTAAATTTAATAGATTTAAAGCCCAAAATAACAGTATTTTCTCCGTTTTCAGCATTTTTATCTTACATCGTGTGTAAGTAAGATGTATATTTTGCTCTGCCTTATCCGTGTGTTGGATGCAATAATGATAAAAGTACGAAAAGTCGCTTTGATTTTCTGCTAGGATGAAAAATCATCACCTTTTTATCTTCTGGATTTATCAGACGTTTGCCAGATGAGGTTTAAGATTATTTCTTGCATGCACCAATTACAACTTTTTGAGTGTCAAAATACAAATCATGCAATAATATTAGTCCAAATCAAGAGTCAAGAGTAGGGTTGTAAAAGTGTAGTTCGTACTTTTTAAACCTATTCAAATCGACTTTTGCATGATTAAGCTTTCTCTATTAAAAGCAATTTGATTCAATATTGTCGTGCTAAAATAGGTTTACAATGTGTTAGTTTTAAACTTTTCCTATGTCCACAAATTAATTATTTTGTTACCGCTAATTATTTGTA
This sequence comes from Pardosa pseudoannulata, assembly GCA_032207245.1. Classification (NCBI taxonomy): domain Eukaryota; kingdom Metazoa; phylum Arthropoda; class Arachnida; order Araneae; family Lycosidae; genus Pardosa; species Pardosa pseudoannulata. The sequence continues at coordinate 49,562,288 of CM063508.1, forward strand.
CTTTCATTTGAGTATGCAAAGTTTTGACAAGCGGCAGAAGATCTGCGAGCGCGTACTTGTCGGCAACCGGCTGCCTTATAAGTTGAAGCCAGGCGAGAACGAACGAGGAGTACAAGGCGCGGCGTAACTAGGCCGTGTCTCAAGAGGAGAGCATTCTCACGCGACTGTGGAATCCGGCGTATTTCGCCCTCGGAAGCACTTCTGCATTCGACTGCGAGATCCAGCTTGCTTGACAAGAACGTTCGCCGGATGATGCTTCAATTGCATGCTGCAAGCATTGTATCTGCCCTTATTTGCCTTATTTCTTCAATTACTATTATTCTTTTTATTATACACGTCAATCTCGTATTAAAAGAATTTTAACGCAAGCTTACTTTTTTGGAGTTTATTTTTCGATTCGCTACAGTAGTAGCATTACAATGGTGCAAACACCCACTACACCTACTCTTAAGACAGTATGTTCCATTCCTATTGAGAACTGGAACTATTTGTCCCAATTGTCTAACATATTTTGTATATATTTTTATAATACAATAAAAATATTTATGAAGGTTTCATAAGAACAAACATAATATATCATCGTGAAGTAATCTGTGCACTGGCGAGACAAATTTGCCCACTGTTAAATACTGTTGAAACAATAAATCTCACAAAAAATTTGTTCAAGAACAAAAAATATATTCAAGATTTCTTGAATACGATATTAAAAATGCTAAAATGAGCCTTAATTAGAATATTAAGAGCTGTTTGGTGATAATTATACCTTAAATGTTACAAAAATAAAAATAGACACATAAAAACTTGAAAATGGTAAAAAAGTTCAAAAACATAAATGTGCCATCTTCAATCTGAAAGTGTTTCCAGATTTCTTATGTCCTATTTTTGTTACCTAATGTCTTACGAACAAATAATATCTTATACAAATAATTACTAATATCGCACAACATTTAATCAGGAAAAAAATTAATATCATATGGCCATTAAGATCAAAAGGGTTAAGGCTTTGAAAATTCTTTATGTATTCTTTTAACTAACAAAAAAATTTTAAAGAACAAAAAAATCTAAATCGTCCAGCATCTAAACTTACTAAGTCATCTGTTATCTGAAAATTTGTATCGATTTTGTAAACATGTTATTATGTTCTGTATTTCACGTTTTATTGAACTTCAATAGCGATATTAAATCTACAATCATGCTCTCTTTGAAGTTAAGTCTTTTTAAAGAAAAAGAACCATTATAAGTTTATGTGGTAAATCATGCAATAGATCGATTATCGTCACAATAAAAAACATAAAAAAAATTTCTCTAACTTTATTTTTACCTGATGCTTTAAAAACAGCTATTTTTGTAATCGAAATTGTTGGCGTTTTGAGCTTGAGTTGGAGTTTTAGGTATTCCTCAAAGGCGAAAAGAATCAAAACCGTTTAAACACCATTGCTAGAGGCACTTTATATGTTCTTTTTATGTTCTTTATCAATAATTGTAATATCCCCATTCTTTAAGAATAACTGAATACTTTTATCAATAATGTAGTCATATCCTAATAAATTTTTCAATTCATGTTTCCAAGCAAATAATTACTAACTATATATATATATATATATATATATATATATATATATATATATATATATATATATATATATATATATATATTTATATATATATATATATATATATATATTATATATATATATATATTATATATATATATATATATATATATATATATATATATATATATATATATATATATATATATATATATATATATATATATATATATATATACATATATATATATATACATATATATATATATATATATATATATATATATATATATATATATATATATATATATATATATACATATATACATATATACATATATATATATATATATATATACATATATATATACATATATACATATATACTTATATATATATATGTATATATATATATATATATATATATATATGTATATATGTATATGTATATATGTATATATATATATATATATATATGTATATATATACATATATATATATATATATATATATATATGTATATATATATATATGTATGTATATATATGTATATATATATATATATATATATATAATATATATATATATATATGTATGTATATATATATACATATATATATATATACATATATATATATATGTACATATATATATGTATATATATATATATATATATATATATATATATATATATATATATATATATATATATATATATATATAAACTGTATTCGTGCTACTGCGGTCTGTTGCGTCATCGAGAGTGTGAGCATGAGTGCACGTTGAATTCTATGTAAGTAAGCCGACACAGAGGGGTTTATGAGGAGATTGTATGGTATGTTGGGCATACATTAAAGTAGGGATTAAGGTTTACAGGCTGTTCAAATTATAATACTCTCTATTTATTTTTATACTAGCATATAGCCCGTCATATGACGGGATCAGTAAAATTTTTAATTTTCCAGAATTGTAAATTACCCTATGAGGCAGGGAAAAAAAAAGGGGTTTTTTTTGGCTGAGAATTATCTTGCAGCAAAAAATAATCGTTGATTGAATTTTAAATTATCACATACGTACCTAATCTATTATTTAAGAGAAATATAAAATAAAATTAATTACGTAATATATAAGTTCAGTGATAAAACGTGTGAAAATAATGCAGACGATATTTAAATAATTTAAAATAAGAAATGATTAAATGAGATGGTTAAAGGAATGACGTCATAATGATAGAAAAATGTTTTTTTCATCTATTTATTTATTCTATAATAAATTGATAAATTTAATCGCCTGCTCTTAATCGGGGGAAAATGGGGCTTGAAATAATCGCATTAAACTCTCGAAAAGGGGGGAAGGAGTGAATTTCAATATTTTTGCTGTGATATGAAGCTTATTTATACCAATTTATTTTAGAATCAGATCGATAGTTAAGGAGAAAATAAACTTTACTCGCTTTAAATTTTGCTAACCCTAACTCATTAAGAATTCAATTTGGAGCCTATTTCCATTCCAGGTCCAACCGCTTCAAAAATTTGTGGACAGATAACTTAGGCTATTATTATATAGGGGACTAGACTTGTGAACTGTTACTATTATGTTATTGTTATTGTTGTGTAGTTAGTTGTAAGTTTAATTTTAAGATAAAAGTTAACTTAGGTGGGAGAATGTTAAATCGTGTGTTAAAATTGATGCTCTACCCACATATTATCTTTTTTATTTTATTTTTCCTCTGTAAGTTGCGAGTGGCAACAAACGATTTTGTTTAGTGAAAACATGGCTGTTCTTTCGTATGCGAGAAAAATGGCTCTTGAGTTGCTTTTGTGCTTTAATATGTTAATATTATTTACGCCATAAATTCTTCTATGTGACATTTTCTGTGCATTTAAAGATCTCGCATACGTAAATGTAATAAAAAGTGTTTTATATTAAAAGGGCGTCTGTTTTGAGCAATTAACGCCATTGAGAACATTCTTCAGTATCACACTTCTGATTTCGAAACCCAAACGGGCCAGTGATTATTTGGTGGTATATATGAATGGTATCGAAAATGATAAATTTAATCGCCTGCTTTTAACGGGGGGAGAATAAGGCTTGAAATAATAGCATTAAACGCTAAAAAAGGGGGATGGCTTAGATTTTGAACTCGCTTTGAATTTTGCTAACCCTAACTCATAAAAAATTCAATATGGATGCCTGTCTCCGTTCCAGGTACAACCGCTTCAAAAATTTGCCGACAGACACCTTAGGCTATTATTATATAGGGGATATATATAAACATAGCGGTAAACACGCTATGCCTCTTCCGTGGACCTCAGCAGTCGGGACCGAATTGATGTTGTTGTGATAGAGAGAAAGACAAGATTTTTCAAAGGAAAATTAGCAGCAGCTTTATTTGGTTATCTCCAACAATCAACTCTCAGGAAAATTAGCCATGCGGTCTCCACCAGCGTAAGGAAGTAATTTTAGGTGGGCCTTAAGAATGTTGTTGTGAGAATTTTAGAAATCTTTGTTCAGTGAAAGAAGGTTGACGAGTTCGTGTCGCCAAGAGAAAGGAGATTTTATCTATTACAAAGAGTTTAACGCCAAGAAGCTACTAGAAAGACAGAGAAATCGAAGACTTTTATTATAGGAGTTAGTAATTTTAGTTCTAAGATTAAAGTATTTAAATTATTGCATTACATATTTATGTATA
>CM063508.1:49571532-49591532 GCA_032207245.1 Pardosa pseudoannulata
GATCCAAATGTAAGATGTCACTGTAAGCGACCTAATTCTAAGCACGAAGTAGAAAAAAATATTAAAGATAACGGGAATGTAATCCCAAACTCAAAAGTCAACTTCTTACCAGAAAAGAGAGACGCTGGCGTTCTCTAAAGAAAAGCAAACTCCGGCAATAGGAAAAATAAGTGGACTACTCTCGAGCTCCACAAAAACAAACTCCTCCAAACCAACTTTCAAAAAAAGACCCCTTCTTGGCTCAGCCAATCTTCTTTTATAGGGGTACCGGTTGCCCCTAGCGTGATTCTTCTGGAATCTTCAAGAAGAGAACCAGGGTAACGCAATCTTGCGGTCAACAAAGACGCCTGGATCAGCTGATCCATTACCAGATGTGACGGAAAGGTCGTCTTAAAGTCAACCGACCAAAACAACTTAAAAACATTAGCGGCACCGGTAACTGAGCCCGTACGTGGACTCCACCGTCACTCGATTTATAATTATTATATGAGTCTTTTGACGGCAGTAGACATCGTAAAGGCATAGACACACTGACTCCAGCATACTGACAGAGTTTCTAATGTACCTCCGCTTAAGCGACTGCCTCGGCTTTGTGTCGGAGACGTTAGTACACAAACTCCTTTGTCCGGACCACGCTTGTCTACTTACCGCTAACCATAATTGTCGTCTGCGAAAGGTAACCTTCCGTTCTTCTTTCGTTCTGGTTATGTAACGGATCGTTACAACCTTCTAATGACAGCAAGAGAACATTAATACTGGTAGTCATTGATATATTTCTTTGGTACAAGAGTATTTATGAAATACCTGAAACAATTTCATGTTTAGCAGTTCATGAAATAATGAAGAGAGATTTATATTTCTAACACTAAGGGTTAGATTGATTCAAAAGTTTTTATGGCTTTTGTCAGTGACCTTATGTATGTATCGAACAATATCAAGGCAGCATTAATTTTCAAGTCAAGTGTGGACAAACATGTCAGTATCCACGGTGGCTATTTGTTTGATACATTTTGATGTTTAATAATTTTAATAAGGAATAATTTTTAAATCATGAAGAATTTTTATGAATTATCAAAAATCAAAATGGATTTCATTGTTATTTCAATCAAAAAATAACTAATCAAACTATTAGCAATTTTTGAAGGGAATATTGTAATGTATTTATGAGAATTATTAACTTAAATTTGGGAAGCTTTATATACATAAACAATATAAATAACTAAACAAATATAAATGCTTATAAATAAAATCTTATAACAAAACTATAATTAAAAGCAAATGATATTCACATTAAATACCAGACAATTTTGTTTTAATTTTTTTACATTCTTTTTTTGTATTATTATTATTATTATTATTACTTAAAATTATCTTTCGAACATAATTTGGTATTGTTTTGTATATAGATTGGTTAGTTATTTTGATAGAAAATATTTTTACGACTGCACGTTGAATTTTTTGATAAAAATTTCAAAGCTTAAATAGAGTTTTAATACTCTAATTAAAGTCGAAAATTAAAACGGATATCCAGATTTAATTTTATATTTATTACATTACATCTTAGAAATGTTTGGTAAACATTTTGCAGGAATCTACAAAAAATGAAGTATCAAGAAGTTTTTTAAAAATTAGCGGAAATTCTATAAAAAATGAATTATTGAAAAATCTATATTGGTTTAATAAAAATGTATCAGGTGATTAATTTATTTATACTTCAATTTATACGTGTACAAATTTTCGAAATTCTGAGTTAATAATTTCTAGAACTATTCTATAAAAAAAGAATTATTGAAAAATGTTTATTGGTTTAATAAAAATGTATCAGGTGATTAATTTAATTAGACTTCAATTTATACGTGTACAAAATTTCGAAATTTCTGAGTTAATAATTTCTAGAACTATTCTATAAAAAAAAGAATTATTGAAAAATGTTTATTGGTTTAATAAAAATGTATCAGGTGATTAATTTACTTATACTTCAATTTATACGTGTACAAATTTTCGAAATTCTGAGTTAATAATTTCTAGAACTATTCTATAAAAAAAGAATTATTGAAAAATGTTTATTGGTTTAATAAAAATGTATCAGGTCATTAATTTACTTATACTTCAATTTATACGTGTACAAAATTTCGAAATTTCTGAGTTAATAATTTCTAGAAACACTTTATACTGTTCTTCATCCACTTAACGGATATTTCTTTCTGTCGTTCAAATAAGCTTTTAATCATATAAAAAGTTAATGCTGACTATTACTATGATAAAAAAATGCTTTTAAGATTTCTAATAATCCCTTGACCTTATCGAGGAAATGAATAAATTTTAAGAAGTGGATTTATAAATCTTGTTGCAATTTAAATGGATATTTTACGATACATTAAGCAAAACATTTCCTTTGAAATGTATCAAGATTATAAAAGAAAATGAATTTTTATTGAAAGGAATTGCAAAAAGCACCTTTCATGAAGAAATAGCTTTTGTTACTCGCCATGAAACATATTCATTCATTTTTCATTTCCCAGCGTGACTAATGAAATGCTTTGTAGCCGTTTTCACTTTTTAACTCATGTTTGCTTAACTCAACACAAAAACAATATATTGCATTGATTGGTTGCTTTTATTGATTGAAAGGGCAATGAATGGTTTTCATAATTTCAATAAATTATCTCGGTGATCTGGGTATTTCTTTTTATCGATAAAATAATCTTTTTGTTCTATGTAAAGTTAATTCTAACTATTAATAACGATAAGAAAGGCTTTCGATAGTTCTGATAACCGCTCGACCTTATTCAATGTAATCAATAATTTTTAACTTGAAAGAAAATTATAGGTAGATAATTTTAATACTTTAATAGAGAAAATTTCCTTTGATTTCATCATTTATCATCTGGTTATTTTCACTGTAAAATACTTTTTCTTTGCATAATAATTTTACTTTTTATATGAAGAGCATAGAAAAACCAAATAAGAATATTTCAACTTCACATATTACCCGTCATCCTGAAATAATATTTATATCTTTATACATAAAATTCTTCTGTCCGTGTGCTTGTAATAGAACTCCTCCTAAACGGCTGGACTGATTTTGAAAAAAAAAATTGAGTGATTAAATTGATTCAAGAATGGTTTATATTTACAATTTGATAGAAAGTCCGGTCTGTGGCAGATCGCAAGTATTGGGCTACCCCACCCGGCCAGCTTCCATCAAAGTGCCAGGTGCTCACCTGTAGCACCGTAGGTGCCACTGGTATGAAAGCAACAGAGTAAGGGTCATAGGAGGATTTTGGAAGAATACTAGATGCTCTACACCCCTTAACCCATTAACGCCCGGATATTTCTGATAACTATATATTAGTAAATACCTAACATAGAAGCTATTATATACACCTGGAAGTAAAGCAAAATATGAAATTTAAACACCTTTAAATATGACATCAATTCATCATTAGTGAGGAAGTGTCATTTTAAAACATAATAAGGTGTCTTTAAAAAAAAGGAATACTTCGTGATAAGAGATTTATTTCTTATCATATATGAGAAAAGTACTGAAAAGATATGACTTATTACAGATATGGCTATTGCCATGATTTTGACCGGTATACGTTCAGAATACCGGTCATAATATTTTCCTATTCTAAGCTTGAAATTCATAAAATGCCGATAGAAATGACAAAATTATATATAAGATCATATTTGAAAACTTGGAAGATTATTCATAAAATTAATATCTATTTCCATTAAAAAGGAAGAATCGTTTCAAGAAAACAAAAACTCTACAAACCATTTTTTGACTGTCCTCAAATAAGGACGCTGGGCTTTAATGGGTTAATGGCGGAGTTAGTGAAAATGGAGCGAAACACGCGTACACAAACTTGCGGTTAAACTTGTGTCCTGATGAATTTTGCTCGTTGCACTCGAGACGGAATCCAGATGGCCTACAGGGGGGAGCAGGTAATTTTGAGAGCTGACAGTCGCAGTCATGGGCCTCAGAACCATTGCTAGTAAGTCATTGCAATGGAACTTTAACCTACCGCGCATTACCACTGTGACTCCTGATTCTCAAAAAATACCCACTTAAACCTCGCATTAGTTTCAGGGGAATAAAAACTAGACTTTACCGTTTATGTCAGGGACAAATTCAAGATTGAGTTTCTAGTATGTTCAGTTTATTCAGTATGTTTAAATTTTATTTTCTAGAATGTTCAGTTTATTTTTAAATTTTTCTACTATCTTTATTTTAAGTTTTCCGTCATAAGAGAATCTAGCGATAAACATAAATCCATTAGCGAAAACTTTCTTATCAACAACTTATGACAAAAAAAAATTCCTCTTTTGTCTTCTTGAACAAGCATTTATATATCAACTTTTTCTCCTTTTTTCCGGTAGAAATTCTATCTTTTTCTATGGCAATCAGGTAAGTAAATCTAAGCCTCCTTTATGGTTATAACATTTCCCCCTTTCACATACCAAATAATTGTCATGCAGCAATCTGCTCTAAATCTTATGCTGAGTAGCATTCTTAAGCGGTACGCTACATGTTTCTTTTGTTGTTGTTGTTTTGATTAGCTTCAAATTAAATTTTATAATTCTGATCATAATTCTTTCAGATATATTTAAAATTTTTCAATAGCTCTTAAGTGGTTGAATATTTTTTTAAACATGAGGTGAGGCTTAGATTTAACAATAGGTATACATACTTCTACTAAGCATGCATTTTTTGCCTTTTTCACAGCCAAAGGTAAACGTTGACGCTTTGTTCCTTTTATATTAATTCTGTCATTAATTTTACATGAAGAAATGTCAATCCTTTGCACTCGAGCTCTCCGGAGCGAAGCCATTTAAAATTTGTCTTCAAACTCTAGGGCTTGTAACGTATCCGGTCCCTGTTTTAGGTGACACAATGACCATTCAGGTGTGTCTGGAATAATGAATTTATTTAAACCTCTGCTATATACATCATTTCTATATGCACAAAAAAAAACAATTTCAGATCACAAGTATGTGATTCGATACACGTAGACCTGAGTAGAGGCGTGCATTATCTAAGATCTGACTCTGCCGAAATATTGGTGATCCGACGGAAGAAACAATTCGGTAGCTCTCGCGAAAGTTTACTGCAGTAATGAAGTAAAAATAAAACTCTCAATTAGACGTGTAGAATAGATATCACAACTGGTTTTCTTCAAAGAATATCAAAACACAGTTAGAGTTCCTAAGGGAACTATGCAAGCAATCCTGAAGAGGGTTATATTTAAAAGGAAACCCAATACACAGGGTATCGTTCTCAATCTCAGCAAGAGATATATCCCAAGGCGGGATTTTCCCTAAATAAATCTCTCCGATGGAGAGACTTGTCGAGGCAACCTCCAAATTAGCCGACTCTGCTTACTCTCTAAACAAAAGATCCCAAAGTGGTATTATAGCAAAAAAAAAAAAACTCACCAATAGATAGATTGGTCAAGGCGACCTCTGAATTAGCTGGTTGCTAGATAACTAACTTCTTCTCTAAAAAAACTTCTCTTGTCTCTTTCTAGGGGAAGGGCTTCTAAGAGAGGGGCCTCACCCAAAATTTCATTACTGGATCATCTAGCGATGACCTCACCTTCGACCAACTGGATTGGCCTAGGTTAAACAATCCCAGGGGTCCCTAGAATTCGTAGCGGCAAGATCCAAAATCGCAGCAATTCCTTTGTAGTTCCGATGGTGATATTTCTGGCAGTCAGTCAGGGTGCCGAGTTGTCTAGTCTACAGTTTCTCTACTGTAGGGCACAACAGTCTAGATATCTTGGTGACAGGGAAAGCAATCCCTTTGTATCCACACAAGCGAAGTCCACCTCTCAAAGCAAAGTTCTTTGATGTCGGCGCACCGCTAAATCACCCTTTACAGGCTCCGCTATGCAGACAATGCCAAAATAAGTAATTGTTACGATTTGTTTTTGTTCTTATGTTAAAAACTGAAAATTATTTGCATTGTGTCCGTAGCAGAGCCCTCGAGTGTGAAGAAAAGTTTTAAATTTCTCCGCTCCGGAGCCCTCGAGTGCAAAGGATTAAGACCATAATTTTCACATATAATTTTACATAATCGAAGAGTATTTTTCTTCGAACAGAGCAAAGTATAGATTTTAATCTATTATTTCTTTCCCAGCGATAATTTGAAAAATATAATATTACTATTTTTGATTACAAAAAGTATTTTTTAACTCTATTCCCCTTTGATGCCAGTCATATTTTTATTTTAAAACGTAAATTTAAATTCATGGAGAAAGTCAAAATTTTGAGCACAAATATGTGTGAACTCTCTCTGTATTATCAGCGGCAAATCGACCGGTACTCGAGCACTAAAAATAGACTCGAATTCTGTAGGATTAAAATTTGTTCGCATATATCAGTCTGTACGCAACTTTTAACTCCTCGAATACTGCAGGGAGTTAGGGGTCGAGATAGGCATCCACGGATTTGAAAAATTCTGGCACATTCATTATTTATTAAATGTTGTTTGTAAAAACGAATTTTTAATTATAACAAAATACATTCTGATGGAAAATACTTGAAAAGGATTTTAAAGGATAAATTTAATGCATAAAAATGGTTATTTTTAATTAATTATTTTACTTATTGATCGAAAGAAGCTAAATTAATGGTATTTATAAGAAAAAACCTTTTAAAAAAGGCTTTAAAATCCCATTTTTTGTTACTAAATAATTGTATCTGTACCTGGATTTTTCATGACACGTATATTACGGGAATATGTTACTTCTACAACTGTAGAAAATTGAAAGCACCCTAATATTTTATTTAGTATACTAGACGATATAAAATTTATATCTTGAAACATCGTTACATAGTTAAATAAGCACATTTTATTGAACTACTAGCCACTGCGCAACTAGTATGGACTCTTTCAATTTTATATTTGTCTTTGTAAACTAACTCAAATAAAAAATGACAAATTTAGGAAATGTTATTATTACCTGTAATTATAAATATACATTGTTACGGTCCTATCACACGTTAACCTGTAATCGTTTAAAAAGCAATAGATTGAGTTTACGATTCCTTTTCAAGAGTAAGAAATTGTATATTTTTCATATAATACCGAAAAAAATCAATCAATTAAAGATTTTATCACACGTGACGCTGAACCATCAGAAACTGCTTAATTTTTTTTTCTATCACAGAAAAATCCTAGTATGCTTTATTGGGAAAGGATTGTAAGCTCCATCCGTTCCTTTTCTAACACGTGCAGGCTGGTGTATTAAGCCTTTAAGACAGGAAGTACGAGAAGCTCGGGAAAAATTGTTACCGTAGCTAAATTCTTTTTAGTCTAAAACATCATGGTTAAATATCATAAACGCTTCTCATGTAGCAGAAGTGATTGTCACGTAGTCAAAAAAAAATAAAACCAACACGTGTTAAAAATAAGGAGATAGATATTTATGATCATTACTCAGTTTTCTTAACGTACACCTAAAGAACTTTATGCATACAATTCATATTCATAACGCAGACCTGCTATTGACCAATGCGTTGTGACGAAGTTGCAAATCACGTATGATCGATCATAGCTGTAATTAATCCCAGTGTTATCGCTGCAAAACGATCAGGAAGATATCAATGTTTATTTTGTGTAACGGACAGTTTAGAGGACTTGACAAAAACGAAAATTCGTTACGGCACGGTTTCCAGACTTGGAGTCTGAAATATTTCTATAACCGGATTTTTCAAAGAATTTTGGAAGCCTTGTCATCGATTCCGATATCGGAGGAAGAAACCCATCTAATATCACACATACTGTCTCCATTACCGAGACGCCGAACGATGGCCGATTGGTTAGGGTGCTGGCCTCGGTACCGGAGTTCTTGGGTTCAAATCCTACTGTGGCATGGATGTTCGGAGCCGCTCGGAATCGGCTTTAAGCTGTAGGTCCCGGCCTTATTAGTCTTCGTGTTGCAAAAAGTGGGCCGTAGCACACCAAACCAAACCTAAACCATTACCGAGATATTGAGGGACAGGAGTTTTGGCAAGCTACCCTTTGGGTGGATCTCCTTTGAGTGGATGTTTCCTGGACAGTCCCTGAAATGAAGGTTCAAAAGGGGTCCAAGGTGGTGCAGAGGGGGCTTTTTCGAGAGAGGTTTTTTTCTCCAAGTTGTGTTCGAGGGTTTTTTTTTTTTTTTTTTTTTTTCTTGGAGAGATTGAGTGAAAGGTTCCTGAGCTGATGCCGAAATGTGGAAAAGAACAGGAGTCAACTGTTCCAGATTTTGCAATCTAGCTCTGCATAATTCAACTACATTATTCAAAGTCTGAAATTCTCCTTCCCCAGCTCTCATATGTGGAGGAAACATAGGCTGATTAATTTTTTGAATATACATAATATATATATAGCTGTAAATATTAAATATTGTAGTACGAATCAAGTTGTGCTTCGAGTTACTGGTTTTAGGATTCAAGTCATTATACTACTGTTTAAATTTGGTCTTTGCAATTGCGCCATTCAGAAGTAGAAATATCATTGATTTTCATGTTATATATATATATATATATATATATATATATATATATAGAGAGAGAGAGAGAGAGAGAGAGAGTGAGAGAGATATATGTGATACTTACATTTCTAATGTGGAGTACTGGGTTTAAATGACAGTTTGGAGTTAAAAAAATTAAATTTTGATTCATTTATTTTATAAACCATAGTGCTAGCTTTCCAAAACAGTGTGTGTGTCTTCGAACTATGGAATAAAAGTTATGACAATTTTTATTTTTTTTTTTTGTTTTCGATTGATAAACTGAAATTTGTAATTTAAAGGTATATTATTCGTAAACAAATCGTTAAAATAAAGGTTTTATTTTAAAATAAACATTTTTGATGTTTTACCTTGAATTGCAAGTCATAAACTTAGATATTGAAGTGCCTGAAATAAACGTTTTGTAAATATTTTTCTCAGTAAAAACTTTAAATTTATTTTCTGAGAAGTTATATGTTGATGTTTTATTACTCAGGAATGAGGTCATAGAAAAAACAATTTTATTATAACAATATGAACTTTATAACAGATAATTTAGAAAATGTTTTGAGAGCAATAATTAAAAGACTGATTTAAAATAAATATGTTTTAAATATTACATCTGTTTTTATTAAAATAATCTGTAAAAACATTTTATGAAAATAGCTGAATTGTTACTTTTATGAAGAGTATATCATAAATTCAAAAATGTAAGTTCAAAAATCTAGTTTCATTACATTTTTGGATGTCAGGTGTATGTAACTCAAAAAAAAATTCAGGTGGATTTGCATAAATTATCTTACAAAATTAGTGATAAGTATCAAAATTTGTCTGATTTTTTTCAACATATGTGAAAAAGTATCTTTTTCTGTATAATTTTTTTAAAATGTTTCGTTGTATACAACGTTTTGGGTATGTGAACAAACTGTAAAACCAGTCATTAAAATATTAAAATTTTCCTTTCAAGCTCTTGCAAAATTTGTATTTTTTAAAATTACCGTATATTTTGAATGATTCAAAATGCCCTTAAAGGCATTCTACAATTTTTCCATTAAACAAATTCAAATCAGTGGTGCATTTCAATAAAATATAAAATACTGAGTAAAAGAAATTGCGCTTAGGTTTTCCTTGTTATATACCACTTATAAATTCATTAAAGTAAAGTCTTTAATCACGAATTTAAACCCGGTCAATTAGCATTCATCCATAGTTGTATGAAACTCGCTAATGAACTGTCGTTTAAAAGTATAGGTGTGCCATGTAATTTAGGGCACTCACAAATTCAAGTCGCCCATTATTCGGGAAATCGAATAGATACGGCTGGAGCAGCAGACTTTATTCAATCTATCAGAGGCGAGATGTTTGCTAATCCACTTTATCAGATATGTACAGGTGGATCTCACCCTATCCCATTACCCCTTTGTAAATGCTGTTATCGACTAGGTGACTTGTTTTCGGTTGTAATGCATTTGTATATTGAAATGTAACCAAGAAATTTACATGTTAGAATTTTCATTAAAATATATTTCCTGATATTCTTAAAACTTTTGTATTCAGAAGACTTTTATTTATAAAATATGCTATATTTCTATCACATCTACTTATGGACAACTTGCATGATAAAAGTATATTAACCCCTTCCGGTATGATAATGAAAAACTGTGCATGAAATAACCATTTAATTTTTATTTAAAAAACTTGTTTCGTTTTACAATTCTTACATATTCTTAATTAAAATCCACTTTTTACATAGTGTTAAATAATATCAGAAACAGTAAAATTAAGAAAATATCAAAGCAAAACATTAATAAGGTATACAGATAATAGTTTTCAAGCTAGTGGTACTTTTCAAAACAAAGTGCAAAAGAATTCTTAATTGTTTACACCGCCAAGTAGTCTCACTTTTAATTTAATTCTTGTAACACACACGGCATTTCTTAGTAGGTTTTCTTTTATTCTGACTCATCAATTTGGCAATGACTTGTACCAAGAAATTCTAAGTAAACAATAAGCAATAGTGACTTGTGATTTTCACAAGTGATAAAAGTGTTGCCAAATTCAGTAAACTAGTAATTTTAAACTAAATTAATTATCATATTTAACAGTAACTTTAATCGCATGACGAGTGTAGCTCGTCATTGTGCGGTATGGAATGAAAAACTAATGACGAGCTAGACTCGTCATTATACCGGAAGGGGTTAATTATAATTTTTCCTAAAAAGAAAAAGAGAATTATTTGTGTTTTCCTGCAACTTTGAACTTTTGCAATTTCCAATTCACGTCTATTGACAATTGGAGCTCTCTAAATACGTATTAAAATATATTTTTTAAAAAGTCTTTTCCTAACAACTACAATTTGCAAATTCTAGTATTGATATTTGGTATTCCTTTTACATTCATTTGCTTTGTAAACATATAAATGACATCAGAACCGAAATTTGTTTTCCCATTAAGGTCACACTTAATTTTATTAACATTGGCCGTTACAATGCCACAGATTTTGGTAACCATTTTATTCTGGGATCATTATATAAGAGACAAGTAATACACCCTGTAAGGAGACAATACAAATGCATCCTAGCTTTACTCAAGAATCGAACCCAAGCTGACTAAGAGGGAGGCACAATATGTTAAACCTTATACAATCTATACAGCAGCATTGAAATTTAAGATGTTTTTTTGTCATTTCTTAAGGTATCCGTTTACGGTAAAAACGTCATTTTTTTTTTCAAAAATCATAATTTTTTTTATTTCTCTATTTCAACATTTGGGTTTCTAAATCTGTTTTTGTTTTGTCTCTACAGCATTTAAAGAAAAGTTACAGTTGTTTAAACATCCGTGACAGCTTTCAAAACAAAACGGATGTAGTGACTTCGGAACCGGAAGTTGTGAATTTAAAGCCTTTTAAAGAGCATTTTTTGGACAAAACTTTTTAAATTTTCATGAAGATTAGTTTAAACAGTTTTCTAATATTTTTAATAATTAGCAACTTGGCAATTAGAAAGTTTTCAAGGAAGAAAGTGTGGGGAATTTTAAACATGTATTTTAATTTTTTAATAGTTAAAGTTGCTTTCATAATCTTCAAATACGTTTTTCTCAGAACGGTATTTTTAATAAAATGTTGAAACTTGAAATGGGATTTCTCAAAAAGTTCTTAAAATATTTTGTTGAAAATTGTTATGAATACTTTTGATAGTATTTACTAATAAATGACTTAAAAGCTTTAAATTTGGATTATTTTTAATGATGTTACACTCATAGTGAGATATAAAGGTAACGAAAATTTGTTAAAAATTCAATGTGTAGGATTTTGAAGGACCAAAATTTTTTACCAAATGTAAATTAAGCAAAGATTTTAGATGATTCACTAGTCCAGTGTATAAGAAATGTGTTGCATCAAAAATATTGAAAAAATTTTATTTATTAAAAAATTAGACCTTTTGAAAAAACCCGATTTTTTTACTAAATTTTCTTCATTTATTAGAAATTTTATAAAAACTTCTACAGGAATAAATTTTTAAGTGCAATTCTCTATGATAATATAAAAAATAAATCTAAAAATGTAAAAACATGAACTAGCTTCTACATTTAAAAAAAAGGTTCTCCGAACGTAGACAGATACCTTAAAAAGCTATCGTGAAATGTTGAATTAGTTTATTGTTAAAAATCTGTTTCAGTATAAGTCACAAACTTATTGTTTAAGTAATAACGGATTTACATAGATATATAACACCAGATCGTGAGTCATTAATAATGTTATAAAATGATATACGTACTTAAACATGTTTTTCAAGCTTTAAAGTATTCATTTTTTCTGGAAGATGGATAAACTTGTAGAGATTTATCTTGTACTTATGTTGAACGATTCAATTCGTATAGTATGCGTTGTTTTATAATTCTAATAATCATGATGAAGTTTAATTAGAGATATCAAGTTATAATTACTTACTTCTTTTGTGAAAACATAATCATAGTGCATAAACACAAACATAATCATCCATTTCTTTCTAACTATAGGGTACAATGCTAAGTGAAATGAAGCAAAACTGAAATTACGCACCCTCAATTAATTCGTCTTTTTAATATAATCTAGAATACCATTTCAAGTATACCGATTACCAAAATATCTTTTTCTTCACCAATAAGCTTAAGGTTGAGCCCACAAAATCAAATGCCTTTATAACATCAGGTGGTCATAAAATTGAGACTGCATTGCATTAAAGAAGCGAGACTATTTTTTAAGTATATTGTCTTCTATAAGATTATTCCCTAAGATAAAATCTGAAAGATCTCATCATTGTGTTAAGGCGCTTTTACGATTCTCTTCAATTGACTTTCCATATAGCATTAGATATTTTTTTGTTTTAAAATATATCGGGAATTTTTTTTTAATTTTTTTGGATCCATAAAACTAATAGCGTTCACGACGTTTACAAAAATCCATTTATATAAGGATTGCTTAGTTTTGGGTTTGTTTGGCTAAGAGTACTAAATTTTGTTGATTTACTGCCTGAGCGCAAATGAGATGAGTTCTTACTCCTTATAACCAATCCGAGCAGCGAGGAACATTTTCTGAACAGTGGTATTGAAAACCATGAACATTTTTAAACACTTAAAAGGGGAAACTTATGCATCTCAGAGTTTTATGAATTAGTGCTGCTTATCATTCTATTAAATAATGAGTAAGAACTTTTAATTTTATCTGTTAAGTATATTTGTTTTTCGAATATCAGCATTTATACTTCTTCCTTAACAAGGAAATTTTTCCCAGAAAAATAGTGATCAAATAGTCACAAAATGGCTAATACCAATACTTTGCTTGTTTCACATAATGCAATAAGTTGCAAGTAAAGCAAACGTGAAACTTTCGTGAAAGGAAAGAAATGCCTCTAGTACTGCGAAATGTATGAAATCATGACACAAACTAAAGTTTATCTTAAAACAATACCTTACGTTTTTGTTCTGCTATATGTTAGTTCTCTTTATTCATTTGAACAGAATCCCAAAAAATGTACAAGCAGATAATTCGATAAGGAAAGGAAAAGGCAAAACAACCTAATACATTAATGTTGTATCAATTTGTATCACTGTGTTTCAAATCTGTAACTTATACATATAGTAGTGTTATTTCGACAGCAAACAACCAAATATATTGAGATAACTTCTGAAGATAATTTACCTCTTCTGCCATGGTGCCTCATGCTCATGGGAGCCGTATGAGGGGTTTTTTTGGTGGGGGGGCTATTTAAAAGGTCTATTTTTTTACACCCTTGGTCGCATGATTTAGCAGATATAAGCCGCGTGACGAAATAATAAAGCCTAGAACATCTGTAAGAGCAGTAAATAAAACTTTGGTTGTTTTTGTGTATTAGTGCGATGTTTTTTTTCTGTATTCATCTCAGTTTTCTTAATATATCTAATATCCCAAAGAGGATTATGAATAATCCTGTGCAGAAAGCAAGAAATTCGACAGGAAAGTCAAATGTAAAATCAATTGTTCAAATACCTTGAAAGAAATTACAAAAAAAAACAAATAAATAAATTTCCGAGACAAAATATTGCAAACATTTCCTATTCAGTAAAAAACTTCGCAAATTTTAGGTTACAAAGCAAATGTGAAAGGAGCTTCTAAAATTACCACCAGTTACACTAGATTCGAGTAACTGTAATTCTTCGCCTACCATTCTAGTCACGTATTACCTGGAAAAAGGCCCTAGAAATCACCTTGAACTTTTAACTTTGTAAACGTATATGGCTCAAAAAATTTTATATTCCATCTGAAGTCCCTTGACTACGTAAATGTGCATGAGAAACCCGAGAATTCCAGGCCTCGAAATAGTTCTTGTAAACAAATACGCCGCCATAAAGAGCCTTTAAAATGGGTGCTTAATGGTCCCGCTGTAAATGTTTACAAGGAAGCTTTAACTGCCCCCTTTTGCTATATAAATACTTGTTAAATGTCTTCTTTGGCGCGACATTCCTCGGGCGCCGTGAGTGGCAGGGGTTTGGCGCCGTTTTAGGAATTTAATGCGCCTCGACTCTCGGCTCTGAAATGTCTCGAATGTTTAAGATCTCTTCTAAAGTGGCATTTATGTGGAAGAGAAACTACACCGACGCATTGGGGATATTTGTCTTAAATTCATTCCTCTCCATGTGTTTTAGCTTACGGCGACATAAATTAGTTTGGTTCAAAATTTTAATTCCTTTACTTGCTATTGACTCTAATTGCCGATAACTAAACAGTAATATCATACATTTTTTTGTTTTCCAAGAAAAAAAGTGATTTAAGACTGTGTGTGGAGATTTTTGTTATAATGTAACCAGCTGATATTCATTAAATCTATATACATTTAATAACGTAATATATTAATATACTAAATACTTTAATTTAGACAGAAATAATATTCAAAAAAGACAACTATAATATCAAAATAGTTAAGAATAATAAAGAGTTATATTATATTCTAAAATATGTTATTAAAATATGTATTAAAATATATAATGTACTAATGTTTTAACTAAAGTTTTAATTTACTAAAGTTTTAATTTAAGTTTTAATGTACTAAAGTTTTAATAAATATTGTTGTATTGTTGTTGGAATTTTAACAATTGCTTAAAGAATAGAATTCTTAAGCAGAAAAAATTTTAAATAATTCTCATAATTTAAGTCTGGTATTTTTTTAAACAAGGTACCATACAAGTTCCTTCACAGGTCGATCCCCTGTAAAGTACGGAAAATTCCAGTGCATTGGGAAAATTGACTCAATTTTTAAAAATCAATAAATTGTATTCGGAATTACTTTTATACCAAAGAAGTTAGCCATTTTTTAAATTTATTGCAGGTTTCCAGGTAGTATATAGAAAAAATGATACTAAATGACATTTGTATTACATCTTACGGAAGTTTTGAGTTTTTATGTTGGGAATTTTTTTATATTACACAACATGTATACAAGCCAACCGTATACACAATGAAGATTTCCTTGACGTGTAGATACGTCACACAGAGTTAACTAGTAACCTAACATGTAACACGTCAGACGTAGAAAATCATTTTTTTAAACCTTCTGTTTTCATGATTGCTATTATCTTAAAATAAAACGTTACACTACTTAAACATTAAATATCTAAGGCTACACAGCTAAATCACCTCGTAAAAAGTAGCATGATTATGGCATCATTGAACTCTCATGTAGCAAAATAGTTGATTGTAGACAGTAGAGTTCAAAATAAACTTACCAACTTGCCATGATTTAACTCGTAGTAGCTAAGGGCCGGTCTCACCGAAGTCGTTTAACGGTTAACCACGATTAATCTTTGTTTAAAAGGAAAATTGCGTCCCACCATTGGTTGGAGCCGTGGGTTAATCGAGGTTAACCGTTAAACGACTTTGGTGAGATCGGCCCTATGTCTTAAGAAATATATTCATTTTAATCCGATACTCTTTTAGTAGAATTTAAACATATTTTCTTTCAAACGTACCTAAAAAGTATTCTAATGCTATTCAAAACGACTAAACATTGGGTAAATATTTATATTGGGAATTGCAAAGACAGTATATTTTTAACCATTCATACAACTTAACGGAAAAAGTGAGTAAACATAAAGATTTTTTAAGTAGATACTTAGCCATACTTGGCTTAAATATTTAATTCTTCGAAGCTAAAATATATTTAAAAAAGTAAGTATTTAAACTTATATATCTTAATCTCCTATACTGTTTAAACATTTTTAATTGTTTGAAAAATGAAAACTAAAGAGGCTTAAGCGAGGCAAATATTTCTGTTCCCGATTATCATTAATTAATTGGAGTTTAGAAGTATACATTTTAGTAAAACAGAAAGTGATATTTAATCAGAAAAGAAACTTTTTCGTAAAAGGTTTAAGCAATATTTTGGTTACTATTTTTACACAAAAGGAAAAAAAGTTCTATACATTATCTATTAGAAAATCGGTTAAGAAAGAGAATGTATGAAAAATTCATTTTACCAGAGAGATATTTACAATGAATAATGATTCTAAAAATGGCAATACAGCAATGCTGACAAGCCTCGTGTAAATCTTTCAAGGGATATTCCAAATACGGAACTAGTTACTAAACTTAGCAAATCAATTTTTCTAAACCTTCTGTTTTGAAAATTGCTATTATCTCAAATAAAGCGTTACACTGCTTAAACGCTAAATATTTAACGCCAATCACAGCCAAACAATCTAGTAAAAATTAACAAGATTATGCCATCACTGAACTGACATGTAGCAAAATAGTAGACCAGATCACTCAAAACAAGCCTACCAGCTTGCCATCATTTAACTCTCGTGTAACTAAGGGCCGGTCTCACCAAAGTCGTTTAGCGGCTAACCACGATTAATCTCTGTTTAAATGGAGAATTGCGTCCCACCATTTGTTGGCGGCATGAATTAATTGCAATTAGCTGTTAAACGACTTTGGTGAAACCAGCCCGTAATAGTACTCCGTAGTCCAAGTACATCAAACCATCCACCCCTCATTGAGCCACACTATCTTATGATATTATGAGCCAGAATCACCAAAGTAGTTTAACGGCTAAACGCGATTAAATCATGGCGACAAAGATTAATTGCGGTTATGCTATAAACGATTTTGGTGAGACCGGCTTTATGTCTTATGAAATATATTCATATTAATCCGATACTCTTTTAGTAGAATCTATACATATTTTCTTTCAAATGTACCTAAAAACTATTATTATGCTCTTCAAAAGGACTAAAAATTAAGTAAATGTTTATATTGATAATTGAAAAGGCAGTTTATTTTTGATCATTCATACAACTCAACAGGAAAAAGTGAGTAAACATAAAGATTCTTTAAGTAGGTACTTAGCCATACTTGGCTTAAATATTTAATTCTTCGAAACTAAAATATATTTAGAAAAGTAAATATTTAAACTTATATATCTAAATCTCCTTTACTGTTTAAACGTTTTTAATTTTTTGAAAAATGAAAACTAAAGAGGCTTAAGAGAGGCAAATATTTCTGTTCCCGATTATCATTAATTAATTGGAGTTTAGATGTATACATTTTAGTAAAACAGAAAGTAATATTTAATCAGAAATGAAACTTTTTCGTAACAGGTTTAAGCAATATTTTGGTTACTATTTTTACACAAAAGGAAAACTTTTTCTATACATTATCTATCAGAAAATCGGTTAACCCTTAATTTGAGTAAGTCTAGTCGCTACACCGGACATGTATATTTATAAATACTATATAACATAACTGTCAGCGTTCACCGCAGAGGACATTAATTATCTCAAAAATGGAAAATGATATATTTTTTTGTTTATTTTACAGAGATCCTAATGTCTATACAGACATGGGAAAATAACAGGGACTAAAAAATATTTGAAAAAACATCTTGTCAAATTAAGGGTTAAGAAACAGAATGTACGAAAAATTCATTTTACCATGAATTAATAGATAGATATTTACAATGAATAATAACTCAAAAAATGACAATAGAGCATTACTGACAAGCCTCGTGTAAATCTTTCAAGGGATATTCCAAATACGGAACTAGTTACTAAACTTAGCAAATCAATTTTTTTTAAACCTTTTGTTTTGATAATTGCTATTATCTCAAATAAAGCGTTACACTCTTTAAACACTAAATATCTAACGCCAATTACAACCAAACCATCTAGTAAAAATTAAGAAGATTATGCCATCATTGAACTGACATGTAGCAAAATAGTAGACCAGAGCACTCAAAACAAACCTACCATCTTGCCATCCTTTAACTCTCGTGTAGCTAAGTGCCGGTCTCACCAAAATCATTTAATGGCTATCCACGATTAATCTCTGTTTAAATGGAGAATTGCGTCCCACCATTAGTTGGTGCCATGAGTTAGCTCTTAAACGACTTTGGTGAGACCGGCCCATATTAGTATATCGTAGTATTCCAAGTACATCAAACCATCCACCCCTCATTCAGCTACACTATCTTATGATATTATGAGCCGGTATCACCAAAGTAGTTTAACGGCTAACCGTGATTAAATCATGGCGACAACCAATGGTGGGAAGCAATTCTTCATTTAAACAGAGATTAATTGCGGTTATACGTTAAACGACTTTGGTGAGACCGACTTTATGTCTTATGAAATATATTCATTTTAATCCGATACTCTTTTAGTAGAATCTAAACATATTTTCTTTCAAAGGTACCTAAAAAGTATCAAAGGTAGCTAATGCTCTTCAAAATGACTAAACATTGGGTAAATGCTTATATCGGGAATTGCAAAGACAGTATATCTTTAACCATTCATACAACTTAACGGAAAAAGTGAGCAAACATAAAGATTTGTTAAGTAGATACTTAGCCATACTTCTTAAATATTTAATTCTTCACAGCTAAAATATATTTAGAAAAGTGAGAATTTAAACTTATATATCTAAATATCCTTTACTGTTTAAACATTTTTAATTTTTTTGAAAAATAAAAACCAAAGAGGCTTCAGCAAGGCAAATATTTCTGTTCCCGATTATCATTAATAATTGGAGTTTAGAAGTACACATTTTACTGAAACAGAAAGTAATATTTAATGAGAAATGAAAATTTTGGAGTGTAAAAGAGCTATAGTAACAAGTTTAAGCTATATTTTGGTCACTTATTTGAAATTTTTCATCTGACTATAAAAAGAAAAACCTTTATTATAGGTGTTTTTGTTTCATTTCATCAAACTATAAAGGAAAAATCTTTGTTATAGCTATTTTATTTCATTTTATCAGACTATAAAAGGAAAAACCTTTTCTTGGCTGTTTGTTTTTCATTTCATGAGACTGTAAAAGGAAAACCCGTTATTATAGCTCTTTGTCTTTTATTTCATCAGACTATGAGAGGTAAAACCTTTATTATAGCTGTTTGTTTTTCATTTCATCAGACTATAAAAGGAAAAACCTTTAATTTAGCGGGGGGTTTTTTCATTTCATCAGATTATAAAAGGAAAAACCTTTCTTATAGCTGTTTCTTTTTCATTTCATCAGACTATAAAATGAAAACCTTTATTATAGCTGTTTTTTTTTTCATTTCATCTAACTATAAAAGGAAAAACCTTTATTATAGCTGTTTGTTTTTCATTTCATCAGACTATAAAAGGAAAAACCTTTATTACAGCTCTTTGTTTTGCATTTCATCAGACTATGAAATGAAAAGCCTTTATTACAGCTGTTTGTTTTTCATTTCATCAGACCATAAAAGGAAAAATCTTTTTGGGCTTTTTAATTTTCCTTTCATCAGACTATAACAGGAAAAATATATATTATAGCTGGTTGTTTTTCATTTTATCATACTATAAAAATTATGGTCTCTTTAGAATAACTTTTTTTCAAGTTCTCTAAGGAAACGCTAATTAAAGTAATCACTTTTCCTTTACAAAAACATACATTTTTAAGCAAACTTTTGAAAGAAATTGCAAAATTTAACTCTTCAGATTAAAAGTCATGCAATTATTATAAAC
>CM063508.1:49601532-49619032 GCA_032207245.1 Pardosa pseudoannulata
TCAAACGACATTTCTATAACACGCTGCACACGATGTCTAAAACAACATTCAAAAACTAGCTAAAAGTAATAAAAGTCAAAGACTTTACCTGGATATTTTGAAAGTTTTAACCCCGTCCCTGTTTTACCCGTACACACAGCTTTCAGGCCTTTACTGATTTGCCCGTACGGCGTACGGGCAATTTGATTTCTATTTCACTTGCACTGTTTCGGCTGTATTTTTTTCAATTTTAGTAACAAATTATTCGTATAGATATCGAGTAAATGATAGTTTGCAGTTAATTGTATTTTCTACTTTGGTTCAAAAACGCGGGTGTTTTCGCATGTTTTGTATCAGAAGACGAGTTGTTATTTTTCAGTGTATAGCTTTCTGGTTATATTTTACTAACCGCTTGATAATTTTATTGATGTAAGAGTTGAATAATATATTTTTACTTTTAAATAATGGATAATTCAGAGCGTATGGAGCTAATTTCTTGTGATTCGAACTGTGACTCGGAATCAGAAACTGAATTATCTATAAATGATAGTAGCGAAGGTTTACTAGATGACCTGGATAGTAGTGACTCTGAAAGTAGTAGAGATGGAATCAGTCAAGCAAGACAATTTTTTGAAATTAATTGTGATAATCCTTCGGATCCTCCTCCTAGATTTGCTTTCACTGGAATTCCAAAAATTAACTTGGATATCGATGAGACTAAAGGTAAACTTCAGTTCTATGATGCTTTCATAGAAAGAAAAACAGTTGTAATAAATGCTTAAAAATATTAGAAATGTTAATTTTAATAACATATCTTTACTTAAAAACGTAAAATGGAACAAAAAAATGCAATAAAAAAATGTGATATTTTTTGACCGTATTCTGGAAAAAAAATGAAACTGTCAAAGGTTAAAACATACTATAATATCTCAAATTAACTTTAAACCTAAATTTGTGTATATTTAATATAGATATATAGTTTAAAAATATTTGAAAAGTAATGAATTTTTTCCTTAATAAAAGATAAAATTTATGCTTGCAAAACAAGAAAAAAGTATTTTTCGGAAATATACAAGAAAACTTAGATTCAATCGGATGAAAATTATATTGTATACAATCTGTAAAAGTTTCATGAAAAAAATATTAACTTTTTGAGATAACATGCGAGTTACAGGAAAAAACACAATTTGAGGAAAATCAACTTAAAGTTTTGTAAGTTTAAATTTGTTTACAGTAAACAGCTGACGCGTTTTTGCTCATATCTCCTCTCAACTTTGGGCCGAACGATGGCTGAATGGTTAGATTGCTGGCCTTTGGAGACGGAGTTCGTGGGTTCCAATCCCACTATGGCATGGATGTTCGTAGCCGTTCGGAATCGGCTTTAAGCAGTAGGTCCCGGTCTCATTAGCCCTCGTGTTTCAATTCTGGAATTCCAAAAACTAACTTGGATATCGATGAGACTAAAGGTAAACTTCAGTTCTATGATGCTTTCATAGAAAGAAAAAAAAGTTGTAATAAATGCTTAAAAATATTAGAAATGTTAATTTTAATAACATATCTTTACTTAAAAATGTAAAATAAACAAAAATTGCAATAAAAAATTAGACATTTTTTTGACCGAATTCTGGAAAAAATGAAACTGTCAAAGGGTTAAATATCTACTGAGAGAATATTCAACTACTGTTCCATTGTTGTTAAAATGTTCCACAATGAAAGGTTTTCACCAGTACTTTTACATAATTACTTGTATCTAATTGTATCGTAATTTCAATTTCCCTTTTCTGAATTATCTTTTCTCAAAAAGATAAATATAACTTAAACAAGGAAAAAAGCACAGCGACTTTTCTCTCTGATACAAATAAAACTACAAATAAGCACAGCCTTAACTTACTAAATGAGGTGCTTGATTAATTAAGCGAAGATAGAGATTAATTTAAATAAATGATACTTAAAATTTTTAATCTACCTCGAATAAATCTAGCGAGACGTTAATTAATTAAAAGAAATTCATCTCAAGTTTTCTCCAGCTCTAAAACAGCTAAACAAAGGAAACCGCTTAGATTAATCATCAAAAGCTTGCAAAAACTTGTAAAACACAGTTGGTTTCTTTCATAAAAAAAATTTTAAATCTAAAAACAAAAGTCCACAGCAACTTAATCCGAAACTTCCTTTGTCTTTATCTCAGATCATCAGTCATATCCTTAAACTGTGTTTCACTGCAAAAAACACTATTTCTCTTTAACGATACAGTAAAAGAAGAGATACAATATTTTTTTCTTTTAAAAAGACTATTGCGTTAGATAAATGGTTAGAAATAACATGTATTTAAATTTCGAAACTAAGCTAATTATTTAAAACAAAGCTTTAAAAAATCTTATTTCTCATTGAAGATAATAATAAGAAACGTTATTAACGCGTCGAAAAGTCTCTTTTATACGTTATTTAATCTGCACCATTTGTGGATCACTAAGTATCTTTTATTAGTTTAATCCTTTTCTGGGATTTTATTCAAACAGTATTAATTGAATAAGTTAAACAATGAACCTATTATATGCTAAACAAAGGCAGATTTCAGCGGATTTAATATGTCTGAAATTTCCATTTTCTTGAAAATGATATTATTAATAAGCCACTTCACTTTTGAAATTACTAGTGCTAATAAATTCGTAGGTAAACTTTATAACAAAAATTCCTTCATTATTACATACAAGTAGCTTTAATAATTTTTATATCAAAAGATATAATTAAAATTAATTTAATAACTTTGCTTTTTTTTACAGAAATTTTTTTTCTAGTAGAGAAGGTTGAATTTTTTTTCTGTTTAACAATTTTCGCTAAGATATTTCATGTGCGTAATTCTAATTATCCTCATCAGTCACATTAGCGTTGGAAGTATCTTTCATTTTCAAGTTCTTTCACCCACTTTAGTAATTGCTCTGATTTCATACACTGCGCTGAACATTTTGCACGACAAAAGACTTTCAAAAGATAAAGCCCTACCACTTTTTTCTTCCTTCTTCGAAATTCTTCTAATTTTTCTTATACTGCAAATAACTATTAATTCTACTAGACAAAAAAGAACTACTACTTCTACTACTTTCGTAGAATGTGTTCTTATTAATAAGTAGTTTTAATCCTTTTTTCTCAAAATGTATAATTAATATTAATTTAATAACTTTTTTTGTAGAAATTTATTTTCTAGTAGAGAAAGTTGAATATTTTTTCCTGTTTAACAATTTTCGCTAAGATATTTCATGTGCGTAATTCTAATTATCCTCATCAGTCACATTAGCTTTGGAAGTATCTTTCATTTTCAAGTTCTTTCACCCACTTTAGTAATTTCTCTAAACACTGCGCTGAACTTTTTGCACTACAAAAGTCTTTCAAAAGATAAAGTCCTACCACTTTTTTTTTCCTTTTTCGAAATTCTTCTAATTTATTTTATACTGTAAATAACTATTACTTCTACTAGACTAAAAAGAACTGCTACTTCTACTACTTTCGTAGAATCTGTTCTAATTGATAAATTGTTTTAATAATTTTTATATCAAAATATATAATTAATACTAATTTAATAACATTTTTATAGCAATTTATTTGCTAGTAGAGAGTGTTGAATTTTATTAATATAATTTTTTACATTACTTAAGAGTTCAAAAGATACTTCAAACCCGGATTAGGAACAGCAGAAAACTATGAAGATATTCGGTTTATAAATGTCAGCCTTCAGGCTATGGTAAGCATAAATTTCCACCTTCAGTCGCAAGGAACTATTCTTTATCACATCTAGAACTGTACTGAATTATCTAAAAAGCTAGCCTTTTTTATAGTTTCTGTGAGAAATGTAGTACATTCTGAAAAATACTGGTCCTACAGCCGCCTTGAAATTTCTTTGGCATATGAGAATTCTAATGCTTAAAATCGCGAAATGAAAGATGAACTTTAGGGATTGCCAGAAAGAACCCAATACCTGCATGTCAGATTATCTGCCAACCCAATGCAGTGGATCTCCCCTGCAACTTCTTGACAAGTTACGCTTTCACAAATGTATATTTTGTTTCCTCTTTCACTTTTTAGTTTTTCTTGTTGATGTACTTCGAGAAGGTAAAATCCTTGCCTGAATATTGCAATAAATACAAAGCCAGCTTAAGTAAAGGACAATTAGAATGGAAAAGGATGCACACAGCTGTTTAGCAGCTTCCTTAACGCAGCTTGATTAAAGTTATGAGACAGCATAGAACTTTCTATTTATGCTTCACTTAAGTTGCCTATATATTCATCATTATGTGATATAATTTCTTTTTTGGAATTTCATGGTTTATAGCATCAAATCAGCGAATTTCTTCTTTAATCTTATTTCATTAATTCTTATTAAGAAAAGGTTCCTGAATAAAAACAAATTATATTATATCTAATGCCTGAAAATCCCATTTGAATTAACTGCAGATCTCTTCTTTATGTATTTCAAAAGGCTTTGACATCTTTTAAAATAAATATTTCAGTCAAATAAAATTTAGTATTTATTGGAAATTTATAAATGTCAATAGCTTAAAACTAATGATTTTTCATTTCATATTTTTAATATGTCAGGATACTCGCTGTATTGAACTTATCTTTCTATCTTTTTATATGCTGTTTCACTCCAAAACTTTTACTCGGATAAATTCAATTGCAATTAAAATTAAGCTAACTGTAAGAGTATAAAATTTAGTACTTTTAATCAAGTTCCATAGAATCTTACAAATCAAGAACAGTATTATGAATTTTTCTTTTATTTGAAAAAAGTGGTACATTTTTCTAAACACAAATTCAAAAACATTTTATTGAAAATAATAGACACTTTTCATGTAATAAGCTAAACATTCTGAAAATTGTCCTTTTTGAGAGGAGTTATTCCTTAACTAAGAAATATTTGACACAAGTTTAACACAAATTTTCACAGTACGATAGATGCATAATAGACAAGTTTAATTGGATAAAAAACACCCTGTAGAAGTTTTTGCATATTTTGTTAAAAAAATTGATTTATTTCAAAAAAATTTAGTACACATTTATAATAAGTCTGATCTACTCAACTGAACCTTGTGGGAATTTTTGCTGGTTTTGTAGGGAATTTTATGTTTTTTTTTTTCAAGTATGATAAATTGTAAATCAGTAAGAAGTTAAAATGTTTGATATAGTAAACCTTGTGAGCATTTTTACCTGTTTTAAGGGAAGTTTTTATTTATTTAAGAAAATTATACACTGTATAACAATAAGTATTTGGACTCCTGTGATAGAAAAGAAAAATTAACTTTATTCCAAATCAATAGTAAGTAGAGCCTCCAAGAGAGGCAATTACAGCGTGAATCTGGGACATACTTTCCACAAGTCTTTATATTACAGCAAATGGTATTGTCTTCCACTCGGCTTGGAGTAGATATACAAGTTCCTTCACCGATTTTGGACGGGTAGTGCACCCCTTAATTCGGCCATTCAACTCGTCCAGAGGTTCTCCAAAGGGTTCAGGTCAGGGCTCAGGGCAGGTCAATCCATTCGATGAACTCCATTAGCACCATACCAAGCCTTGGTTAACCTCGGAACATGGCAACTGGCATTGTCGTCCTGAAAGTAACAGGGGTCCAACCCGTAAAACTGCCACAACGTAGGAAGCACATTGTCATCCAAAATAGTGTAGGAGGCATCGGTGTTGAGCTTACCATGAATAGGGACCAAGGTTCTCAGTCCACACCAGGAAAAACACCCCCTAGACCATAATTCCACCTCGGCCGAACTTGACTGTTGGCACAATGCATTCTGGCAGGACGTTCCTCAGGACCACAGATATCGTCATTTGCATAGGTATCCAAATGCTTATTGGTAGACAGCGTAGAACAGATTTTTGAACACAAATTATAATAATTGGCAAAGAAAGGCCAAGTTTGATTTTTCTGAATATAAATTTAAAAAAAAAATATATTTGAGTAATTCAGAGATATTTCTTTTTTGTAGCATCCATAGCTGTAAAGAATGAATAAGTTTTATTTAATAAAGTAAACCTTGTTACATTTTTGTCGATTTTGTAAAAATTTTCATTCATTCAAAAACGTTTTGATACAATTTTCTAAGCCCAGATTTTCAAAAATGCTTCAACTGTTCAACAGTATTTTAGTTTCCACATATGATAACTTTAAAAGTTGTAAAGATATGAAAATTTTGATTTAACAAAAAGTAACACATTTAGAAAATTTTTCTAGATGTTTAGTGAAAATTTTTTATTAATTTGTGAAAATATTTGGTACATTTTTGCGTATATTTTAGAGAATTTGGATAAGCTCATATTTTAGAAGATTTGAGCTATCTAACTGTATTCCTTTTTTGCACATGATAAAGCTGTAAAGAATAGAAATGTTTGGAACTGAAACTTGGAGGTCTTGCCTATTTTAGTCGGGTAAAGGAGGCTGTTCTTCATATCTACATTTTATTTCTCGGATGGTTTAACAAGCCAAAAATTTCTTTCGCTCGTAACCCATTTAAGACCAAACAGTTTTATCAAAGCTTATTTGAACACATATAAAATTTAACAAGATTTTATAATCGCCTAAGTTACAGGAAAAAAACTGTAATTGAAGAATTCAGATAAAATAAACAGAGGAAAACAAGAAAGGACAAGTAAAAAGTGGTTTCAAATTTTCTTTTTTTCAAAATAAACTCTGTTTTCTTGCTTTTCGGTAAAATAACTGTTATTATCTGCAGAGTAACTATGTCCTATCATTTATTTTATATCAGTTTTTTGTTTTATTTACGTTAATTATAGAGGGATGCTTTAGTGCTCCGGATTTTTTTTTCATTTTAATGATAATTAATGATAATTCTTCTATGATATATTTAACATGTTCTCCATATAATTCTTTTAAACTTGTGTTTATTTTACCTTAGACAATATTTTTTACATGAAAGGGAAATTATCCAACTTGCTAAATAAAGATGATAGAGAATTTCAAATACGTAATATTTTTATTCATTCGACTGTGTAATATTCCATGGCTACATAAATCTTTCTGTCTCCCCCCACCATCCTCCCCAAAAACACTGATACAACAGCTTGCATAGTATACTTATTCGATGATAAGATTCTCGCAGAGTTCGACACGGGTGGGGGAGATCACTATTAATCAATCAATGGTGTTGTAGCAAAGACGAAAGATGGTTCGTATCCTTCCTTTCTATCAATCATCCCAAAAATGTTTGTAGATCCTTCTAAGCGTGTGTACTAAATAGAATCTCTTTTCACTGCTTGACCCAGTTTTGATGAAATGCACGGGAATCCAGTAATTCATCGTTTCAATTCCTCACCATTTAATGCGTACGCCTTCCGGTGAAATATTTTGAAGATAGATGGATAAATGGTGAGCTAGGATTACTATTAAATCTTTAAATAGTTTTTTATACATCAGATTTTACACTCACTCTCCCAACGGGACAGTATAATGTTTTTTTTCAATCTTTACTTTCTTTGCTTAAGGGGTCGTAAGATTTTACACTCAATCTCACAACGGGACAGTAAAATCTTTTTTTTAAATCTTTACTTTTTTTCTTAAAGGATCATACAACAGTTAAATCAACAAAAAGTAAGATTTCTCAGCAAAAATATATGTGAAATGGAATTTAGCTATGAAGAATTTTAATTTCCAAAGTTGAGAGGTTTGATTTGGTTTTGGAGCTCTACGGTCTACTTTTTGAAACACGAGGGCTAATGAGACCAGGACCTACTGCTTAAAGTCGATTCCGAACGGCTACGAACATCCATGCCTTAGTGGGATTGGAACCCAGGAACTCCGGCTCCGAAGGCCAGCAACCTTAGCATTCGGCCATTGTTCGGCCCAAAGTTGAGAGGAGATATGAGCAAAAGCGCTCCAGTTGTTTACTGTAAATAAATTTAAGCTTACAAAACTTTAAGTTGATTTTCCTCAAATTATGTTTTTTCCTGTAACTCGCATGTTATCTCAAAAACTTTTACAGATTGTGTACAATATAATTTTCCTCCGAATGAATCTAAGTTTTCTTGTATGTTTCCCAAAAATACTTTTTGCTTGTTTTGCAATGCTAAATTTTATCTTTTATTAAGGAAAAAAATTCATTACTTTTCAAATATTTTTTAAACGATATATGTATATTAAATACATACAAATTTAGGTTTAAAGTTAATTTGAGATATTATAGTATGTTTTAACCCTTTGACAGTTTCATTTTTTTTCCAGAATTCGGTCAAAAAAAATGCCGCATTTTTTTGTTCCATTTTACATTTTTAAGTAAAGATATGTTATTAAAATTAACATTTCTAATATTTTTAAGCATTTATTCTTTCTTCATTTTTTTTTCTGTGAAAGCATCATAGAACTGAAGTTTACCTTTAGTCTCACCGATATCCAAGTTAATTTTTGGAATTCCAGTGAAAGCAAATCTAGGAGGCGAATCCGAAGGATTATCACAATTAATTTTAAAAAATTGTCTTGCTTGACTGATTCCATCTGTACTACTATCAGAGTCACTACTATCCAGGTCATCTAGTACACTTTCGCTACTATCATTTACAAATAATTCAGTTTCTGATTCCGAGTCACAATTCGAATCACAAGAAATTAGCTCCATACGCTCTGAATTATCCATTGTTTAAAAGTAAAAATATATTATTCAACTCTTACATCAATAAAATTATCAGGCGGTTAGTAAAATATAACCAGAAAGCTATACACTAAAAGGTAACAACTCGTCTTCTGATACAAAACATGCGAAAACACCCGCGCTTTTGAACCAATCAGAGTAGAAAATACAATAAACTGCAAACTATTATTAACTGGTCATCTATACGAATAATTTGCTACTAAAATTGGAAAAAATAAGGCCGAAACAGTGCAAGCGAAATAGAAATCAGATTGCACGTACGCCGTACGGGCAAATCAGTAAAGACTCGAAAGCTGTGCCCGTACGGCGTACGGGCAAAACAGGGAAGGGGTTAAAATGACAAATTTATCTTAAAATTAATTATATTTCTAGTAATCATGGGCGTTAGTCTTGATATCATGTTTGTTAACAATGAAGTGTATCTTATTTATAACTTTCTAACAAAGATATTTTTATGTCTCAAAAAGGAATGAAATATGTGTGTAAAGATAATAATATTTTTTAGATAAGTTAAAGAAATTATGTCTGTAAAGCTTGTAGTTTTCAAGTCAAAAAGGATAAGTATGTTACTTTTTTTCAACTTTTAAGAGTCGTATGACGCCTTAACCCTTTAAAGGTCACCTACATAAATTCTTTGAAATTTAATGAAATTACTTTATAAATATCATCTATAAACCTTACAAATGCAAAATGTTTAAAAAAATTTTTACAATCTTTAGAGGGGTTTGTTTTAGTGGATACCATAGGAGGGATTGACGGGGGGTTAACTGACAGAGCCATCCCCCTGCACAACGTGAACACAATGCTTTTTAAAATTTTAATTATATTGGAAGAGCAATAATTAAGTGTACTTAAAAAGTTTAATAACTAAACAGTTCAACAATTTATAAGTGTTGTCTGAATAGATATTTTTTGGGGGGACATAAGTGAAAAAAATCGAATTACTAACTTTCCAGGTACAGCAAGTATAAGTACATATTTCAAAAGAAAATTAAATTAAATACAGTACTATCATCTATTGTAAGTTTTAAATGTATAAAACATAAAAAAATAAGAAAAAAACATTCAAATTTCTCCAAAAATTAGAGAAAAAAATATTTAACAACAGGTTTCGCTGTGAAACCACTGTCCGCTAAATTGTTAAAGACCTTCAGGATGTCTGTCAACAGGATTGTACTGGCCTTGACCGTTAATTGTGAGCTTTCTCTCAGTAACCTTGTTATAACAACGAGAGTGAAAAATTAACTACTAGAAAGGGAAGGGTTACCTGCTTATAGGAGTGTATCCATAGTAAAGTAAATGTGAATTGTATCCTGTCAATCCTTTACGTTTGGCCGAATGGTTAGGGTACTGGCCTTCAGAACCAGAGTTCGTGGGTTCGAATTCCACTGTGGCATGGATGTTCGTAGCCGTTTGGAATCGGCTTTAAGCTGTAGGTCCCGATCTCATTAGCTCTCGTGTTGCAAAAAGTAGACCGTAGCGCTCCAAACCAAACCTTTACGTTTGTTGGATAATTATTAATACACCCTATTTATGTACGTATATATACTCTCTAAAACTCTGCAGATCTTTTTTCAATGATGGGATTATAAATAAAGGGTTTAATAGACTACGGCATTTTAAACAAAGGGAATTTAAATAATAAATATATTTCTCTAAAGAAATGTGTATGTATATTTATATTTTTCTCCTTTACATTATTGCATTCGTTTCACCGACAGGAAGCCAAATTTAGCAATTTTGTGCCCTTTTGGGGGACATTTACATCTTTTAGAGGACAAGTGGCACTCCGTTCTGTTACACATTTTAGTTAAACAATTTTCCTATTGTAAGAAAGCCTAAAATGGGGATGTTTTATGATATATTTGTAACGCACCACTTTCTGGGGGCGCTATACTAACTTGGGACCTACCCGCCTACTTTAATAGGACAGGTATGTTCGGTCGTCTCTGAGGATGCATTAAATTACTTCCGAAACTACAAACTATACTATACTATACTATACTATACACTATACTGTATACTATACTATACTATACTATATACTATACTATACTATATACTATACTATACTATATACTATACTATACTATACTATATACTATATTATATACTATACTATACTATACTATATACTATACTATATTATACTATACTATAATATATTCTATATACTATAATATACTTTACTATATACTATACTATACTATACTATACTATATACTATATTATATACTATTCTATACTATACAATATACTATACTATACTATACTATACTTTACTACATACTATACTATACTATATACCATATACTATACTATACTATACTCTCCTTTACTTTTTTCTATACTATACTATACTATATACTATATACTATATTATACTATACTATACTATACTATACTATACTATACTATACTATACTATATACTATATACTATATACTATATACTATACTATACTATATACTATATACTATATACTATACTATACTATATACTATATACTATACTATACTATATACTATACTATACTATACTATATTATATACTATACTATACTATACTATATTCTATACTATATACTATACTATACTTTACTATACTATACTATACCGAAACGTACAAACAATATTTATTTACAACATTGATAAAAAATTAAAACATAAACAAAATAACATAGTTCTGTCTCTCGGAGACTGTCTTAACCATATTTGACAACCGAGCATTCCATGTCAGAATAAAACAGACGTAGTGTTTCTCTCACATTAAACAGAGAGATGTCTCCAGGTCACATGTTCTATGTCGACTCCTCGAATCCGACTACGCAGATCTTCGCTACCTTCTTCGGGGGGTCAGCTTCTGGAAACTTGAGCCCTTCCGAAAAGGGAAAATCCTCCTTTCAGATGCCCTGAAAAAACAAACAAGCGGCACATCCGAAAAACCTTATCCGCCAATCTTAGTTGGCCTTCTCCTATTTCTCCAAGGAACACCGGGTGGAAGGAGTCAATAGGAGAGATATTGCAGATATCGGGAAGGACACACATATGCGAAAGACAGGTCGTGGGTGCAAATTCCTTACAATATTGATATATATGTAACCACGCTAAAGACAATCTACCGGTCACATGGAATTAAGTTGTATCCCCTACTGTATTCACTTGCCCGGACTACTGGGCAAGGAAAACCTAGCTAATCGAGACAGCTAGACTAACTGAAGATATTGCAGTCGTGGTACATTGAAGAGAAGCACAAATCCTAGTCTTAAATTTTATTTTAGTTAAGAGAACGCTGTGTGTTTCACAGCCAAAGGCAAAAGATAGAATGAACATCTAAACACGTGCTGGAATAGGGTTGTACCCCAGAGCAACATGGAGACGAAATCTTTACCAAAGAAGATAGCTTAGTCAGCGTTATTATCAACAAATGGGAGCTTAGATCATTAAAAAGTGAACCGAGGACAGCTGGAAAATATGGAGAGAGGACAGGAAAATTTGCATTTATTGCAGAGAAAGTTTAAGGAAATACGATGAAAGAATTTTAAGTCGTGAACACTATTTTAATTAAGATATTTTGTTGCTAGAAAAATAGATTTGTAGGAATAAGAAGAAAAAGAGGAGAAATTTTATGAGATATTAAAGTGTTATCATTTTGATATATTTTACACACACACACACACACACACACACACACACACATATATATATATATATATATATATATATATATATATATATATATGTGTGTGTGTGTGTGTGTGTGTATATACATATATATATATATATGTATATATTATATATGTATATATATATATGTATACATATATATAGGTATATATATATGTATATGTATATATATGTAGATATGTATATATTATATATGTGGATATATATATATATATGTATATATATATATATATATATGTATATGTATATATATATGTATATATATATATATATATATATATATATATATATATATATATATATATATATATATATATATATTTATATGTCAGGTTCCACTAAATTACACTAGAGTTCTGAGTACATTTTCATAGCTTTATTCAAATCTCAGAGCACACTACGTTAATCATCTTCAATGGCGTAGCACATTGGCGCCTAACTTTTAACAAAAGTAGGCTTAGCTGTCTCGAGTAGCTATAGCTCTGTCTGCAGAATGTGCACACTGCTCTCTGCTCTAGATTACTGCGAGTGAGCCGTATTTATGTGGCTAACTCATCACGCCGCGTCCCTCCCAGTAATGAATCCCTACTTAAAATCTTTTAAAATTAAACTACAATTTAAATCCTGATATATATATATATATATATATATATATATATATATATATATATATATATATATATATATATATATATATATATATATATATATATATATATATATATATATATGTATATATATATATATATATATATATATATATATATATATATATATATATATATGTATATATATGTATATATATATATATATGTATATATATATGATATATATATATATATGTATATATATATATATAGCGAATGTTGAAAAAACATAAATAGACTATGTTATATATGATATGTACGTGATAACATGATGTTTAACTTAAGGCCTGTCATTTCAATACAAATTGCTGTTCATTCGCCATTCATCGCTCTATCATTAATCAAAGATGAGATTAGAATTCTACGGCCGTCTATGTTCGATCAGCACCCCTTTAATGTTCTCTCAGATTAAATTGAATCTTCTCCTCACCTATTAACCCCCCTTCAGTTTGATAGGCCACTCTGTTGTTTATTAGTAGCTCTTACATTGGGCTCATCTGTTTTGTCCTTAGTGGGATGCCCTGAGATATACCACTTGTTCATTAAGTAAGTTATCAAGGAGTTTCTTAAAAGATAAAACTAAAAATCAATTTTCAGCAGTTTGTTACTTTTATATCTCCAAAAATATTAAGTGAATGCATGCAGTTTTTATAATAGCTATAAGATATTCCTCAGCGTCTTGCCAAACGATGGCCGATTGGTTAGGGTGCTGACCTTCGGATCAGGAGTTCGTGGGTTCGTATCCAACTGTGGTATGGATGTTCGTAGCCGTTCGGAATCGGCTTTAAGCAGTAGGTCCCGGTCTCATTAGCCCTCGTGTTGCAAAAAGTAAACAGTAGCGCTCCAAACCAAACCAAATCCTCAGCGACTAAAAAATGGTATTGAATACGCAACAATTATACTGATATTAGTAAGAATAATTGACTAAATACCACTATTCAAAGTTTAAATGCAGAATATATACTTACTTGTACTGTTTTTAACCTAATTTTTAAATGTATTTTCAAGTTATAACGTATATTTTAAGCCTTTGCTTTCTCTTTACATCACTTATAATATACACACCCAATACTTTATATTCCTCTATATCACATGCGATACATAAACTGTAATTTATATAAAAACCTTTAAAAATTTTTTATTTTATATTATTATGTATCACATATGATATACAAACGTCTATAGTATTAACTGTGTATCTCTTATGTAATATACGATACAAGCAAAGTGTTAAACCATTGTGGCTGGTTTGGTTTGGAACACTATAGTTTAATATTTTACTTCACGAGGGTTAATGAGAGCGGGACCTACTGCTTACTCGATCCCGAACGGCTACGAACATCCGTGCCATCAGTGGGATTCGAACCCGAAAGGAAGCACCATCGTTTGGTTAAAGTATTATGTCATCTTCAACCTATAGTAATAATTTATGTACTATTTTAAAATTTTTGATATGTAAAAAAAATAGATAGCTCATATAAGAAAAATAGCATGTTTTCAACTGTATGAGGAGGTATAAAAATTTATCTTTGATACCGAAAAATTTATTTTAGTTTGAAATTGGAGCTATTAAGTGATTTTAAGTGTAGAAAAAAATTCATAACAATGCATGTAATTCTTTGACAGTAAATATGTAAATTATAAAAAATCACTTGTTGAGAAAAAGGACTTAAAATTTCATTGACAATGTATTTTCTATGTTTATTCTGATACATTTTTGTCTACATCCCATTAAGTTACAGGTATTTTTTCTATGGAGTTTTTTTAATTGTGCAAAAGGAACTATACATTTATATATATATATATATATATATATATATATATATATATATATATATATATATATATATATATATATATAGATATATAGATATATAGATATATATATATACATGTATATATATATATGTATATATATTTATATATGTATATATATTTATATGTATATATATATATATATATATATATAATATATAATATATATATATATATATATATATATATATAATACATGTATATATATATATATATATATAAATATATATATATATATATATATATATATGTATATATATATATATATATATATATATATATATATATATATATATATATATATATATATATATATATATATATATATATATATATATATATATATATATATATATATATATATATATATATATATATATATGTAGGCTTCTTATTTCAAAAATAGCTCCAAACTCCTTCGCTCCGAAATAATTTATTAAGACATTTTGATGGAGCACATCACACACAAACAAAAACATAAAATACATAATCATTTTCCAGGATCATGGCGCGAGAGTCGAAAAAAGTTATCATACACCGAATACATCAACAATCGTCTCAGCTCTATCTTCTGTGGGGGAAGACTATGGGCAAAAGGGTCGTGAAGACGGCAGCGCCACTGTCATCACCGTGTCGGAGAGGCGCGACCGAGCCCACATATATATTTTTTTTAAATTGATATCTCAAAAGTTGAAGGTTAGTTAAAAATATCAAATAAGTAAATTAGCTGCTTAATCTTTCCCTCTGTTCTTTTAGTGTCTGTTTTTTACAAAAAGTGTGGGCACTATCAGGTAAATAATATGTCTTTTAACGACGCTAAAGCGTTATTTTATGAACTTATATAAAAATACTCATTGCCTAAGAAACACGGTAGGGAATAGAATGTAAACTTGTTGTTGTTGTTTCTGATTCCACTTGGACAAACCATGCACCATTTGAGCCGTACTCTGTAAGGCAAAGGTGTAAGCCTTTCGTTTTAACGAGCACAGCTATGGTGAAAGGAGGATTTTGCTCAAGTGGGTCCTCTTAATTTTGAAGTAGGGACCAAGCAGAAGGCCCATAAGATTGGTCTGCCACCCCTAGTAATGTTTGAGAGATTGGAGGGCATTGGGACCACGAACATATTTTACGTGTTCCAATCACCTTCCAGTAACGAGATCGTTGCCTTTGCAGGCTGAGGTACCGTAGCTTAGCATGTAAACTGGTACCAGTTTAGTTGAATCGGTACCAGTACAGTACTGGTACCGATTTAGATCAGTAATATAATGGATTAATTAATACTAGAAGTAAAATGCTTGGGATCTAAATCTGACCTCATCACATCTTTTGTAAAGGGGAGAGGACAATAAAAATTATTTCAACGGTTTTCGTCTTGTGCGGTATTCTCGGGCGGGGTTCTAATTCCAGTCCCAGATTATAATCACGTTTTCGTACATGACACTAAATAAGAATGTACCTTTATGGAGTTATTTATGAGTCCCTAAGGGACAGTGCCCAATTTGAAGTTGTAAGGTTTTTCCCCGTTGGCGGTTTCAGGGCGGGGTTAAGGAGACCAATTAAGATTTTTACAACTATCCCGATTGGAAGAAAAGAAGAAATTGGGGACAAAGATGAAATTAATATAAAATAAGAAAAGTCTAGTAAAAGGTGTTCGAAAGTGGAGTCGAGTCGAGTCGAGGAGACAAGTCCGACGGTCGGTGTTCGAGGGTGGAGTCGAATGAAGGAGAGCAGAGAGATCATAAGTCGCAGAAGACGATTTTGACAGTGAGACTTCGGGTATCCAAGTAGAATAGCCTTGAGTTCGACAGAGACTCCGGAAACATTTGGAACATCTCGCGGCTACCAGCAGTGTTCCTGTGTCAAATATTACGGCCGCACCTCAAATAATCAGAAGGAAGCCCCTGACCAGACAGACGGAAGATCCCAGACACATACCCAGTCATGATTAGCTCTCAACCAGCAGTGTTACTGGCACACCATACTTACCCACAAAGGTACCCCTTGTTACATATATATGAAACTGAGATTAGGTCCTCTCTCTCTTATATATATATATATATATATATATATATATATATATATATATATA
Source organism: Pardosa pseudoannulata (assembly GCA_032207245.1). Lineage (NCBI taxonomy): Eukaryota > Metazoa > Arthropoda > Arachnida > Araneae > Lycosidae > Pardosa > Pardosa pseudoannulata. Next base: position 49,618,413 of record CM063508.1, read on the forward strand.
TATATATATATATATATATATATATATATATATATATATATATATATATATATATATATATATATATATATATATATATATATATATATATATTATTTAGCTAATTGATGGAAAATTATTGTCAGACCTATTAGTATGGTATCTAATTTGAAAGTGTTGATAAAGTAAATTTTATGAAGATAGAATGAGTTTGTGTGTATATAGATGTATATATATCATTATAATAAATTTACTTTTTTTATTTTAATCTGATTTCAGTTACTTTTAATTTAGCTTTTTTTTTTAGTTTATTTTCTTATTTTAAGTCTGTAGTCTCTCAGAACCTGTGGTTGAATTTAGTACTTAAATATTTTACACAACGCAACCAAAATAATACTTAGTCTTTGTGACTAACCAAAATAAATACCACTATAAATTTGATCACAGGTTAATACCTAAATATAAACGAGAGCTACACGACACCAGGTAAACCCGAAGAATCATGTAAAGTTACTTCCAGTTTCCGGGAGTAACCCATACTTATAGAAAACTACAGTTTTACTATAATGTACATATTCAAAATTTGATTTCTCTATAACCAAGACATACTACAATTATCTCGTTCAGATGCGGTCTCACAC
>CM063508.1:49624032-49634032 GCA_032207245.1 Pardosa pseudoannulata
CCGTAGGTCCCCATCTCATTAGAACTTGAGTAGCAAAACAGTAGCCCGTATCACTTTCAACCATTCAACCAGGGAGAATACAATTCTGATTCAAGTAGTCTTAAAATACGGCCTCAAGTAGCAACCTTTCTCTGTACTTACATAATATATTTTACTGTAAAGTTGGGCACCTGAATCTGGTCAGTTCGGGGTAAATCAAGGAGTTATGAAGTATCATTAAATAATCGGATATCTTGATCCTCATCCATCTAGACGATGGTTTTATTTTCTCTTCGAAGGTCATTGACAGAAAACTATACAGGAGGTTAAATTTTCTACTTAAATAAAAGCCAGGTAGTAACAGTTCATGGTAAATCTAGGAGCTATAAAGTAGAATTAAATATTTTATGTCTTGATCCTCATCCAATTAGACGATGGTTTTATATTCTCTTCGAAGGTCATTGACAGAAAACTATACAGGAGGTAAATTTTCTATTTAAATAAAAGTCAGGTAGTATCAGTTCATGGTAAATCAAGCAACTATGAAGTATCATTAAAATATTGGATATCTTGATCCTCATCCAGCTAGATGATGGTTTTAGTTTCTCTTGCCAGGTCATTGACAGAAAACTATGCATAAGGTTAAATTTTCTACTTAAATAAAAGCCAGGTAGTATCAATTCTTGGTAAATCAAGGAGCTACGAAGTATCATTAAAAAATTGGATATCTTGATCCTTATCCAGCTAGATGATGGTTTTAGTTTCTCTTGCCAGATCATTGACAGAAAACTATACATAAGATTAAATTTTCTACTTAAATGAAAGTCAGGCAGTATCAGTTCATGGTAAATCAAGAAGGAGCTATGAAGTAGTATTTAAAATGTTGGATATCTTGTTCCGTATCCAGATAGATGATAGTTTTAGGTTCTCGTCGCATGTCATTGACAGAAAACTATACATATGGTTAAATTTTCTGCTTAAATAAAAGTCAGGTAGTATCATAATACTTTCTTACTAAATTCCAAGTTACATTTTAAAAAGTTACCTATAATTAATACACGAGCTAGAGAGAAAAGGGGTTCAATCTTCGACCAAGTTTGGTTTGGTTTGGTTAAGAGAGCTACGGCCTACTCTTTTACACACAGAGGCTAATGAGACCGGGACCTACTGCCAACCTTCAACCAAACCCTAATTTTCCAACTTATATATAACTAGAAGCATAAAAACTTCAAATGTTCTCTAAAACATAAGTTTGTTTTATTGCTTATTTACGCTGATTCTTTTATCACTGAGTATACACATCTTCACTGTCACCAGTAATAAAAATGCAAAACTTTTTCAAGTAAAAACACATTTGTTTCATAAAAGAGCTTATTAGTACAAGTAAGAGTATATTTTAGGAAAATATATGTATTTTAAGCTAAAAATAAACGAAATTGATTAAAACATGCCACTCGCATTTCTATTTACCATTCTCTGCCAATTATTTATTCTCGTGTCACGCATTGTAATTTATTTAGGTATTTGTATCATGAACTGTGTATAAAAAACGACATATCTGTGGAACATTAAAAATTGTCCTACAGAAGCACAAAACTTCCAAACCATAACCCTTCAGGAATTGTTTCCTAGCTACGACTCTATCTATAATATGCCATTTTCTCTTCATAATAATCATTATTTCTCAAACTGGCTTGTCTCTTTTTTAATCTCACGTTACCTATCCATTTACGAGTGTATTAGGTGGGATAAATATAGGAACGATTGTAAAGTTTTATTTACTTCAAAAAATATTTAAGATAGACAGTTAATTTTTGTTTGTTATTATTGGGTTTAGTAGCAGAGTGATGACAAGAAATGCACAGTAGAATTATACAACATTTTAATTAAACGATCACGGACAATTATACACAACACATCACGAACATTCCAAAAACTACACTACACAGTTACAAGTCATACGCAGTACCATAAAAGGTGTAGCGCTCCAGTCGAGTTAGGATAATCCACTTCACATAGAGGTAGAGTAAATAACGAGGCATTGACAAATATAAAATACAGATATAACCTAACAGTTATTTTCAGACTTCTGTGGATAGCTATGCATTTCTCTTAGTACTTTTCAACCGTTCTAAGACAACTCATTGCATAAGCTTGTAGAATTACATTGTTTAATATTCTCCATACTGCGAGTTGCTCTAATTTAAGGCTTCCTGAAACCAAACAAATCAACATAAATGTCTCTAATTTACAACATTGTGTACATAAAAATCAGTTAATATGCAGAATAAATCTTATCCATATATATATATGTTAATTCTTATCTATAATTAAAACTTTATGATACCAATAAGAGTACTTTATTCATGCTCTTATTTCTTCTTCTTTACTATCACAACGGCGCTTTATAGTCCTTGGCTGCCTCAACCCACGCTCACTCCAGTGTGGTAAGCTCAAGTAACTTCGATATGACAATATCGGGGCTCAAGCCTTACTGAAAGAGAATCTCCTATTTTATAGTATTTCAGGTAGATGTACTACTTTTTATACAATTTTTACAGTGTTCTTGAAGTTACTATAGCCCAAACAGTTTGCCTCGAAATATCTCCAAAGTCCCTCCGAACGCTGGCCGATTGGTTAGGGAGCTGATCGTCGGTACCGGAGTTCGTGGGTTCAAACCCAACTATGGCATGGATGTTCGTAACCGTTCGGAATCGGCTTTAAGCAGTAGGTCCCGGTCTCATTAGTCCTCGTCTGCAAAACAGTAGAACGCAGTGCTCCAAAACCAAACCAAGTCTCCAAAGTCGTTAGATGAGAAATAACTCACCAATTATGTTGATTTCTCTCAACCATTGATTTATCATAACCAAAACCACAAAAGACAACTCCCGAAGTAAGTTACGACTTACAAGCACACAATTAGCAACAATAATACTGATTGTTCGTAATATTGATTCATAAAGATAATTATACCTTAAATTTATTTGTTGTTTTTTCCCATTGTAAGAAATCTGTTAACTGTACTGCTTTAAAACTTTTAGTCCTGCATTCACAAACTATTTCGAAACATAATACATGGTGATAATAACTGATGTTCCAAAACAAATTAATATTTATTTTACTTTGTGACCTGAATTTAGACTACATTTAAGAAGGTCAGCAGCGTCATAATGGTCTTAACAAATTCAGTTACATCTGCAAGTTTCTTTAACAAGAAGCTGCTAACCTGTTTCCCAGTTCTATTCGCTAGTCCCATTCAGAATGCTCCATAATAGGGCTGTAATTTCAAGAACGAGGCAGGTAAAGGCACCGCTTTATATTCGAGAACATCTCACTTTTATGCGAAAGCGCACTTGTTAAATGGTTACTCTCTTCAAATAAAAATTTTTATGTTCTTGAAACTAACTCCGAAAAATTGATAAACCAAAAACGAAAGATACAAGTACGGACAATAAAACTGATTGTTCCCCAATATGGGAAAAAAACTGGCAAAAAGTAATTGGAAAAAAATAAAAAAAAAAAAAATTAATAAAATGAGGAAAAAAACAAAAAAAAGAAAGGCGAAAAGCGATTAGCAGAAGGGCTGTAAAAAAAAAAAAGGAAAAAAAAATGGGCAAAAAAAAAGGAGAAAAGAAGAAAAAAAGAAGAATGATCACATAAAAAAAAAGACAAAATAAAAAAAGGGGTAAAGGGGAAAAAAAAAAAAGGGAAAAATATATAAAAAAAAAAATAAAAAAGCAAAAAAAAGAAAAAAAGGGAAAACATAAGGGAGAAAAAAAAAATAAATAAATAAGGGAAAAAAAAAAAAAAAAAAAAAAAAGAAAAAAAAAAAACAAAAAAAAAAAAAGGGGGCAAAAAAAAACGAAACAAAAAAAAAAAAAAAATAAAAAAAAAAAAAAGGGGAAAGAAAAAGAAAGGCAAGAAAAAAGAAGAGGGAAGAAAAAAAAAAAAAAGACGAAGGATAAAAGAGGAAAAAAGAAAGGGGCAAAAAAAAAAAGAAAAAGGTAAAAAAAAAAAAAGGGGTGAAGGGTGGAAAAAAGGGCTTTCAGAAAAAAAAGGGGGAAAAAGAGGCCAAAAAAAAAAAAGGCAAAAAACAAAAAAAAGGGGATAAGAAAAAACAAAAAAAAAGGGAGGGAAAAAAAAACAAAAAAGGCAAAAAGGGGTAAAAAAAAATGAAAAAAAAAACGAAAAAAAGGCTAAAAAACCACAAAAAAAGAAAGACAGAAAAAGGGCAGAGAAAAAAAAAAAAAAAAAAAAAAAAAAAAAAAAAAAAGGAAAAAGAGAAAAAATAGGGGTAAAATATATTCGAAAAATAAAAATGGACAAAAAAAAAAACATAAAGTCTAAACCGTCTTCATAATTTAGGTAAAGTCTCACGTATTTCTCCATGACTCTGCAGTATAATTTCGAAGAATAAAGTATAACATAAATAAAGTGCGCTTTTGAAAAATTTGTAAAATAATATTGAACTATACTGTTTTAAAATCTAAATATTTATGTTCTATGTCAAAAATAGATAATTCAGATTATTAAATTAACCGATGGCCTAATATAGATTGGTAGATTCCTTTTATTTATCGCATGAGATATGAATAATTTTAAGAATGACGGACGTAATATAATCATTGTTACAAAATAATTTACTCCTGAAATGTTCAGCGAGAAGTTTTTCCTAATATTTTCTCCTTTCATGTTACAATCAATTTTATTTTCATCTTGTCGAAAAAATGGCTGAAGAGTAAGGCTGTGTGGTGAGGACCAAAGTTCGTGGCTTCAAATCTACAGATTAATCTACAGATTGGATGTTCGTATCCATTAGGTATCGGAATGGCTTTAAGGTGTAATATTGTCCAAAATGTAATAAAATCCAGTTATTTCTGTAAGTCTGAAAATTGACCATAATTCTCAAAACTCCTTGCGGATGTTAGTATTTAGTACGTGTTTTAGAATTGGTTTTGGATCATCATATATAAATGTATTTCATATTTTTGTTTGGTTTGGTTTGGAATGCTACAGTCTACTTTGTGCAACACGAGGGCTAATGAGACCGGGACCTACTGCTTAAAGCCGTGTACTACCTGTAACCAGCCACCCACCCAAAGTCGTGTGTAGGGTGTTGAATTGCTGGTTCGGTTTGACCATCCGACAACAATGCGTTATGCAGGGGCCAAGTCAGCATTCCGCCCATAAAATTTAAAATAACCAAAAAAACTGCTTAAAGCCGAATTTGAACGGCTACGAACATCCATGCCACAGAAAGTTTCAAACCCACGAACTCCGGTTCCGAAGTCCAGAACCCTAACCATTCGGCCATCGTTCGGCATTTCCTATTTTATTAAAAATAAATGAAATTTAAAATATTTTTTACCATTTCCACATATTTCAAAGCTTAAATTACTCTTCCGTTTTCGTAAAGACAAATTTTTTTTCATTCCTATCTATTGTAATGAATCTGATTTGAAGTGCTTTAAAATCTAAATTTATATACTATATTCCTTAAATATTTCTAGACATAACAGATTATGAAATGAACCCATGTTCTGAAATATAATGTTTTCCTTTCCTTTAAAAGCGTGGTATCTAATGGACTTTAAAATGGACAGCCCCGACATAATAGTTTGAATAAATACCTTTACTTCTGCTAGTTTCTATAGCTTCTAATATGTTTACCAGCTCTGTTCTTTCCTTCCATTCAGAGTGACCCATAATAGGGTCGTAATTTGAAGAATGAGGCAGGTAAAGGCATCACTTTATATTCTGGAGCATCTATCTTTTATGCGAAGACGCTCTCGTTAAATATTTACTCTCCTCAAATACAAATTCAAATTCCATTCAACGCGATGACACTAAAAGTGGTCTAAGGGCTCTTTATGATTTCGGTTACCCTCACGTCTCGATGATTCCCCATTATAATGTCAACGAATAAAGTATAAAATGAATAGACAAACGAGGTGTGCCGAGACAAGGGGAATTATACTGTTGTATATTTAATATTGAATTATACTGTTTCAAAATCTGAATTTGTATGTACGCTCCACTTGAAAAATAGTTGATTCATTACATATGGACAATTCATATGATTCCGATTATGACATTAATCAGTGTCCTAAAACAGAATGTTAATTGCCTTTCATTTATCGCATAACATAGGATTTCTCTTAAGAATGACAGACACAATATTATAGTTGTTACAAAATAATTTACTCCTGTTCCTTTTCGATGTTTCGTTTTCTCAAATGATGCCTTGCGTTAATGTAGCAGATTTCGTAGTTTCGAGTCTAGATTTTGGATTGGATGTTTGTATCCATTAGTTTTAATGTTCAGGGTGTAGTTATTCTTCATGTTTCAAAAACTGACCGTAGCTTTACGTAGTGGAATTAGCTCCTTGTGGATCATAACGTAGTTTTAATGTTTTAGTTCTGAGTATAATTATTCCTCATGTTTCAAAAATTGACCTTAGCTCTACGTAGAGGATTTGGCTCCTTGTAGACCGTAGCGTAGTTTTAATGTTTTAGTTCCGGGTGTAGTTATTCCTTACGTTTTAAAAATTGACCATAGCTCTACGTAGCCGACTTAGCTCCTTGTGGACCATAGTGTAGTTTTAATGTTTTAGTTTCCGGTGTAATTATTCTTCATGTTTCAAAAATTGACCGTAGCTCTACGTAACTGACTTAGCTCCTTGTGGAGCGTAGCGTAGTTTTAATATTTTAATTCCGGGTGTAATTATTCCCCATGTTTCAAAAATTGACCGTAGCTCTACAAACTCAATGTAGATTAGTTTTTAATACAACGGTCTAAAATATATTTTAATATTGGTTAAGAAACATTGTACAGTAATATAATCAAAGTTAAAAAGTAAGTAAATAAATAAAATAAAGTTGAATGCAAGTTATAATATATCTGCATACTTCAAAACCATATAATTATGTTCTGTTTTCGTAAATACAAACATTTCTTATTCTTTTTTCCCTTTCCATTGTAATGATTCTGTTAATTATTTTTTTTAATTTTAATTTACATGCTCTACGCAGAAATATTTCTACATGTAACAAATAATGAAATAAATTCCTATTTTAAAACATTATAATATTTTCCTTTACTCTAAAAGCGTGGAATCTGACGGATTTTAAGAAGGTCACCCACGTCACAATAGTTTAGATAAGTTCGTTTACTTCAGCAAGTTTCTATAAGGAGAAGCTCCTAATGTGTTTACAAGTTCTGTTCACTCCTTCCATTCACAATGACCCGTAATAAGGCTGTAATTTGAAGAATGAGGCAGGTAAAGGCATCACTTTATATTCCGGAGCATCTCTCTTTTATGCGAAGACGCACTCGTTAAATATTTACTCTCTTCAAATACAAATTCAAATTCCATTCAACACGATGACACTAAAAGTGGTCTAAGGGCTCTTTACAATTTCGGTTACTCTCACGTCTCGATGATTCCGCATTATGAAGTCAACGAATAAAGTATAAAATAAATAGACAAAAGAGGTGTGCCGAGACAAAGGGAATTATACTGTTGTTATACTAGCGTTATATACTAGTTGTTATACTATAATATTGAATTATACTGTCTCAAAATCTGAATTTTTATGTACTTTCCACGTCAAAAATAGACGATTCATATGGTTCATCAGTGTCTTAAAATAGAATGTTAATTTCCTTTCATTTATCGCATAACGTATGATTGCTCTTAAGTATGACAGACACAATATATTAGTTGTTACAAAATAATTTTGTCCTGTTACTTTTCGATGTTTCTTTTCCTGAAATGATGCCCAAATGGCAATGCCTTGCATTACGCAGCAGATTTCGTGATTTCGAGTCTAGATGTTGCATTGGATGTTTGTATCCATTACTTTTAATGTTTTAATTCCGATTGTGGTTATTCTTCATGTTTCAAAAATTGACCGTAGCTCTGCGTAGCGGACTTAGCTCCTTGAGACAGTAGCTTAGTTTTAATGTTTTAGTTCAGGGTGTAATTATTCCTTATGTTTCAAAAATTGACCGTACCTCTAAGTAACGGACTTAATTCCTTGTGGACCTTAGCGCAGTTTTAATGTTTTAGTTCCAGGTGTAATTATTCCTCATTTTTCAAAAATTGGCTATAGCTATACGTATCGGACTAAGCTCCTTGTGGACCGTTTTAATGTTTTAGTTCCGGGTGTAATTATTCCTCATTTTTCAAAAATTGGCTATAGCTATACGTATCGGACTAAGCTCCTTGTGGACCGTTTTAATGTTTTAGTTCCGGGTGTAGTTATTCCTCATGTTTCAAAAATTGACCATAGTTCTACGTAATGGACTTATCTCCTTGTGGATCATAGCGTGGTTTTAATGTTTTAGTTACAGGTGTAGTTATTTCTCATGCTTCAAAAATTGGCCGTAGCTCTACGTAGCGGACTTAGCTCCTTGTGAACAGTGGCGTAGTTTTAATGTTTTAATTCAGGATGTAATTATTCCTCATTTTTCAAAAATTGGCTATAGCTATACGTATCGGACTAAGCTCCTTGTCGACCTTAACGCAGTTTTAATATTTTAGTTCTGGGTATAATTATACCTCGTTTTTCTAAAATTGACTATAGCTGTAAGTAGCAGACTTAATTCCTGGTGGACCGCAGAGTAGTTTTAATGTTTTAGTTCTGGGTATAATTATTACTCGTGTGTCAAAAATTGACCGTAGCTCTAAAACCTCAATGCATATTAGTTTTTAATACAATGATCAAAAATATACTTTAATATTTTTTTAGAATTATTATAAGGGAATAAAATGAAAGCTAAAAGTAAATAAATAAATAAAATAAAGTTGAATGCAAGTTATAATATTTCTGCATACTTCAAAACCATATAATTATGTTCTGTTTTCGTAAATACAAACATTTCTTATTCTTTTTTCCCTTTCCATTGTAATGATTCTGTTAATTATTTTTTTTTAATTTTAATTTACATGCTCTACGCAGAAATATTTCTACATGTAACAAATAATGAAATAAATTCCTATTTTAAAACATTATAATATTTTCCTTTACTCTAAAAGCGTGGAATCCGACGGATTTTAAGACGGACACCCACGTCATAATAGCTTAGATATATTCGTTCACTTCTGCAAGTTTCTATAAGGTGAAGCTCCTAATGTGTTTTACCAGTTCTGTTCACTCTTTCCATTCACAGTGGCCCGTAATAAGGTCGTAATTTGAAGAATGAGTCAGGTTATTTCATCACTTTATATTCCGGAGCATCTCTCTTTTATGCGAAGACGCACTCGTTAAATATTTACTCTCTTCAAATACAAATTCAAATTCCATTCAACACGATGACACTAAAAGTGGTCTAAGGGCTCTTTACAATTTCGGTTACTCTCACGTCTCGATGATTCCGCATTATGAACTCAACGAATAAAGTATAAAATGAATAGACAAAAGAGGTGTGCCGAGACAAAGGGAATTATACTGTTGTTATACTAGCGTTATATACTAGTTGTTATACTATAATATTGAATTATACTGTCTCAAAATCTGAATTTTTATGTACTTTCCACGTCAAAAATAGACGATTCATATGGTTCATCAGTGTCTTAAAATAGAATGTTAATTTCCTTTCATTTATCGCATAACGTATGATTGCTCTTAAGTATGACAGACACAATATATTAGTTGTTACAAAATAATTTTGTCCTGTTACTTTTCGATGTTTCTTTTCCTGAAATGATGCCCAAATGGCAATGCCTTGCATTACGCAGCAGATTTCGTGATTTCGAGTCTAGATGTTGCATTGGATGTTTGTATCCATTACTTTTAATGTTTTAATTCCGATTGTGGTTATTCTTCATGTTTCAAAAATTGACCGTAGCTCTGCGTAGCGGACTTAGCTCCTTGAGACAGTAGCTTAGTTTTAATGTTTTAGTTCAGGGTGTAATTATTCCTTATGTTTCAAAAATTGACCGTACCTCTAAGTAACGGACTCAGCTCCATGATAATAGTAGAGAAGTTTTAAAATTTTAGTTCCGGGTATAGTTATT
>CM063508.1:49644032-49646532 GCA_032207245.1 Pardosa pseudoannulata
CAACATGGCAGATTTTTTTAACCCCTTCCTGGTTTTTCGCGAGCTGAACTCGGGCAGGCGAAATGTACCATCCTGGCTCATCCTGAGTGTAGATCGGGCACTGTGCAATCAGTTTTTCCCGAATTATTTCACATGTGCTTTTTATGGTTTCGAATGCTTTTGTTTACCTTTCTGGCTTCTAGATTATTTGCTGCTCAAAGAGAGACAGCAGAGGGAAGAAGGTAAGGAGAGAAACAAGTTCTACTGTCCAGATTGCGATGTTGGACTCTGTGCAGTACCGTGTTTTCGATTGTATCATATCCGACCAAATTTTGATTAATAATTTCATTATCATTTATGTAAATGCATAGGATATAAATATAATTTAATTTAAGATAAAAGCTAGGTATTTTAAGCTTTATATTTATAGTTCGTGTGAATTGACCCTAAAGTCTAATGATTTCTGCCGTACAGAAAGCCAACTATACATGTAAATTACTCATTTATTTAAACTGATTATTTTACATTAATTTTTAGGAAATTTTGTATGCAAATGATGCTATTATGTTTAAAAAGTTATGTATGTATAAAAATAAGCATAAAAAATTGACATTTTTGACCCATAATCCCGAAATAAAATGAACCGGGAAGGGGTTAAAAAGCAGTTGGAAAATGATTAAGCATTAATTTTTCATACTGATACAGTTTCTTTTTAGCTGGAAAGAAAATGGAGTTATTTTATCTAATCAAGACAATGAAAACTTGGATGTTGTTTTAAAAACAATATATTTTGCTATTTACCGAAACACTTTAACACCTTGATTCTTAGATATCTTCCTGTCAGTAAATATTTTTGAATATAGAATAAGTCTAGATATCTAAATCTTATAAATTTATACTAATCTTCAAAAAGCATGGCTACAATGCCATTATAAGACCAATGGGTGCCCCTTTAGTGGATAAGGTCCCCTGTCTAGTAAATCGGTCCTTGCTGGAATACTGTTATTAACAGTTACAAACATCCAAGTCAGCAGGAGTACCTAAATCCAGGAATTGAAAATAACCGCCTTATGCCTCTTGCTTATTTATGAAATATACTTAATGCGTTAATAACGTGCACGCCACACAAAAGTAATCAATACTTTACAGTCAACAGAAAATGTCAACTAACTCCGTTTTAAATGCAATTAAAATATTTATAAATATGCTTTTGTGTAATATTTTATAATTGCGCTTAAGGTTAACTAGTCACTTTCTATAATTCTGTGAAGCATGTTTAAAATTTTATACTTTACCCTTCTGTTGAGTAAATAGAGCATTTAAATAAAATATTTGTTTGTGCACTACGAAATAATTTTCTGTCTAACCACAGCTATTTCTACTTTAATAAATGAACATGGTTTAGCGATAAAAAATTAATGGGATGACTTGATCAAAATTCATTTAAAATTTTGAAAAGTATAGTCTTGCACCAAGTAACTAAGATGGTAGGAATAAATAAATGGACGAAACACTTGCTGGCAGGCAATCAGTAATTTAGATTTTTCTACGTTTTTCATTCATAAATTGATGTTTAAAAGGATGCTATTTTGCTAAAAGTTCTCAAATAACCATCACTGTCAAATTCAGTGACGCAGTATTTTAAAATATTCATGGACCATAATGATTCTTTTTAAGGACTAGCATATAGCCCGTCATATGACGGGATCAGGAATGCTGTACTAAATACAGCAATAATCATGTCGTGGTAAATATGATCAAATAAATGCTTACATTTAGATTTTACATTTTAGATCTTACAGATATCAATATATCTTTCAATTTTTCATTCTAACACAGTACCACCCTACCGGCAGGGCTAAAGGATCTTTAGCCTCCAAGGTTGGAACTTTTGCTTGTACTAGTTAAATCAATTCATATCAGAACCGTCTACTCAAATCAGTTTGACGGATGAAAAGAAATATTTTTAAGAAGTTAGGCTATTTTGCTTTGCGAGTAATGATTAACTTAACACCTTACACATAATAATAGTGACAGAAAATACAATAACTTATGAAGGGGTGCGCGTTATTGCTAGTAGACTATGAGCATCAGCCTTTGTGGTTGGCAATTTTGCTTGCGCTGTCAAATCAGTTCATATCAGTTTCGTCTATTCAGATCAGTTTGACAAATGAAATGAAATACTTTTTTAAGTAATTAGTTATTCTAATCTGACGATTAATAATTATCTTTACACCAACACCTTAACAAGGTGTAAAGTTAATTGATTTGATTGGTTTGGAGTGCTACGATCTACTTTTTTGTGACACGAAGACTAATGAGACTAGGACCTACTGCTTAAAGCCAATTCCGAATGGTTTCGAACATACATATCATAGTGTGATTCGAACCTATGAACTCTAGTACCAAAGATCAAAGCCTTAACCATTCTCTTATCTTTCGGCCTAAGACATAGGAATAGTGACAGAAAATACATTTTCTTATGAAGGGGTGCGCGCTATTGCTAGTAGCCGACGGGCTC
>CM063508.1:49651532-49754615 GCA_032207245.1 Pardosa pseudoannulata
TAAAGAAGGATGGCAAAGGACTATTAAAAATGCTTTTATTCAGATTTGATTTTTCTAATTAAATATTGTCGAATTGAGATATTGAGTACTGAAACTTAAAATAAAGAAAAATGATAAATAAATTATAGTACAAATAGTTACCTAATTAAAAAATGTAAAAGGTGAGAAAAATGCTACAATTTGGTTTCAAAATAAAGTACATAAAGCTGATTTATTTAAAATAAATTTAAAAAGAAAAAATGCAAAACATACAGACATCCAGCCGGATATCCGGTTGAAACTCTGGCCAGATATCCGGTATCCGGCCAAACTGACATCCGTTATATTCCTAATTTTGACCATCAATATTGACTAGTTTCAGATAAGAATATTTTAACTTTTAATCTTAATAGATCCCTTTTGACCATCCCTGTATGCACGTTGACTAATTTCTTTGTGAATTAAGCATATCACATAATTGAAAAAAGATTTTTCGCAGAAATTTGAAATTCTATAATTAGGACTCTTACGGCATCTCTCTAGTAAAAATTTCTTTATAAAGCCTGTTAACGTTCTTGGGAGTAACTAGAAAACAATTAGTCGTAGAATGTTGAAATTTTGTATTTAGAACTGTTGTAACATTTAGTACTGCACCTTACTTTTTGATTGCAATATACAAATTATATAATGAAAAATCTCAATATATCAGGAATAACATTACCTATCTAAACCAATTTTGACTTAGCATGCAGTTAAAACAATTTTTTTAAGTTGAATGCTTGAAATCCATTTTTAAAAGACAAAAATGAAAATATATTATTTGCAGGAAATAATTGTGAATCTTTATTGTTTATAGCATATAGACTGAAACAATCTGGTGTTTTTCTCTCCCTCCCTCGTTCTTTAGGTTCCACTCTGTAGGATTCATAAGTTCCTCTTTTTCTCACTTCCAATTATCTCCAAGGTCACATGACTTCATGTGGCATGCCTTGGCTTTACGACAATGCCCATTATTTCCTGTAGCTGGATGCATATACGTGTGAAGGACAGTGAAGAGAACAGAGAACACATAAACATGTGGGAAACCAACGGGGTTAATACACAGCTACTACTGCAAAGCGCCTCCTGATTGCAAAAGACACTTGTCAAACAGTTGTGTATAGACGTGTAGGGCAATTATATGGCAAGTGGATTTCCGACTTTCCCCTGGGAACGGAACGAAAAATTCCTTATTCATTCTTTAGGGTCTGGGCAGCCTTTTTATAACAGAAGACCGTCTTATCTTTCCATTCAAAGCATCGGACTATCACTAAATTCCTATTACCATCTCACGAACAGAAAAGAACCACTTGTACTCGGAAGGGCACATGTTATGCGATCGTGAACTACCTGGTGTTTACAGTCTTTATATACTTTTCTTTTAGAATTTTCAAAATTCTTTTCCAATAAAAGAAAATATTCTGAGGGACAGTACATAACAAACTTATCGCGAACTTCGCAGACTTTATGCTGCTTATGGTTTTATTGATCTCAGTAAGCCATATCAGCTATCAGCAAAGTTTTCGTACCCTTTTTGCAGTTCTGTTATGTAGCAACAGAATTAAGTTCAACTTTCCGCTAATGAATTTGATCACTTGAAACCCAACTAAAACATGTTGTAGGCCACTGGATATTACAACATTACAAATTTCAAACACTTTTTCCACTAAAAGAAAGTACTCAAGTATTATCTTTTTTATACCATTTTACTATGTTTTCTTGTATTCCACTAACTTCCCTTTGTACTTTTACCCAGGGTCTGCACTCACTGCTTCGACTGTCTCTGTACGGCAACAGGATCAAGTTCATCGACAACCTAGCATTCATTGGTGTAGGGCGCAATCTGACGCGCCTGAACCTGGGGGCGAACCAGTTGACCGCAGTCCCATCTCGACCTCTTCGGGACTTGGGCTCCCTGCAGCGGCTGCAGCTGCACGAGAACAGAATAGCCGCCCTGCTGCCCGAGGAGTTCGCCGCTATGGGCGGGGAGTCCCTGGACGTCCTGGACCTTGCCAACAACCGGGTGCAGCAGCTGCCGCCCAGGGCTTTCATGTCCCTAAAGATGCTCAACTCCCTCGACCTCGAGAGGAATATTATAGAATCCATACACCCCTTTGCTTTCCAAGGAATAGAAGGTGGGTTTGTTTCATCCCTCTTAAACACCTCACTAGATAATTAAAAAATATTCATAACCCTGTACCTGCCAATACTCCCAAGTTAAAACACCATATTTAACTAACATTTTCTCAAAAAAAGTAAAAAAAATATTATATATATATATATATATATATATATATATATATATATATATATATATATATATATATTATATATATTATATATTATATATATATATATATATATATATATATTATATATATATATATATATATATATATATATATATATATATATATATATATATATATATATATATATACATATAATGGAGTCCCAATTCTCCAAAAATATTTGCATAGTACCATTCTAATCTTTTTTCTCAGTTTTAAGACATTAGATTTAATTTTTCATGTACGTTTCAATTCGACTTTTAATTAACTTAATTTCGATGAATGTATATGTATATGTATACGTGTGTATGTGAAGACAGATTTATGTATACATACGTATATATGTATGAATATTAATGACTATGTCATTTTTACACTCACCTGCATCAGGAACATTGTGTCACGAATATGTGATACTGACATGGAAAAAGTGCAAATAATCTCACCAAATCACCAAATGTGGCAATTAGTAATTAATTTGGCAATTTAGTAATTGCAATATGTAAGGGGAAAAAATAAAAAATACATATTTGTGACTTTATTTTATAGTTCACTTAGTTTAAAAAGACAATATAAGATTAGAACATTCTTTTCACACGAAGTATAGAAAGAAAAAGATCTCAGATGTTCAGGGGGAAATTGCTTTCCACCCAAGACCTGCAACACCGAATTATATACTTACATAAATTCTATTGGAAATCATTAGACAAAAATTGTGCTCCAATTTAGAATAGTTGACTGAGGATTCGAACTCGGGTGCCCCAACTCTGATTGCCTCTATCGTGCTCCCAAATTAAAATGATCTACAAAATCTGTGACATTTTTGAGACCAATGTTAATAAAGGAAAGTTGTTAAATGAATAAAAAATATTTCTTTCGGCTGAAAGTTTACAGCTGTTAATACTTAAATCTCAAGATCTGATATCTCAGACTATCAATCCTTTAAGTATCACTAAAATAAAAGTCAGAAATAAGAATTTTATTACTTTACATTTTATGCGGAGCTTATGACAGTACTTTGTACTTATTCAAATGCTGAATAAAAAATCTCAAAGTCCACAATCATCTTGATGTGCCCTAAAAAAATCTTTTCAATTTTTAAATCATTTAAACAAAAAAATATTGCATTCTTTCTCTTCAATCTAAACGAACTTTCATCACTTTTGAATGATCCATAGATGGGTTTACGTCAAATGAACTCGAAATTTAATGCAAGACATTTTATTAGAAGGATTTTAACTACTTTTCATTTACTTTAACGACATATAGAAAATTTCAATCCATAACCTGTAACTGAAACGTGATGAAACAGTAATTTAGTTAATGCTTAAATTATGCGCAAATAAATTGCAGCTGTAATGTTTGTTCAGAGAAACATCAGTGGAAATGAGTTATTGAGCTTTCATTCAAATTTCCTTTTAAAAAAAACAACGCCCTAAACCAGGGCGATCAATGTAGTTTGAAATACCTTTTTTTAATGCTTGGTTCTAATAACCTGCCTTTCAAAAGATAATGAATTTTTTATTGAAGCACGTTTCTGTAATGTCTGTATCATCGAAACGCTTTAAAGATTAATAAACTTAAATCGAGAGTTAAAAGGATATCATTTTATGACTGTAGTAAACGAATTACAGTTACGGATCAGATAGTTCTACTAATTTTTTAGTAAGGACTCAATAGTTACAGAAAATTATTTTTTATGACAAAGAATTACGTTTCAGATTTAGCAGGTTTTTTATGTTTGAAAGGATCTAAAATTTTTCAAATGCCTTTACGCCGACTGTAATTTTAAATGTTACAACTCTCTTAATGTACATTCAGAAAAAAACAATAATATCTTGTTGAAATCTCAATTTAAAGGATAAAAGAATGGTTTTAATCAAAATAAATTAAAATTTTATTAGCTATTAGGAATAAAGGATTCTGTTTTCATTAAGTTGCAGTAAAAATATCTGTTAATATATGCTACCAAAGATTTTATATTTACTTAAGTTTTACAAATTATTATTTTTTTCAATTTTTAATTAAGAGGAATAGAGAACTGTTTACATCATGACTGAAAAGTATTGTTTTCAGCTGAATAGTTTAAAGTAGTGTTTCTAGTGCCTATTCTAAAAAAGAACACGTTCTTTTAAAATCTTTATAATAAAAACTAGGATTTTTAGTTATTGTATTATGTTAAGAATAAATTACTTCAACATTTATCCTTTGGCTGCAATTCACATATAATATACAAATCTAACGCTTTATAATCATGTATATTACATGTGATAATCAATAATATATAGTATAAAATATATAAAAGCTTGTACATGAAATATAGTTCACATATTATATATAAGTGTATAAAACATTAGATATGTTTATCATATATGATATACAAGACAGACAAAAGACTAAATTAATTTTCCCTTTAAATATAAATAATAATTAAAAAAGTGGAATTACAGAATCAAAGGACTCGAATACCACTTCTGAATGGAGATTTCTAGTTGTCAAGAATCTGCGTCAAACAATAGATCTCTGTCAAATTATCTCTTGACAGTGGCCGATTAAGTACAGCGCTACCTTTTGGTACCGGTGTCTAAAGGTTCAAATCCCCTAGCCCTATTAAATATTTGTAGCTGGAACTGGCTTTAAGCAGTAGGTCTCTGTCTTTGGTACCGGTGTCTAAAGGTTCAAATCCCCTAGCCCTATTAAATATTTGTAGCTGGAACTGGCTTTAAGCAGTAGGTCTCTGTCTAATTATCGCTTGATAGACTGTGACCGATATGGCACAGCTCTAACAGTTGGTACCAGAGTCTAAAGGTTCAAATCCCACAACTCTATCAAATGCTTGTAGCTTGAACTGGCTTTAAGAAGTAGGTCTCTGCCTAATTATCGCTTGATAGACTGTGGCTGATTAGGTACAGCTTTTGGTACCGGAATCTAAAGGTTCAAATCCCACAGCTCTATTAAATGTTTTTAGATGGAACTGGCTTTAAGCAGTAGGTCTCTGCCTAATTATTGCTTGTTAGACAATGGCCAATTATGTACATCGCTACCGTTTTGTATCAGTGTCTAAAGGTTCAAATACCACAGCTCTATTAAATGCTTGTACCTGGAACTGGCTGTAATCAGTGGTCACAGTCTAATTATCCCTAGTAAGGCGAAAAATAATGCTGTAGTGCTCTAAAATCCATCTAACTAAACCACTCCCACCTTAATCTCTCATTTAGAAACAAGATGATTCGTCATCCACAGCAAACGAACTCTGTCATCATTTGATAGATTTCTAATAATATGATAGTCATTACTTTCGTTTTTGTATTGCAGTATACTTTAAGATAGTTGCTTTCTGGCTATATTGGATTCTACTAGCTCCCTATGGGAGAAAACTTTTCTACTTCCGGGCGGTATGCATTTGAAGATTTCTTCAAACAAATTTTACCACAGAGTGAAAATTTCTCTAGCGTTATTCGTGACTAATTCCTTAAAAAGAACGAAAAACACGTGCTTCGTTTTAAATTATTTTTTGTAATTGCAATTTTGGTATAGCCTTTGTACAAAAATGATGATATTTATCCAACAAAGTTTTCATAATTTAGTCAGATATCACCATGGAGATTTTTACACTCTATCAAGTATTAAAATTTGTTTAAAGAAATTTTTAACCACCCTGATAAAGAAAAATTTTTCCCATAAGTTAATTCCATGGAGTTTGAGAAATCCCATATGGCCCGGTACGCACCAGTTCAACTTAAACTGATGTACTGTTGGTAGAATTCTTTGCATTCGAAATATATTGACTCCAATAACTTGAATTTCCTTCTTACATTTTCCTCTTCCACTAGATTCTTTGGAATGGTTGAAGCTTGGAGATAATAGACTGGATGACATACCGTCGCTCCCTCTCAAGAATCTCAGCCGGTTAAGGCAGCTAGACTTGAGAGGCAATAACATATCGAGAGTTCGAGAAGATGACTTCTTGCCCTACGGAAAGAATCTAAAGTTTATTTACTTACAAAATAACTGGTAAGACTAAATCATCTATTAGTAAAATTTAGCAAGATAGGGGTTAATTCAACTAATACTGCAACATTCACAACCTCATTTATTTAATTTTTTATCTATTTCCTTCCTCAGTCTTCAAAATCTCTTTCAACTGTTTTTCAACTCTCCTTGACAAAACAGTGTTTCCTTATACAGAAATAAAGGAATTATATTAGTCGAAAAAATCGCTTTTCAAATTTCAACAGAAATACGCATTTTGATCATACCCTATTGACTAGTTGTGACTTTGAGTCTATACGTGCTTATATGGAAACTTTAAATTTGATATTTTAAATCCCATTTAAATACCATCTCGAATGCATTTTGATTACATTTATCATGACGTTTTTACGATACGTAGTCTGTATAGGTTATTATTGATAATACAGTAGAACCTCTTCTTAACGACCCCACGATATAACGACCCCTTCGTTTGAACGACCATCTTAAAAAGTCCCAATTATTTTACCATAGGAATAATGTTTATTTTGAATCATTACAACGACCCCAAGCGTATTATTTTTCGTTAGAGCAACCGCCAATTTTAGGCCACAGAACTCAAGAGCAAGTGGGCTATTTTAAAATTATTGTACTGTGCTGCAACTTCAAGAAACCTGTACTCCTTTCTTTGTGTTTGCTTAAAGGACCCTTTCGTCAAGTACGACATTAATGTCCTAGGTATATGACACTCCAGACACTAATGAAATGACCCAGCTCCTCAGTGTCAAATTTCCGGATCTTCAATTATCTTATGAGTTAGTTGAGGTAGACGAAACTTTACAGTGCTGCTAAAAAATTTGAATGAGGACGATTTTATTGCCCGTATTACCGGAAATGAAGAAATCTGCGATTCCGACGACGGAGAAGAAATCGTCCAAGTTTTTGAAAAAATGAATGAAAAAGAAGCCTTCAATGCAATCAATGCCTTGAGTCAATATTTTGAAGGACAATTTAATTCTGAAGATATTCTTCTGGAATCAGTGATAATGAAAAATTCCCAAATGAACTTGAAACAGGCGTCAATCTTTTTTTCAAAAATTCAGTAATGGAAATATGAATAAATAGAAGTGTTCTCTAGGTATGTACTGTTGAATCATTTCTTTGCTCATTTTTTTTTATTATTTTTTCCATTCGTTACAACGACCTTTCGTTACAACGACCAAATGATGTTGGTACCACAGGAGGTCGTTATACCGAGGCTCTACTGTAATAACCTATGTACCCCTGTAAAAAACGATTCCGAGTGAACTACCTCAAAAAATTATTTTGAGAATTATATTTGTCGTTATAACCAGAATCAAAGCACGTATTATGCATTGTAAATACCAGAAAAGTAATACCACGGAAAAAATCAGGAAAATTCTAGCCGTAATAATAAAAATGTTTAGTTCCTAGGTTTTTAATTTTAAAAATATTTCCTTTGGGTGGTGAATACATATGCAACATTGCAGTGTAATCCAATTTTAATTTCATTTCAATTATAATCTCTAGATTTGGGATATTATTTTGTACCACTTCTATGAATTATATTAGCTTTGGTCAGTATAACTTTTTAATTCTAAAACTAAATACCTAGTAATATTTTAAAACATTAAGATTAGGTCAACGATAGTTTAAAACTGTTTACCCATTGCAAACTTATAGATATATAAGCTTTTGAGATGGCCTTTTAATTATTAGTTTATACATAAATGTCATTCGTATATATATTTAGAGATGATTTAGACATATAAGATAAGTATTTTGTGATATACAACCATCTCCAACAGTTAATTTCAATTAGTATTTCAATTAATTTTTAATTATTGATTTTTTAGTTATTTGTACATATAGAAGATTTAGATACAGAAGATAAGTATTTTGTGAGATAAACCCCTCTCCAACAGTTAATTTTAATTAATTTTCAATTTTATTTTTAATTATTTGTACATATATTGGTAGAAAATTTAAATATAGCAGATAAGTATTTTAGGACATAAAACCATCCCCAACAGTTAATTTCAGTTAATTTCTAACTAGTTTGCAACATTGTAAGCGTCCTTTTAATAATACGCTGCACGTACAGAAATTCTCCATCTTCCCTTGGTTATATTTTATTTTTATCGTTTACGGTGTTGCAACTGGCAACACTGAGTTTTGTTTGTTGTCATGTTGGCATAAGTTAGAACTGAGAATACGAATTATTAACGTTATTCTTTTTGGCTTGCGTATTTGAAAATAAGCTGTCCGTGTTCAAGTTTTCTATCTTCCGGAATATTTTTCTCTGAATAATGATTACTTTTGCATCTGATTTCGAAAACAAATAAGTCTTTAATACTATCGATTTCGGCAGAAGGAAGATATTTAGAAGTCGCAGATCAGTTATGATTGGTGAATATGCATAATGTTGAGAAACGTTATTTTTTAATAAATGACGTCAATAAAACTTCTTGTGTCTGAATAATAAAATAAGTTCTCAAACTTTTAAATATGTCTACGTCAGAATAGAATTATAGAAAAAAAATTGTTTAAAAATCTCTTATGATTTAGAGTGGTGATTGTTCTCAATGTTGCGAAACGTTATTTTTTAACTAATGAGTCAATGAAACTTCATGTGTCTGAATGATAAAATAAGTTTTCAAACTTTCAAATATGGTAACATCTCTATAGAATTTTAGAAAAAAAGAATTGTTTAAAGATCAATTATGATTTAAAGTGGTGAATATGCTTAATGTTGAGAACGTAATTTTTTAATTAATGACGTCAATAAAACTTCATATATCTGAATAATAAAAAAAGTTTTCAAACTTTCAAATATGGCATCGTCAGAATAGAATTTAAAAAAAAGAACTGTTTAAAGATGAGTTATAATTTAAAGGAGTGAATATGCTTAATATTGCGAAACGTTATTTTAATTAATGACGTCAATAAAATTTCATGTGTCTGAATAATAAAATAAGTTTTCAAACTTTCAAATATGGCAACGTCAGAATAGAATTTAAAAAAAGAATTAATTAAAGATCAGCTATAATTTAAAGTTGTGAATATGCTTAATATAAGGCAATTTGTCGCAACGTCATGAACTACTATAATGCCCTTCCTATTCATTTTCATGTTTACAATAGCCAATAGACAAACAATAAACTGCCCTTCCGTTTGAAGCTAAAGCCAGAATTGTCATAATTTGAGAATTTGCCCTAATGCGTGAAATCGCCTTATTGCGAAACGTTATTTAGTTAATGACATCAATAAAACTTCATGAGTCCGAATAATAAAATCATTTTTTAAACTTTCAAATATGGCAACATCAGAATAGAATTAAAAAAAGAACTGTTTAAATATCAGTTATAATTTAAAGTGATGAATATGCTTAATGTTGAGAAACGTTATTTTGATTCATGACGTTAATAAAACTTCATACATCTGAATAATAAAATAAGTTTTCAAACTTTCAAACACGGTAATGTCAGAATAGAACTGTTTAAGTTATGTTTTGAATTGGATTCTTCAGTTTACAAAATATTATGGACAGATATTGTGAATAAATGAATTCTGTTTATAACTTACGCTGTTTTATTCTTCCAGTTGTTACACTTAAAGAAAAAATCTGTGAGCCCGCACAACAGCAATTAAAATTTAATAAAAAAAATTTACCTAAGTCTTACATAAATAGCAATTTTTTCGGGTCCTAAATAACAGGCATACTCAATGGGTTGATTGAACTGTTGATTCTCCCTTGAAAAAAAAAGGGAAAAAAAATTATTATTAAAATACATTCCAATTTTCTGTACACTATCTTAGTTTTGTTTAAACTTATAAGACTATGGGTTTATTCAAACGAAAAATTCAGAATTTAAAACTAAACCAAATATAATCATCTTAAATAGTGGTGATGATTTTTTTCCTTGCAAAGTTTCTAATGAATACCACCTTTTTCATAACATATAAACAGAGAGTTGTTTTCAAGCATTAAATAACTTTTCTAATGTAATCTGATTATTCGAAAGCTGATTCTGGGAAACAAGGCGCACTGAAGAAACAACTAAAAGCTTTTGCTCTTTTTGTGAGTTTTGCAATATGTGCTTAAATTAAGAGCATTAAATGGAGTATTTTTGACTTATTTATAATGTTTTCGCTTTTACGAGGGAATGTAAACTCTTTAGTGCTATCAGTATAATGAACACATGTTAAAATACTATTTAAATAAACCTTCACTTAGAGAGAAGCTCAATTTAAAAAATCTGATGTGAACACCACATTTTTGTGAACCTGTTAAATCATACACATTTTCTGCTGCTCTTCATCTGAAGTCTTCTTATTTGCATGTGAGGTACGTCTTTCCAATTTTTTAATATCTGAGACAGTTACTAAATTGCTAAAATAACACTTTTTATTAACATTTACCAACAGTTAACAAGATATATTTATTTAACAATGAGTAGAGAATCTGGATGAGACCTATAGCCGATTTGATATTCGTTATATTGAGATTATTTCGTTATCTAGATTGTAGATCACAAGTAAAACAATCAAATATTACAATATCCTAAATACAAAATTGTATTCAACAATGAACAGCATATATTTATTCAACAATGAGTAGAGCATCTTACTGCGAACGATAGCCGATTTGATTTTTGTTATATTGATATTTTTCGGTCCTAGAATGAAGATCTCAAGTAAAAACAATCAAATGTTACAATGTCGGAAATACAAAATTGTATTCAATAGTAAATAGTCTATATTAATTCAACAATGAGTAAAGCATATGGATGAGAACGATAGACGATTTCATATTTGTTATATTCAGATTTTTCGTTATCTAGTAAGCAGATCACAAGTAAGGCAATCATATATTACAATATCCTAAATACAAAATTGTATTCAACAATGAACAATATCTATTCATTCAACAATGAGTAATGTGTAGAGCTACTGACTGAGAACGATAGCCTATTTGATATTTGTTATACTGATATTTTTTGTACCTAGATTGAAGATCTCAACTAAAAACAATCAAATGTTATAATATCCGAAATACAAAATTGTAGTCAACAATAAACAATATATATTGATTCAACAATGAGTAGAGAATCTGTCTAAGAACGATAGCCGCTTTGATATTTGTTATATTCAGATTTTTCGTTACCTAGTGTGAAGATCACAAGTAAAAACAATCTAATGTTACAACATCCGAAATACAAAATTGTATTCAACAATAAATAGCATATATTAATTCCATAAATTGTAAAGCATCTGTCTGAGAAAGCCGATTTGCTATTTGTTATATTCAAATTTTTCGTTATCTAGTGTGCAGATCACAAGTAAGACAATCAAATATTACAGTATCCTAAATATAAAATTGTATTCAACAAAGAACTGTATATATTCATTCAACAATGAGTAGAGCATCTGACTGAGAACGGTAGCCGCTTTGATATTTGTAATATTAAGATTTTTCGTTATCTAGTGTGCAGATCACAAGTAAGACAATCATATATTACAATAACCTAAATACAAAATTGTATTCAACAATTAACAATATCTATTCACTCAACAATGAGTAATGAGTAGAGCTACTGAAAACAATAGCCGATTTGATATTTGTTATATTGATATTTTTCTTTACCTAGAGTGAAGATCACAAGTAAAAACAATCAAAGTCATAATATTCGAAATGCAAAATTGTATTCAACAATAAATAGTCTATATTAATTTAACAATGAGTAAAGCATCTGAATGAGAATGATAGACGATTTCATACTTGTTATATTCAGATTTTTCGTTATCTAATGTGCAGATCACAAGTAAAATAATAAAATATTACAGTATCCTAAGTACAAATTTTTACTCAACAATGAACAATATATATTCATTCAACAATGAGTAGAGCATCTGAGTGAAAATGATAACTGATTTGATATTTGTTATATTGTTATTTTTCGTTACCTAGTGTGAAGATCACAAGTTAAAACAATCTAATGTTACAATATCCGAAATACAAAATCATATTCAACAATAAACAAAATATATTCATTCAATAATGAGTAAAGAACCTGGCTAAGAACTATAGCTGATTTGATATTTGTTATATTGTTATTTTTCTTTACCTAGTGTGAATATCACAACTAAAAACATTCTAATCTTACAATATCCGAAATACAAAATTTTGTTCAACAATAAATAGTATATATTAATCCAACAAATAGTAAAGCATCTGGCTAAGAACGATAGCTGATTTGATATTTGTTATATTCAGGTTTTTCGTTATCTAGTGTGGAGATCACAAGTAAGACAATCAAATATTACAGTATCCTAAATACAAAATTATATTCAACAATGAACAGTATATATTCAACAATGAGTAGAGCATCTGGTTGAGATCGGTAGCCACTTTGATATTTGCTAATTTGAGATTTTTTTACTTTATCTAGTGTGCAGATCATAAGCAAAACAATCAAATATTACAATACACTAAATATAAAATTTCAATATTCTGCAGATAAATGATTTTCATTTTTTCCCCAGCAGGGTTAATATGAATTATGTTGAAATATTTTGTTATATAAAATGCAGGCTTCAATCAACGTTGCCAGATATTACAGCAAACCTAAATGCAAAACTTGGAACATTCTGATTATTTTTAGTTATGATAGATACATGCTGTAATAGCTCTCCGACTCCTGTGTAGTCCCCTCACGTCCAGAGTTATAAAACTAAGTTTGTATTCAATTAAATTGTAATTCCGGGAGATTGAAAAACATTATTTGGCATGACACATTGGTCCAAATTAATATTCATGAAGTATTGATTTAGACAAAGCCAACAAACTTAACATTTAATTCAAACACCAAAAAATAAAAAAAGAATGTCTTTGCATCATTGCCTCTCCTGGAAAATTTCCTCGCTATCCAACTACCCAGCCTTCTTCAGGTAACTAAGAAAGAACACCTCTGTTTAGCTGGAGAGCCCAATTCTATCTCCTTCTACATCTTTCTTTCTTCAGCAAGAAACCTCGGTACGAGGATCATATCCTTTTCCCCTCTTTGACCTACGTCTTTTGGATTATTGAAAGGTTTAACCCTTGATGCCTGGTTAACGCAGGAAGACAATCTCTACATTCAATTTTTCCGACAGTCAATCTTCCTGGTTTTTCTTCGACACAATTGCATTGTTCGAAACACTCCATTTATCCACTCAAATATGTCCAAAAACACTCCAAAGTTCGAATGTTGGCGAAAATCATTACTGGGAAGACTGGTGACTCTACCCCCAAAGTTGATGAATTACGCTTTATTATCCGCACAAAACACTCGCATATCTTTCGTCGATTTTGATGGACGTGTCACTTACACATGCATACATACATACTGACACGCACAGGGCGCCACCGCTAAAAAATAGCTTTTTTCATTCCGCCCTCTTACACCCGCCCCATTAATACCACCCACATTCCAAAATTTATATTTCAAATCGCTTATATGCTGGGATGTCATCGATTTAGATTATTTAACTATTAATTTTTTTTTTCATTTTAACACATTGCATGCGGGACACGGACTTATACGTTTTCTGACGATTGATACTTGAGCACGGGTCACGTACTCGTGTGGGTTAGTGTAATAACATGTTTAGTTTGTGGGTACAAAAATAATGGTATAAACAGGAAAACGAAGCCGAATGTTCTTCTCTACTACATAGATTCTGGAATGTAAAAAAGTTTATATATAACTTAATTCGAAAAAACTAAAACTATATACTACTATTTCTATTTGATTTTTTTTTATATTTACGATACTATTATAAATTTATCCGCTAAAAAAATATTTTTTTTACAAAAATCTTACTTTTGTACATATTTATATACTTACTTATATATTTCAATATAAAATACGAAAATTTAGTTAAAATATTAAATAATTTTCGATCTATTGAGATTTAACTGAATAACTAAATTTACGCGCAAAACGCCCGCTCCCGGTACAAATCCGCTGCGAAATGTACCCGCACACAATGTGTTAGGTTAAACGTATTTAATAACTAAGAAACCGCCGGTCATGATATTACAAGCTGTTTTTTTAAATAGAAATTGAAAATCAAGTTTTGAAAGGTTGATAATGCCTTAAATGCTAATATAGTTTCTAATTATTTTCCAGCCATGTGTAAACTCTACTAAAACAATTATAAATTACATAAAATTTGCATTTTACTCATAATAATTTACAATCAATTTTTTTGATTATATTTGCAGGTTGACATCAGTGGATCCTATATCTTTAGTTTCCCTAGACTCATTGGAATGGTTATATTTACAATCCAATCAACTTAGCACTGCCCCGTACGAGACATACGCTCCAGTTCTAAATACATTACAAGTTTTTGACATTCACGGTAAGCCTTACTTCAGTGGTTTAATATTCTTTGAATGGAAGTTTTGGCAACCATTTCTGGGAGCACACTGTTACTAACCCACTCGCACACTTATGGAAATCAAAGAAAAATCATATTTCTTATTGGTATATTAAAAATGGTATTAAAGATTATATAAAAGGAAGTAATTTTTTCATGATGATTGTATTGAGCGTATAACACTATATATCGTTACATCAGTGTTTATACTATTATTACTTCAGCAGGACAATTTTTATAAAATTTATTCTAACGATAGAATGCCCATTGGAGTCATTTTGACTCTAAGCCGAGACAGACAGACAGACAGATAATATATATATATATATATATATATATATATATATATATATATATATATATATATATATATATATATATATATATATATATATATATATATATATATATATATATATATATATATATATATATATATATCAGTCTATCTTTTTATTTATCTATATATGTATTGTGTAAATATATATATATATATATATATACATATATGTATTGTATATATATACATATATGTGTGTGTGTGTATTAGAAAGAGAGAGATATATTTATCCATATATATCAAAATATGTATATATCTATCATTGTATGTATATATATATATATATATATATATATATATATATATATATATATATATATATATATGCATATAATTATATACTTTAGTGACAAATATATAGCAACTAAATATTTTAATGCAATATATATTAGTAATTTATAAGTTTCTAATAACTTGTATATAATTATAATAAAAAAATTAAATTTATAACTATATATATACATTGTCGATATTTTTCGCAACAGCATACAGAAAGTGACCGGGTGATTTAGTGTTATTGCAAGGAAAGGCTTGTAATTCATATGCTTTCATTTTAAAAAAAGTTATTTCCGACTATTAACAGATTTTTTTAATAAAACTTTTCCGAGACTAGGAAGACTTTCTAGGTTAAGACCTAGTACATTGAGAGTTGAAAAGTCTTCATTATAACATCGTATATTTCATAAATTAGAAACTAATTTTTATATTAAATATAATGTAACTATCTTTTTTATTCTGTGAAACTCAGTTACATTAATACGAGCGATAAGTTTTAGTTTTCTGCATGATAAAGGATGTTTTATTAATTTTCAATTTCTAATCAGTTTTAACATTTTTTATTTTACAGTGTTAGATAATTTGAAAATTTTATGTTTAAAGAATAAAACAGATATTTTGCTTTAATTTGATGTTTTTAATATACATATCTCAAAAGTTATCCTCCGGGTAAGGGATTTTTTGCGTTCAATTGTTTATCAGTTAATTTCACTTTTTTCCTTTCTTTTTTTAAGATAACCCTTTCCACTGCGACTGCAAGATTTCCTGGCTGAGAGATTTTATGAAAGATAAAGGATCCACCGTTGTCAGTCTGCCCCAAGACACAAAATGTGAATCACCAGAAGAATACGAGAATATGCCCTTGTCAGAAATACCAACAGATCAGCTCATTTGCCTAAATTCAGCCTCGAAGCCACTGCAATGCAATGTTGTCCTTTCTCTTCAATTTCTCGGCGTTGTTCTTTTAGTGATGCTTTTATAATTTTGTAAGTCAACTCACATATTTTGGAATTGATTGTTGGAAAAAACTGACTGTTTTGATGTCCTTTGATATCGTTGAAACCCACAATCAAACTGACTAATGAAGCCAGCACATTGTTTTGGTGTTTCTTTAGTGTATTCGTATATAAAGCGTCGATTTGACGTAGGTGGTGAAATTACACCATCAAATATTGACCTTGATGGCGATATGTGCGCTGATTCTTTCACTGTTTTCGGAGATATGGATGGATGAATGTCAGCTAAATTTCTGTGTAGAGACAAACTCTTGTCACTATTCAAGTCCTGATCTGACAAATTCAGAAGCTACTACTCATGTGGTGGCTTTCAGCGATTTTTTTTTTTCTGATTTCAGTTTCTCAAGTGAATGGTGTGCTTTTGGACAGAATCTCAGCCGAGTTTGTCCAATCTCTGAAATGAAAAATGGTTCGTCCTAGTAACTGTTTGTTGCCTTCAGGTGTTCCAACATTTCCTCAGAAGATGTGAAAATGATATAATAATGAAGATGTTGCTAAAATTTATGTGCAAAGTTTTGCTCGTTAAAATATTTGGGAACATAGGTTGGAATAAATGAAAATGTCCAGGTACGAACTTATTTTGCTTGACTCCGTGATGTTAAAAGACCAGTCTTACTCTACAGTGAAGTTTTGTTTTATTTTTTTCTCGTCTAAATTTAAATTTCCTGTTAGATTTCACTAAAGCGAAAAATATTTTTATGAAAGAATCCAAAGGAGAAGTAATTTGTTTCATGCATTTTCATATTAAAAAATCTAATTGTCATAACTGATCAGTTATTTAACTTTTAAGGTAAAACAATGTAAGATGTAATGAATATCATTTTGAAATGTTCTACTAACAATAATGGTTAAGTTAACAACCAAATATATTATAAACACTTTAATATATTATCACGACTTACAGTTTAGAAAAATATTAAACAAAATATTTATAAATGTTGTCAAAAATGTGTCAGACTATGCTTAAATGAATATTTGATTTCAATTTTAATTTGGATGATATCCATATATATATTTTCTTAATTACTATATTTCATACTTACAATCGTATGTTTTCGTTTACTAAATAAAGACAAAAAATCGCTTAACTTTATTTGTTTATGCCAATTTTTTTGCAAATTATATACAAACGAAATCTTTTCTTGGAAAATTTTCATATATATATATAATTTCTTGAAATTAGATTAAAAAAACATGTTCTTATTGTATTTTTAAAATAGACTAATATAAATAAAATTCATCTCTAATTCTTTAAACGACTATTACAGAATCTAATAAATTGCAAATAAGCAAACAAAATTGATAGTCATTGGTTGATATGCACCAATGGTTTCTATTTATTCTTTACAGTATTCGGTAAAATTCATCATGTCTGTCGTTCGATCCAACACGTTTCCAATATGCTAGGAAACATATAGGATACCCAATAAAATACTAAATTAAAAATATGATGTTTTTATGCTTCCTAAATTGAGAGTTTTGTATAGTGTACAAGTTTTACTTTGACCCTGTTTTTCCGTATCCGTCTAAATGTGTATTATGTTCTTTTAAATACTAAGGAAACCTTAAAGTTCATTTTTTATTAAGAATTTAATTTGTTGAATAAAAAGTTTTTTAGAACTTTGCGCTTTTCTCTTTTAAGATCTCAGAAAAGAATTGAATGATAAAAAGCATAGTGTTATAGTTTTACTTGAACTCATTACATAAAACAACAAAGAAAATCAAATTAGATGGAAAGACTTCTACAAAACGCAGACGAGTGACTCAAATTTCCCTCCAATTTAGCTTAGCTTTGTCCCCTACAGTAGGAATGGGATGTCCTTGGCACTGTGCAACTGAGTTCTAATGCGTTATCCAATTAAAACCTAGAAAGTTGTTTACTTTTCTTTGTCGAAATTATTAACAAATTACTATTTAAATCTGGCATAAGCTAGACTATATTTATAAAATATCATGGTGTCAAGAATAATAAGTGAACACCAAAAGTACCTTAAAGGACCATGAAATACTTAACTTATCGTGTCATAAATATATTTGTGACTTCCTAACAGAACTGCAAGAGGAAAATTTTATGCATATGAAAACTGATTGTTCAACTGTTTTATAATAGAATGTTTAACTTATTGTTAATAAATCCTGCACAAATGGGCATTAAATTGAAAGTGACGTGAAAAAGTGGACCACTGTATGCTTTCAGACTAATTTACACAAAGACAGAAGCCGGAAAGAAATTTGTACTGTGTCGTATTAATTGTTCTTGAATATGTTTATATATATACTTCAAGAAGTTAAATGGCATTTGAAGTTTCTTGTATGTTTATATATTATGTAAGAAGTTGGTATCAAATATGCTGCTATTCAAACAACAGATGATTAATGTCTCTTAGTAAAAGTATCATAATTCTTAACTAAATATTTGACTCATATTTTGAAGTTGGTTGTATACAAATAATTCATGAAATTCATTGTAACGTATTTTAAAATGAATGGAAATTTTGACTTGAGTTTGCTTTAGCATAAAATTATGTGAGTTACTTGGAGTTACTGTAAGAATACTATGTAAAGTTGTTTTATGAAGAGTTCACTGTGTTAAAAATCTTCATTTATAACTCATTTATTCTTTAACTTTATTTATCATAAAGCTCCGATTTAATTGATGCTGATAGAAGTAAAATTACTAAGTGCATAATTACATGAACCATACATTACCATACCAATTATACGAATACATGAACCATACATTCAAGGTTATCATTGCTGTTCTAAATTTTCATTGTAAGTTTGAAACATCTTATTTGTTTTTGATGAAGTAATAAATCTGTCAAAACACTGCCATTATAGCTGTAGAACACAATGACAATACAAAGCACGCTTTTACTATTAATGCTTACATTTTTTCTTCAATATGTAGGATAACTTTTAAATTGTCTTTTATATTTTAGCGAATTTTTATTTTTTAGAGCACATTTATATCTTACAAATTCTAGGGAAAATTATGCTTTACGTCCTTTATCTGCAATTGAATAGTAATATGTGTAGCAGTTTAGGCAATACCTATAATAAAAAAAAATTGGAAGAATTATAAAGTACAGATGTAAAACGTCATTTGCAAAAATTTACTGTTAACTACCTTTTCTGGAAAAAAGTCAGGAATCTTGTAGCAACTTAAGACTTTTTGATTGTTAATGTTGTACATATTTGGTACACAGGACTTTAAAAACATTTACTCGTGCTATTTTTATTTAAGATTCAAGATATTAAAAAAATTAACGTGAATCGGAATCGGATTTCAAATGTGACTTTTAAACCATACTTCGAGATAATTTCGAAATATATCAATGGTTAAATCCAACAAGGAATTTTTCAGAATATTCAGATTTTTCTATCACATTACTTTATCTAAATTCTTTATTTGGAAGAGGTTTTCTGTTCATACACCATTTTTAGTATGCAACAAAAGATTGTTTAATTTAAAAAGAAAAACAGACTAAGTCTGAAATTTAAAAAAAAAATTACAACAAATTATTCTCAAATATATCTCGCTAACTTAATTTCGAAGGAAATTTTTACTTCTTATTATTTAGAAAATAAAGTCCCAAATCCTATACATCGGGTCTTTTTCATAAAAATTGTTACTTTCAAGCTGTAGAAAGTAACTTTTAAAATGCTTGAAAATTATTTCTAATATCTGATTTAGTTATGTTTATGATGCTTATATGGCGGCAAACTCATAAGTTCAAAATATAACATTCTTTTACAGATTTACTAACATTTTGTTTTAGACCAAGTTTAGCTGGCTTATAAGTTAATAATAATCATTTGATTTCCTCTGAAGTTAGCCCATTATTCCTTTTGGGATAAGAGAAAACTAAAAATATCAATTTTCAAACAGCAAATAATCTCCTTTTAGAATACAGAGTACCTAACATTTCCGAAACGAATTTTTCAAAATGAATCGGAATTTTCTGAAGGACTCTATCAGCCTTCTTGTTTGACTTCTTATTACATTACGCAACTCGCTTCTTTTATCCTCTTCTCTTTCAATCAGATGTATATACAGTCCTTACAAACTGAATCACTGGTATTTCTTCTAAAATAAAGGTTTTTCATTGACTTATTCCCTATGCCGTGTTTGAAACGCTGTCATTAACTCAATTGCATAAAGGATTACTCTAATGAAAAGCAATGTGCCTGAGATTAAACATTGAAGGTAGTTTTGTGGTTAATTAAAGTATAAAAAATTTAGTTTCATTCTAAGTGAACCGTGTATCGTCTGTGTTACTCCGTATTTTGTACGTCATATTGAAGTTAATTTCAATACTGCAATGAAATGAAGTCTTTGAATTATTCAATTAAGTATTTCCGCATAATTAAATCCACTCCTATTCATGTAATTAATTACTTAAAATTTGATTTTTACTAATTATTTTGATCCGAAAATTTTATTATTTCAAGAAATTTTTCCATTAGATAAAACATGCTTTAATTTCAATCATTTTGAGTTGTTATATTTCTGAGAATATTGAAACATTTGTTTCCTTTGGCTAAGATTTGCTTAACAAAAAAGGTTTATTTTTATTAATTAAAAACATAAAGCAATTTATCTTAAACTTTTTTGATCATTTCAAATAGCCAAAATGAAATTAAACATAAATCAGGCTGTCTATACTTAATAATAATGAAATACAGTTTAATATTCACATAACTCTAAACATGCACAAGTAAAAAGAGAATATGAGTTTGCATAGTCATTTAAATAGCTTCAATCTTCAGTCATTAAAAGAAGTTATGGGGGGAAATAAATAGTTTTGTAAAATATTAATGTTATGAAACTTTTTTATATATCTAACGAAATTTCGCAAATATATTTAAAAATAATCCCTATAGTAATTCATTCTTACTTACCTTTGGATTTTTAAGCCCGTACAGAAGTTTAATCACATACTGACAAAGTGAAAATCAAACTCTCTAGAAATTAAGTTTCTGTAATTACCTAGAGCAGTAGTATTCTATAAATTACCTTTGTTTCACAAGTAGGCTGAAAAAAATTGTAAATAAATTTTAATGGATGAAAATACATGATTGACAAACTCTTTTGAGAAAAAAGTATTAGTTTTAAAATGTGAAATTTAAATTTTATAGAGATTACACGATATTTAGAACAATGATTCCAAAGATCTTTCTCTCGGAAATCGTTAATTCAGGGTTTCGTAACGTTCCAAAATTTTCGTTCCGGTTCAACTAAAAAAAATATCTGTTCAGTTGTTCAGTTTCCTGTGTTTCAAAATTAACGGTTTTGGGTTCAGTTCCAAGCAAGTAATTTCAAGCAAATTGTAAATAAATTTTAATTTATGCACAAACATCATTGACAAACTCTTTTGAGAAAAAAAGGATTAGTTTTAAAATATGAAATTTAAATTTTTTAGAGATTACTCGATATTTAGAACAATGATTCCAAAGACGAGATAGATCTTTGGAATCCTTGTTCTAAATATAGAGTCAGAAATCGTTAATTCAGGGTTTCGAAACGTTCCAAAATTTTCGTTCCGGTTCAACTAAAAAAATACCTGTTCAGTTGTTCAGTTTCCTGTATTTCAAAATTAACGGTTTTGGGTTCCGTTCCAAGCAAATAAGTTTACTTTTTCAACACACTTCTTTGTACTAAAACAGTTAGCAGGTATACTGTTAGAAACGTCGGATGTATTGAAATAATGTCTTAGTTTCAAGGGAACCCCACGTTGCACGATCTTTTTTACCAAGTTTTTCTAGAAATATGAACCGTCTAAAAACATATTTGCGTGCATTTGGGGGTTTTTTTTTAAACTGTGTTTATTCAAATCCCTGTAAGAATAAATCTTGAAACAAAATTTTTTTATGTATTTTATCAATTTATTCAGTTATTGTGTTACCGAGCATAAACATAGACAAGTTTTAAAATAAATACTGCTATTCACAACAGTGACCAAATCAATTTTAAAAATTTATATATAGGTTATTATGTTATCAGTGTATTAATATCAGATGATTATCAAATGAGGTGTTAAGTATAAGAAACACGAGTGGAAGTAAGTCGCGAAGTTAGCTGTTGTTACAAAGATCGTTGTACAGAAGGAGGAAAGTTGGTTAACAGTAACAAAATTACTGAACATGTTTCAAATCAAAATAAACCAATATTTTTTTTCGGTTCCGCTCCGTGTTTTTTGTTTTCTTGTTTGTTTGTTTTGTTTTGTTTCAGTTTTTGGTTTTTGATTCGAAGTCCTAGTTTTAAAATCTAGTTTGGTCAGCATGTGTGTCGAACGACGTGTCATTAAGTACAACTAAACTTTCTATTCAGGCCAGATAAACTACGGGAGAATTTGAGGTTGATCACAGTAAAGTTAGTATCTTCTTGATTTTTAATACTATCTACATTTAGTTTTGCAGCAATTAAAATTAGATTATTGATTATTTCGATTTTGGGTCAGAATGTTACCACGATGTCCCAAGTAGGATCGCACTACCAAAGAGTTGTTGTACCACCGATTTACAGAATCAAACCTGTTGGCTTGATTTCAACTGCCTGTCATAAATCAGTTCAATTCATTTACACAAATGTTTCGTTCTTTTTTCTTAAAAAGCTATCTTGTGAAATTAAAAGTTTTTGCTTCTTTTTCTCTTTTCAAAGAATAAAGCAAATTTTAAAAATGAAACTCTCTTTACATAACAGATAGCAACAGTAAAATTTGACATGGATCCAGTTTTATTTACTTCTAAGCTTAAAACAATATAAAATACAATTTAAAATATTTCATAAAAGGATTGATGAAGATTAAGGCAATAAGATCACCATTGATAAAGATTAAGGCAATAAGATCACCATTGATAAAGATTAAGACAAACACTGCTACATATTCAACAAACACGTTTATTTCTAATACATATTCAATTTATGACGCGATTTCAAGAGACTGTAGTCTCATTTTGTGGCTAGTTTATCTCATTTGTGATACTTATGAAAGCTGAAGTTTCTAGTATATTATACAAAATGCATCTTTATTTTCCAGAATATTTAGCGGAAATGGTCGTTCTTTTTTTAAGCTTTAGCCAATACATTGCACATATTCTGTCATGATTCAACCCTTGTTTATGTTTTAAATGAATTCTTTAAGAATGCCGTATTTGTGTATTTACTACATGTAAAAAGACTAATGCTACTTTCTTGATATAAAGATTTCATCTTCAGTTACTTTTCTGGTTGGAATCGCACATAATGTGACATTTGAATATAGATAAAGAATCTAATAAATCTTTATGTGTTTTAAATAATAATTGATAATTAATAAATTATCTTGGGTTAAATCGCTTGAACAAGAATTCCACTGCCAAATAATATCCTCATTACAAAAATATATGGAATATTATGTATCACTGGTTGATATTACAGTTAAGTTTTAACAAGTAGTATGACATCATTTGTAATAAAATGAAATAATCTACAGATAATTCATTAATAATCTACAGGTAATTCATTAAAGATCTTGTTCTATTAGAGAACATATTTATTACTTCTGTAGTGATCTTTGTAAAATTTTGTTTCACATTTAATCAAGACTTTAATAGGCAAATCTCACATCAATGATCTTATTAAAACAATTTTTAAGTTTTTAAAATTACTTTTTCTACTAAATTTGTCTGATAAAATAAAATTTTCATGTTTTTAATGTAGAATGACAATCACGCGTGGTTTTCATTTAGAACTTCTGATCTTGGTTCCACAAATGTGAAAGAAAAATGGAGTCTATATCTTAAATGTCTTCCTTCTAAAAGAGCATTTGTCTTTTAATGTTTATATATAGAAGCAAATAAAAGTTTTGAATGGTTGTACTTGGTTTTTTTTTTATTATATTCATTTGTAAGAACACAAACAAAACACACAAAAAAGAGTTTTTACACTATTCCGTTTTCTTAAAATGAAAATAACATTTACTCTGATATTTATATTATCCAAGCTAAAAGTTTGATTTGGAGAACAACCTTCGAGACCTTCACGATGATGGTGCAATTATGGGCCGAGCCCTCTAATCCAGAGATTTCTAACAGTAAGCATAAAAACGACAATGAGCAGAAAGTAGACAGCTAAAAGATGAAAGAAAGATATAATTGGGTGGAAACAAAAGTTCAAAACACAAAAATCTAGAGGGTAGAAAGTTTAGGGATAGGAAACACAAAACATTTTTGTGGCCAGGACCATCAGTACTCTGTGACGACGAGAGGTGGAATGAATGCTTTTGTTATTCCGAGCGATTCAATCGGTCACGGGTGGACCAATCAAAATACAAGGAATCGATCAATGAAATTTCGCTGAAAAAATAGATGGAAAAGGAGTACGAGAGCATGATGTAGAGCAATTTTAATTAATTTGAAAGTTTTTCTTACATTTTAAAAAATTTTATACATTTTTTGTCAAGTTTTTTTCAATTTTTAATAAAGATAAAACACAAAAATGAAAAGAACAAATGAAAACAAGCATTGACGCCATTGAAATACCATGCGAAGGCTGCTAGAAACCTAGAGAAAGGAGATTAGGATCCGGTGGAGGGGTCCTGGATAAGACCCGAGAAGAACGCTAACATGCGTTCTTCTGGGATCTTAACCCTGAACATATTAGACTTAATTGTGTCAAGTTTGGTGAGGATCTCATCGAAATCCGTGATTCTCATAAGAATTTTGATTTCATTAAGTAGACTAGCAATTTCGCCTAATTGGTTTGAAGAATTAGTGAAAAGGTTAGTTTCAGAGTGATTACATGTCTGAGGAGTTGCTATAGGTGTGGGCTGAGAGAGGTTCGTAACAGATGTT
Source organism: Pardosa pseudoannulata (assembly GCA_032207245.1). Classification (NCBI taxonomy): domain Eukaryota; kingdom Metazoa; phylum Arthropoda; class Arachnida; order Araneae; family Lycosidae; genus Pardosa; species Pardosa pseudoannulata. Next base: position 49,676,732 of record CM063508.1, read on the forward strand.
GAAGTCACGTTAGTCGAGAATGTCTGAGCAAAAGAATTTGTCAGAGGTTTGAGAACGGCTGCAACAATTGCCAGATAAACGATCTTTGGTTTCGGAAATTTTGGACATGCCTGGTAACAGCCAGGGTGTGAGCCACTGCAATTATAAGTGGGGGAGTCAATTTTTCCACTGCTCTTATTTACCTGAGCTAGCATAGTGCTGCCATCTGTATATAGCGATTCACACTAAATACTCTATAAAGTTAGGGTAGTATTATAGAAGGCTGAAATTAGAAGAATGTCAGATCAAAATTAATAAAAATTGTTTTTTACGTTTATTTATCATTATTTAGGCCCTTTTCGGATTTTTAGTGCAATTTATTTATTTTTAAAACATATATTTTTATTTTTTCAATTTTTTTTAACTTTATCGTTTCTGATCATTATTATTCAATAAACAAAAATTTATAAAACCTAATCTAAATTAATAAAAATTATTTTTATGTTTAAAAATTATTATTTAGGCCCTTTTCGGATTTTTAATACAATTTATTTATTTTTAAAACATATATTTTTATTTTTCCAAAATTTTTAATTTTTTCGATCTTGATCATTATTATTCTACATTTTCGGCTTTTTTTCGTACGGATGTCACTGGCCACAAAAATATTTTATGTTTTTCTATCCCTAAACTCTCTACTCTCTAGTTTTGTGTTATGAACTCACGAATCCACCCTTCTATGTCTTTGCTCTTTTATGTGTTTATTTTCGCTCATTGTCATTTTTGTGCTTACTGACAGAAGCCTCTGGATTGAAGGGCTCGGCCCATATGGTCCAGTTGCCACATCACCTTTGATTCCTTTGATGCCTTTGAAGAGTGTCAGAATTTTCCAGAAGAGAGATCAACTTACAAAGCGCAGCCTATCTGAACCATGTAAGAGTAGAACACTAATTATATAATTTAACAAAAACAAAACAAAAATATGCTTTTACACGAAAATACAAATGTGTAAGCTGACGCGAAATCTTTATATTAACAATTAATTGCGGGTTCGGGGCTGGAACCGGCCTAAGATCCGGCTTGTTTGTTAAAGGTGATTGGGGTACGAAAAATACATTCGTGATCGCAATATCCTTCAAGTTCTCAAACGATACCTCTGGAGGTGACAGGTCAAGCCTGGGGGTCTTCTGCTTGCTCCTTGCTTCTAAATTACGAAGAACCAGCGGGGGTGATGTTACTCGCATCCATAGCATACCTTAATCTACAAGTGCTAAATGGGTAACAGCTTTGCAGCCTTGTATTGGCATAAAGGCATGTAGTACCTGCAATGCCAGCTGCGTTAGAAAAAAAATATTAACATTTAAAGGTTTATGGATTTTTCTCACATTACCGATCCATGGGAGGTTGAACTCTACCCTACCCTTGCGTATGCCGCTATTCACAGTTCGTAAGCTAATACAAGAACCAAAATTGTATGAAGAACAGGTCCTGACTAAAGCAATTGTTCATTACAAGACAAATATTACGGAGCAATTTGAATTCAATAATGATTTGACAGATACTGTTAGAAGTTGCAACTGGATCGGCACCTTCTCAACTTCCGGTGAATCCCGGCAATTTGTTTTTGCGTTTTTTTAAGTTAACCGAGGCAGATTTTACCGCCAATTTGAGCGTCATTCGTTAAGTTAAGGGAGCTGACACTCGCTGTATGTTTGGTCGTGACGTCTGCACGGCAAATGCAATTGTGACTTCAACTCTCACTCGGCAGCTACGAACTGTGTAATTTTGTGATGGGTTGAGTGGGGGAGGAAGCATGATTGTGTTAATTTGTATGCAATGTCTGCTGCTGGGTATATAAGAGGACCTGTAAATTGATTTTTGTAATTATTTTATTTTTATTTTTCTATTTCCAATATTTTGGGTATCGTATCATTCGGCTACTTTGCTCAAGTTTATTTTTTGTTTATGTAATGTTTTGTCTCTTTTTATGTTTATAAAAATTTAAAAAAAAACTGAAAAAATGCTTAATAAAATTTTTAAATTTTATACAAACCAAAAATATATCTTTTTGTTAGTGCTGTCACTTTTGTTTATTTTTATTTGCCGTGCCAAGTTGGAACTTTTTTATGTCACTATTTTTTTATTATTATTGTTTTACTTATTTTATATTTTATGAGCATCATGTTGTTGAATCTGTGTATTGCTGATAACCATACCAAATGGTCATTGTCGAGGTTACAATCTAATTATCCCCTAATTAGACAACACGTTGGTTACTCATAATTTTTTTTTGAGAACGTTTTCACCTCTTCGCTCTCTTGTGAGCTGGAGTGTATTAAATTTTTGTTTGGATTCCTTTTTGCCTAGAGGCCTAAATTTATGTTTTGATCTGCTTACGTTGGGAGGTTAAAGTGAAGACCTTACACTTCGCTGGGTACTCTGTTAAACCCAATTACCTTGACCTTTGATTTTTGTAATTGTGCATTTTACCCGGCACGTAGGCGAGCATCGTATAATGTTATTATTTTAAGATTTAAAAATAAATTTACTTTTTTGTTTTTTAAGATAACTTGTTTTTATACTCAATATACAGAACTTCAGTTACTTTTCATCTACAGTTGTAACTTTATAGTACTCATGGAAATCTCTACCAGAACCCTACTCTGCTCACTACCAGTATTGAGTTGTTCGTCTCAATACCGGTAACAGATACGAGTCATTTAAAGTAAATGATGTATTAATTTTGATGCTGAAAAGGTTTCAATAATTTTATTACTTAGTCGACTAATTATTGCAAGGTCATAAATGAAGTCATAAAAATATTGCAAGGACTTCAACATTTCTCATTGCTTTCAGAACTCTTTATGGTGGCAATGAAAAAAAGAAGTAAAAACTATAATTCTATAGTTGTTCGACATTTTCTGGCATTTTTGATGGAAGTCTGATAATTTGCGATAGTATATTTGTCACTTTGCCTTCTTTACACTTATTTTTTTTAGAAAGTCGAAATAAATAATAATAACTGTAAAAATGAAACTGTATTCTTTATTAAGCTCTTTAAAAGAACCTAATCCTTAAAAAAATTAACTTGATGTCGTATAAAAGTGAAAAAGGATTGAAATGGATATTATGTTCAATTATACCGGTGGAGCATTGGGACTTCAGTATGCGCTTAAAACATTTTTATGCAGCCAGAACCTTTATCCTAGGTACGAACACAGTAAATATAGGTTAAACAAACCAAAATAACTTATAATATTGACAAAAATACCCCACAGCATACAAAAGATTCTCGAAATCCCTTCATTATCCAGACAAGATAAAGAGTGCTATTTTAATTTTACTCATAACACGGCTATAAACGAATAAAACAGGATGGGCTCTCATAGTCTTGAGGGCTTCATTAATGTGATTGATAATGGGCTTTAATAATGTGTAAGTTACACGTGGGAGATTACGCAGGCAAAGTCTAAGTTTTACGCGCGCTAAGTACATTTCACCGAATTAGAATTTAAAAGAGTTTAATAATTTGTTGCACTCTTTTTTATCATTACACACACACACACACACACACACACACACACACACATATATATATATATATATATATATATATATATATATATATATAATATTATATATATATATATATATATATATATATATATATATATAAACCTCTATATGTATATACCCATATTAGTCTGTTTATTCCCTAAAGTTTGAAAGAAATTTTTAATTCAAAATAATTCAGATTGTTACAGTGTAAATAGCAGATTTTTCATTCTCTTTGTTATGAACACATATCTAAATAATAATTAAAAAATTCTATTAATATATACAGCAACTCATTCGGGTCATTTTGTTAATAGTAACATAGGGAAAATTTCTTGGAATATTCATCAATTTATCAATATTATTATTCTTATATATATATATATATATATATATATATATATATATATATATATATATATATATATATATATATATATATATATATATGCATTATACATAATTATTTAGACTGTCACTGAAAAAATAGTTTTGATCATAATCGAACCATCCTTTCCTTTTACTGCAATCATATTTTTGTATTGCAATCAAGGTCACGAACTACTACAATACCCTTCTCATTTATTTTCATCTTTACAGCAGCCAATAGGCAAATAATAAATTGCCTTTTAACTTCAAACAAAAGCCGGAATACTCATAAGTTGAGATGTGCCCTGCTTCGTGAAATCACCTTATTGAAAAAATATTATAATAAAATTGATAAAAATAGTTGAAAATTATATTTTCACCATGAACAGTCAGTCACCTTATAAATCTGGAGCTATAAAATAAATTGCTATTTAATGGCAACGTGATCGCTTTTCTCCCGCTAAAAACCAAAACACATTTATTTAATCTATATTCCACAGAAGTAATATCAGACATATTAAGCTGTAGTTTGTATTCACTCTACCAGTTTCAATTGTTACAAGTCCAGAAAAAATATAGTGAGCATTACAAATAAATAACACTTTATTTAAAAGTTACTTAGAGCTGAATTATACACTTGAAATTAAATCTAAAATAATATTATGGTAAGTTACACGTGTTATTCTTTTTAAGTTCTGAAACTTATAATTTTATTAAATCGATCCCCAAGTATTAATAGCATATAGTATTCTACCTTTAGAATACATTTTTTATGCATACATCATTAATTCCAAACAATATTCTTTTGCCTTATATATAATCTTAATAAGGTTATTAATATAAATGCATATTTTACTTTACGGTTCTGGATAAAATTTACGGGTAAATATTGAATATAGTAAAAGGATCAGTGAAATTGAATCTAGCCTTTTTGCTTTTGAAAAGAAATAAAGCAATTTTAAATAGGGTAAAAAGTTATATTTTAAAACAGGATATTATTCACTATCGTTTCTTAATCTCTTTGAAAAAACAGTGCTGGAAATTAACAAATTTCTGGATATTTTTCCTTTTAAGATATTTTTTTAAATAAGGCAATAACCGAACCAATTTATTTTTGGTTACTTTCATTTTGTAATCATTGATTTAAAATAGATTATGTATTGATTTATTTTAATCTTGTTTATGAATTTACATTTCTTTTGCTGTTAAACTTTTATGTTTAGGTTTTGTGACACAATGACTTAATAGGTTCTGAACATCTAGTTTAAAGTTTGAGTACTACAAACAGTAATTCTTAACACTAACACTAACACACACATATATGCACATTGAGGCGATAACTGAAAACAGCACATTATTATTATTATACTTGATATATTCATAAATTAACAATAGAACAGTTAAAAAATTGCATAAGTACAATAAAAATAATCAGTAATTGAATAATAATACATTTATTATAATAAATGTAGCATTTGTTTCAATTACAATTCTCGTGAATTCCATGGTAAGTCACGGTTTGGATAGTGCTGGTCCAGCGTCCAATGAAAAAATTGTAACATATCTGATTAGAAAGGAAAAGAATTCGGTTTTAACCATAAAAGGTTATGGATTCCAATCGATTCGGTTGTGCTATGATTGAGACAGACAACCGTATCAGACAGCATTGAAAGGGTACGGAACAGCTAAATCATAGATTATGAGTTAAATTATAATATTTAAGGGATGGCATTTCGATGACATGCTTCATACAGAGAAAATCCACAACAGTATTCTGTTTAAAATAAAGCAGATAAATAACATAGCTCTACTACTGTAAAAATTGAACCAATTTGAAATATTGATTGTGCTATGTCTTATTAAATATAACCCAGAATATTTTTACAGCTTTATTTCTCTTCAAGCTGGTTTGATAATTAAATGAATAAGATAAAAAAACATGACAGTTGGCCCACCTCCTTGCAAAATTTGTATCTGCAGTATAATAGCCAAGAGTGACTTCCTATTAAATGTGAAAATATAGATATGCATCTGAATTATAACAAAGTTAACAATAATAGTTTAAAAATTTCATACCTTAGTCAATCTCTCTATTTCTACTTGCTGGTGTATCGGTGTAAAAAACACGTATACTGAAATTAAGTTATTCCAAAACAAGGTATTTTGTCTTATTAATAAATATATCAAAGTTGGAAATGTTGTTAAAAAATCTCTTTAGATTTTCCATTAAAAAGGGATGTACACATAAGTTACTTAGAATTTACAACATAACTCTGATACGTCGAAACAAAGAACAATTATGAAGCTGAACAAATAAGAATATATGTACGAAAATTAAAAAATGTAAACAAACTCTGACTTTGGTTCGATTTAGTTGTTTGGTTTATGTGCTACAACTAGGCAGCTTGCTTCATCCTTCATTATCCAGATGACTATTATTCCAATTATGAATGACTGAAAAAAGCTCCTTTCACTATTTCTTTCAAACTGTACATTTGCTTCAGTTTCATTGATCTCGATTGTTAAGTAGTTATTAAATATTAAATAAATACAAGTTTTCTGTGTTTAATTCAAATCAAAATTAATGAAATTGATCGTTCTACTTTCTTAGCAAAAATATTTTATCCCGGAAAAGTGTTTGTTCTATTTTATAAATAACTAAGTTTGCTTCTATACACATGCTTGTCTGTAATAAGTATAAATAATAATATTTCTCATATTTCTGTTGCATTTAATCTACGATTTTCTTTAACCGAACATGTCGAATCACATCTTTCTTTTCACTGTGATAGTAACTTACCAGTGATATTGATCTTTATGAATGTAGTTATAAATGGCAACACTCGGCTCTAAAATTCCGCGTATTTCATTTATTTAAAATGTGTTGTTTCTATAAACGTATGTTTGTGTTATTATAGTGCCGTCGAATTAAAATTAGTGATTTTATTTTATTTCTGGTGGATTCATGTTTGTTCGATATTTTTCCATCATTCCCTGCTCTTGATTAAAAGATCTTAGAAGACAATTTCTTTTCTCAAAATACAGTTCTCGGATATTTGACCACAAAGTTGCTGCATTGAAAGCTAGTTATTTATTTATCTTCGATTTGGAAGAAGTTTTGCTTGTCTTCATTTGATTTCACGGTGAGAAACTTCATTCTTCATACATGTTTCATGCTGAACTTGTCTGCACACGCACATGCACCATATAAGCACGTTATTATGTGATTTTTAATATTGAGTGATACTGGTCTCTAAATGTGAAAATGTCGGAAACTGCTGTATTTAATAGACGTTTCTCTGATCGAAATTTAAAACGTAAGACATCTGTCAATGAAAATGAATCCAATAATAAAAAAGTTCGTAGCTGTGATAAAGCTGGTTGCCTTTTGTCTGCCCCTACATGTTGTTTGTTATCATGCGATTCTTGTTCTGTTTCCGGATATACCTCACGTTGGTATCATATGTCTTTAGGTGAACATTTTTGTAATAACTGTTTTGACAATTTTTATAGAAATGGGAAATTTGGCTATCAACATTACAGTTCTTGGAGCCATGAATGGGGGCATACTGCACGAGCTAGTAAGCCAACTATTAAAAGATTTGTTGCTAATGAATTATTGCCTTACTGGTTAAAGTGTACTGAATGTGGAAAATGGCGTATGGTTCGACAGGAAGGAACGTTAGACAGTGATTTCATCCAGAATTTTAAATGTACATCTGATTCAGATGATGTGACAGGCTGTGACTTACCTGAAGATGAAAATGTTGCCGAATCCAAAAATTCTTCATGGATGAGACAGTTAGTTGAAGAACCACTGCTGAAGCGTTCTCCAGCTGGTCCATTTTTGAAGCGTTTTTTGTCTGAAGATATTGGTCTTTGTCCAATTAATTGTTCTCAATCTATATTTGGAGAAATAGATGATATAGAACCATTCTATGTTGGACAGTGTGGGGAATCTTCAATATGGGTTAAACCAGATGAAATGGAAGAAGATGAAGCAGAATTTGCCAAGAAAGCTCTAATATTTTCTCCTACTTACCTTGGTTTGAGGAATCTCATTGTTACAGTATGGAATATGTCTCTAACGGAGTGGTTAACTGTTGAAAAAATTGACAAATACATCATTTGTAGAGGTCTAGTCAGGATATACCTTATAACTATATCTGAACAAATCATTCATCTCCTCACAAAAAAAGGAGTTATAAATTATGGTATTATTCAGTGCCCACCCTTGTACAGAATTTTACAAGGCAGAAATGATAAAGTTGTTGTGATTGGGGCTGGGATTTCAGGAATATCTGCTGCTAAGCACCTGACTAATCTTGGTATTGATGTGACAATTCTTGAAGCTAATGATAAACCTTTTGGACGTTTACACCAAGATCCAGTTATTGGTTCTGATGGAGTCATAGTACAAGGTTTAACAAATAATCCCTTTAAAATAATGGCTTTACAAGCTAAAAGAAAATTTCAAATGTTAGAGAATGATTTTATTGTTTTTAAAGATGATGGTGAGCAGATTCCCTTCTCTGTTACTGAAAGAGTAGATCATGAATTATATGGATTAATTCATGGTGCTATCGAAGGTGCTACTCTAAGTAATGAAGATTCAGATTGGTATCAAACAGTTATAAATAATTACAAGAAAATGAGTGAAGTTTCTTTAACTTTCTCTGATTCAGATATTTTTCATCTTTTTCTTAATCAGTTTGAGATTGAGCAGCGGGCTGATTTAAAGAAGTTATCCTTACTAAGTTGGGAATTTGTTACACCACTTATGGGGAATGATGGAATAATGCCAGAAGGTTTAAGTCTGCTTACTAGTCAGTTAATTGAAGGCCTTGATATTTCTTATAATTCTCAAGTAAAGTCAATAGATTATGGTTCAGATGAAATTCATATTTATACTACAGATAAAGAAGTCATTGCATCACAGGTTCTTATAACTGTACCTGTTTCTCAGTTACGTTGTAACCAAATCACATTTAGTCCTCCTTTACCAGAGTTTAAGATAAATGCTTTTAATGATTTTGGTGACTTTTATTGTGAGAAACTTATCATGGAATTTCCTAAAAGGTTTTGGACCAGGAAAATTAGAGAACCTTTTGGGAAGTTTAGTGTAGTATCTCCTGAAGAAACTTTTTTTTTATTTATTGATTTAACACATAAAAAGAAAAATTCTCCTCCTACTTTATTGACTTATGTATCTCAGGATTCACTTTCTACAATGAAGGACTTGGATGATGAAGCTATAGTTGATAAGTGTATGTCATTATTAAGAAAAGTTTTTTCTTGTGATGGTGCTGTACCTGATCCAACAAACTGGCTTTTAACACATTGGAAGGACCATGCTTATGGTGGTTCCTTTGGAAGTTATATTAAAGTAGGCGGAAGCCAAAATTCTTTTGATGACCTTGCAAGAACAGTTGATGACAAAATATATTTTGCTGGGGAAGCAACATTTAGAAATGTACCAAGTACTATAACTGGAGCTTATTTAAGTGGTTTGCGAGAGGCTGCTAAAATTATACAGCATCTTGAGAGCTTATGACATATATGCTAGATATGTTTTAATTATGTAGTATTACTTACTCAACCTCACCTCATGGAACTTATTTTGAAAGTTCCTCTAAATTAATTTCAAAATAATTTCAGCAATTTTGTAAGTCCACAATAATTCTTTTTAAAATTGTCTTTCATCAATAAAGTAAAACTATTAAAATACATGCTTTTAGGAAAGAAAAAGCTCTACATAAGATAATGAATGCATTATTTGCCATTTCTTTTACCACAAAATATGATTTTGTGTGAATTATCTGTATTGTTATATTACTATTATTACTTATTGTGATATGTGTACATATACAGAGCCATATTTTTATGATGTTAGCTTCAGAAAATATTTTAAGATGTGTATCAATAACCTGCTTCCATAATATCTGTTTATGGTTTATTTTAAACGACCTATTTTTCACAAGTCGATAATCTTTCAGAAATACTGATTAGATGCTTATTTTTTCAGAGCTGTGTTACAGTGAGTATTACAATGAATTCACATAAATAATATAAAGGGCTTTATATTATTTATGTGAAAGTTTACATAGTTTTCAACAGAAAATAATCCCAGAAAGCTTTAGATAAAATATTTACTATAACTGTTATAAGTTTCTTTGAGAAATAATACATTAAATTTCCTTTACAATTACTATTAATGTTCTCTTTCTGGTAATATTTTATTACTAGTTCAAAGCCTGCAATCCTTTTAATGTATTATTCATGTATTTTTTAGGATTTGTTTTATTAATTTATTTTATCTATGTTAGCTTATTAAATCCTTCATGGTGTTCAGAAAGTTATGATCATCAAAGAAAACTTTTTAAACATCTTTAGAAGTATTATAAAAATTTTGATTTGTAACATTTATTATCTCATTTTTTATAGTTTTAATTAGTTTATATATTTCACCAAAGCTAAGAATTCATTTGTTCTACTTGCTAATTTGTAATACTGTTTTCTATGATTTATTTTTTAGAACTTTATCTAATTACTTATTAAATTTTTTCAAACTGAAAATTTGTTTCAAAATAGGATAAAAGCTATTATGCTTTGGAAACTGAATAACAGTATATATTTTGATTCTTTAAAAAATCAAGATAATTAAATTAAAATTATTTTAAAGGTTTTCTTTTTTTATTTAAATTGTATATTGTGTTATGTTCTACTCTTCAGTTAGAATAAAAGAATGTGTCATTTGTATGGTTACGAAAAATCATTGACTAATGAATTTTTTTTCTTTATACTTGAGTTAGTTGTATTATTTTGTGAGGTATTTTTAAAAGTTCTTTTTATCTGCTTAGACCATTTCTGTCAGTTCACTTATTAATCTTCTCAATTTTTGATATCCTATAGTTTTTTTATTGGTTGTAATATATAGATGCTGATCACTTTGATTGTTAGCGTTTGGACATTATTAGATGATAAATTAATTACAAATTATATCGTTGATAGACTGTAAATGATTTCTTAAAATTAACATTCACTTTTTCAAAAAACATATTTTCCTCTTTTTACATTTCAGAGGTATAATTTCTAATCTTAATGCTAATTTTATTTAAATTCTGCTAAATATCTTACTTGCTTGTTATCAGTATTTGTTTGTTTTATTTTCCTTGAAGATTAAATTGCAATGGTATTTGTATTTACTCTAAAAATTTTTCATTTACTTTAAATTGTGATTGAAAGAAAATACTTTTTATGCTGAATTATATTTTTGTTCTGCTATGTTAAAATTTTAAAAGACTTTTTCCCTTTTTCTTTAATTTTTTTTTCAATTTCATCTCTTAAATGCAAGTCTTTGTAAATACATAAAAACATTTTTAATTAGTACATTTATATTTGACTCATATTTCACCATATTTTCAGTGATTACACCTTACTCATATTTGTCATTACCAGTTCTGTGAAGCATATTAACTAATGTACACTTGTACAGTTTTATAACTTTTAACTTTTCAAATGTATATTTAAAACAAACTATGAATAAAATGTATTACTGTGCAACTTGGCTCATTATTCATAGATAAATTTATCAAATTTTCATACATTATGATTTTCTTTTTTTTTTTTTATTTACTTAATTTTGTTATCTCCCCAGAGGTGTGTAATTACTTGTAATTGATTTTGATAATGTTATGAGAATGAGATCCTAGAAAAAAAAATACATATTAATCATCATCAAGTTATCACATGCATTTCCTTCAGAAAATATTAATTTTCAGAAACATCAAATATAAGTAAGTGTAATGCTTCTGTTTTTAAATGAATATGAATCTAAAATGAGTTTGAGGAGCTAAATAGCAAGATTTACTGAGATAATTTTATTTCAAGTATCAAAATCAGTTATCTGCAAATGCATTTTCCTTTTATTGATATTGTGGTAGGAATCTGTGATTGTATTTCGGAAATTGTTCCAATCAGTTTAAGGATTATACGATTTTAACACATTACATGCGGGAACGGGTGATTACCAATCGTTATCTGCGGTAGCAAGCAATCTCCCTTTTGCACAGAGTGTGTGTTATTGTCGGGAAAGGGAGGTAGATCACCACTATTTTTCACCTAAATTTTGTCTGATTCCCCCACTACACGCATATTACCACATTCGCCAAGCCTGCATATAATGTATTAAAATATGATTGATCTTTTATAATTTTTACAAATGTTGATTTTCATGTTTCTCATCTGATATAGTCTAAATTTTCCTTTTTTAAGTATGTAAATATAACAGGGAATTTAAGGAATAAAATGGTAAAACATAAAATACTAGGGTTTAAAAGCTAATTACACTGTAAAGTAATGAAACGTTTTCTATATTTTTTTCACACAATTCTTTACATTTGAATGTAAATTAGGCTTCGAAATTCTTAAAGTAAGGTATGTGGATTTATTCTAATTTTTGTCAAAAAATCTTAATTGCTTGGTATAGTGTATCTGTCTTCTGTACTTTACACCTGAGATAGGCAAATGGCAGCTCATCAGTAAAATGCAGCAGAGGGTGGAAATAATTAAATTTATGATTGAAACAAATATTGCATTTATTATAGCAACTATATCAATATTAGATTGATTTATTGATTTTTATTAGAAACATTTATTGATTAATTTTTATTCATTTAATGATAATAAATATAAAAATACATTTTCAATTTTCACCTCAATATATATATGTATATATGTGTGTGTGTATGTTATATTTTTTTAAAAGTTCTTAAAATTTAAATGTGTTGTTTTAATTACACTTTATATGGTGTATTTAAGAAATTAAGATTTTATGTGACTCAAAGTATCACATAATATGTTAAATAAACTATCATATCTGGTAAAATTTTATTAAAGAATAGTGATATACATGGGTTTAAAATTTCATCATTAAGTTTGTAGGTTTTAAATGTGTATGCTCATTCTCATAAAAAAAAGAAACCCAAGAAGACCTAAATCCTGAAATTGTTATATATTTAGATAGGTCATTGTTCAAGTCAGAAGTTCATACTTTTCCCATAATTCTTTTCTGCAAGTCCTCTTTACCTCTTTTTAAGTTTTGCAGCAAGCATAAAAATAAATGACAAGATAGGCAAAGTATGATATTTTATAGTTCCTCTTAGCAAAGCAGTCTGCCTATTCATTTCAGGGAATATAATAGTTACTTAGATCTGCTACTACACTGTTATCTTAGTAGTATAAGATAACTATTAGGAAATGAATTTTAATAAGTTGAGTTGAATCTACGTGATAGCAAGCATAGAGGGTTTGGGAACCAATAAACAATTTTTTTTCAAATAAGATACACAAAATATGTGTAACATAAAGTATGTCATCTATAAATATTATTTTTCAAAGGGAATAGCTGAACTGCAGATGCTCATTCACAGTGCTGATTTTTGGTACTAGACTTCTTTAGGCTCAAATCTTATTGCTGGAAGTTAGTATTCTTTAGGAATCAGTTTTAACAGCAGTCATAAGTAACCCCTGTGGAGTAAAATATTGACTGTAGCACTCCAAGCCTAATGAATATTTTATTTATTTAATGTCATAGGTAATATAAGAGGTCAAACTTTATATTACGCATAGCAAGGTAAACAAAAAATATTAAATATGATATGCAGATTTGAAAATTCATACTTTATTAACTGAATATCAAAGCCTTGATACAATAGCTAATAAAAAAGATAATGAAGTAATCCACCACCTCAGTGGTTTTAGTTTTGTGAAAAGTTAATGCAGTGCCATAAATTTATTCACTTTATTAAATTTATTAGATCTGCTGAAAATTTTTTAAAATACTTTATGAAAAATAAATTTATTAAAGTGAATAATTGAGCAGATATACAATATAGTGAAATTTTTTCAGTGCTAATAAGTGCTATACACAAAATTTTAAATGCTAGTTGACACTTAATTGATGGTTTTAGCTAAATATAACTATAGTTTCCTATTTTTTTTTTCTTAAATTGAGCTTGATTTTATCCTACTAGTGAATTTATAGATTCTGTTATGTATACATGGAGCAATTAAATCTATCATATTTCTGCTAGTATTTTAAGCCTGTTTTAAGCTGACTGTTTAGAAGAATCTTGAAAAATCCTCTATTTCGGTTATAGTTGATGCTATTGTGGGAAAAGAGAATATATTTGATAAGTTTAATAATCTATTTATTACTAGAGCAGGACTGGCTTTAGGCATTTATCAATGTAGACGACTGTCTATGCTGGCAGAATTTAAATGTGCAAAAATTTTGTATTTTAATAAAACTGTTTTCCATGATCTTAAATTAGCATTAGTGTCTTAATTATTTTTCATTTTTCAAATTAGCAAGGTTCTTTGGTAATTTTGTTTTACTGCTAAAAATTTCAATGTTTTCATGCTTGGGGGCAGCTCTTTTTGGGTTAATCTCAACAGCAAAACATTATGGTTAACCCTGTTCAGAATATCATAAGAAATGAGGAAATTATGGTGTATATATTGCTGTTTCTGGTTTTTCAAAACAAACTTAAAAAATGGAATGTCAATAAATACATTTGCTGTAATAACTTACCTTATGTTTTAGTACTCATTTTTACAAAATTTTCAGTTTAGTCCAGTGAGTTTTTTTTATGCAGATTTGAAGAAGCTCTTTGTAACTTTATATTGCTGCTTTATATGAACACATACTTAACTTATATGTATTGTTGTCCTTGGTTATTATTTAGTGTCTTTTTATTGAATGGAAGATTAGTGATGTTAACTATCTTAGTATTAAACATGTTTAAGACCTAATATACTCATTTTCTTGAGTATCATATCTATTACTTTGATCAAAGGCAAAATAATCCTTTAGTCGTTAGATATATGTTCTTAAACACAAAACTTGTTAAATTAAGACACTTGCATTCATTATGGTGAAAGTTATTTTTAAGTTAATTGTATGTCATTCATAAAAGTAGTAAGATATTTTGAATCCTTTAATAATTCTATGTTACAATATACCTCAAAATTGATGTCATTAACTTACTGAACTTTAAAATGTGATTTTGATAATTATTGCTAACTTGCAACTTTGCTATTAACATACTTTGTTCATAGAATCTATATCAAATGGGGATTAATTTTCATACCAAAGTTTCATTCATCCTTTAATCAGATGCCTATGACTATTATTGGAATAAACTTTGGATGGATTTAAAAAGAAATGGGTAATAAGATTTCTCACAAAGATAGTTTCAGTATCTGTATATAAAGATAATTTTTGTACAAAATAGTTTAGAATGTAATATATATATATATATATATATATATATATTGTGTGTGTGAATGGAAAATGTACATCTTTTTCCAATAAGTTTTCATTTTCATATCTTAAAGCTTTAAAATTAATTTTTATGCATTTAAAATAATATCTATTTCAGCATTCTAGGAAATATTTTTTATTTTTGAGTTGTTGATATACAAAGGGTTAATATATTCATCTGCTGGGTGAAAAATTGTAATTTTAAAAATAGAAAGTGAATCATGAACTACTACCTATTCTATACACTTTTTGACTAAAAAGATGTGTACAGTTCTTATTTTACCTTTTAATTTTTTGTACAACATTTTCAAATCTCACTCAACATCATCTTTCTTTTGCAGCACATACAATGTTGAGTGTGGCTAAACACTGTTTTTAAATTTCAGAACTACTGTTCACTTTTGTTTGATTCAATTAAATTTCTAGGGTGTCAATAAATTGTTATAACTCAAATATTAATTTGAACCAGACTACTGGGAATGAAAAAAATTAAGTTGGAGCTCAAAGACATATTGCTTATTTATTTGGACATTATTTTGTTGAGATTTAGGATTCTTTTTTGTCAGACATTTAACAGTTTAAGGTTTTTATTGCTTCCTTTCTTCCATCAGATGAAATGGAAAAGTGTTTTAGAAAAAAATATGGAATAAACACTAATTATTGCTAAATACTGGGCATTGATTTTTAATGATGATTCAAGTTTCTGTAATTTAGGAAACTTTAATTTTTTTTCTTAAAAACTGTAGGATTTAAAGTTTGAAATTCTTCTATATTATAATTTTAGAGGAGTTGTAAAATGCAATTACATCTGTAAGGTAAGGATGAGGTATATTTTATACATATCTATTGTATTAACTCATTTTAAATAAAATATTGAAATTTAAGTAAAATTTAGCTATAACATCAAAATTTGTTAAAAAAATTTTTTTGTTTACTCACCTATTTGCAATTTTTTAAAATATTTTTTTATTTTATGTATCAAAAGGTATTGTGCAACTTTTTGTAGTTCTCTGAAAATAGTAATCAGAACTCTTATAATTCTTACCACATTTATTTTTGTATAATATACACTCTTCCTTATAAGAAAAAAGGGAGAAATATTTCAATTTGTATATAGCATGCACATAAAGTTTCACATGCAAGTGACTTTTCAGATTATAAATGTATCAACCTTTAATACTTTTTGAATGTTATTCTTTAGTCAACATCAAGTTTTCCATTTTTCATGCTCAATAATAAATGATATCTGACATTTATTATTGGTTGTCTGAGGTCATTGATAGTTTTGACTACTTAGAGATGACTATGGTGACTTAAACTGCAGACTTTGTACAGTCAGTACTGGCTATATGGTCACCCCGCTTATATGGTTAGTATTCTAAAGTCCCATCTAACTTAATAGGGAACATGTGTTAAAGTGCACCGCTTATATAGTCATTTTCTTTTTCTTGTTACCGGTTATATGGTCAGTTTCATGTTTTCAACAAGTTTCCATATTTTTTCTTTTCTTTTTTTTAAGAAGTCAGTGCGAAATCGGAGAGGACCTGAATTCAAGCCTTTATTTTCCTCCCTTTCCCCCTTTCTTGTTAGTGTAGACTGTCAGAGTTTCTCACCTCTCTCAGTTCTCTTGCCCCTTGACAAGAGGTGGACATCTGTCTGTTTATTGGTTAAAGTAATCTCTCCCTGCTTAAGTTTAAATTGAGACTAAACAAGTAAAGGACAATTTTGTTGCATTTGGATCGTACGCCATGAATAAGAATGTTCATTTTTTAATTATGGCTTCGAAAAAAAAGAATTTATTTTCTGCCCAAAATAAAATGATTGAAAAATTTAAAAAATCTAATCTTTCAAAGGCTGTTTCCAACAAAGCAAATTCGATTACCCAGACGGCATTAAACAACATTTTAGCTGCCAAACTTTGCTCCTCAAGTGTTGAAATCGGTGATCAAGAAAGAAAACGCCAGAGCTTGTCACCTTATGGGAATGTGGATAAGGCTGTTCTGTTATGGATTAAAAATTCACTGTATATGCACAATAGGGTTGTATTGTGCTGCATATTTGGTTACCCTGCTTATATGGTCTGATTTTTCTGGACAGCTGAGCTGACCATATAACTGATACAGACTGTATATCTTTGAGTAAGAAAGGAGACTATATGATTAGTTGCATTTGCTTTATTTCTCTTTAGTTCATTAGAAAGAGTTTTTCAACAACGTGCAAACTAGATAGAAAAGTAATCTAGCTATATTGAGCATTTAAGTTGTATGTAGTTCAGTATGCAAAAAAAAAAACAGAAATGTTCTTCAAGTCGGAAATTCAGTTTTCAAAATGAATAATTTGTGTTTTTAACACTGTTGTGTAAAAGAAGTGCTATGGGACTAAAAGAAAGATGCAGCAATGCTTCTATTAAGTAAGTCTTTTAGCATCTTTATTTTCACCCTTATTGTTTTGATTCATACATATGTCATATGATTCCCTGAGGCAGTAAAATTATTTCATGTATAATACACATCTTGTGTTTTTGCCCAAAATTTGTGAATGTAAAAAGTGCTATGCGTAAGTATGGTACATTTGGATATTTTAATGTACTAGTCTTTATAAGCTTATTAATTACTTTTTCTCAATAGTTTGTTCTAATGCTTTAACATTATTTCAGATGTCATCTGATGATTATAGATCAGAATCTTTTGAAACTACAAAAAGTAGTGAAGAAGCCCTTCAACGCAGTGAAAGTGATCAGTATACTGATCATCTCTTTCCTCTGAGTGAAGTTGAGAGAGAAATTGCTGATGAGCATTATGATGATTTTAAAACATATGTGAGTGTTATATAATAACTATGCACTTTACTTTTATGTGAATTTCTAATCCACTGTTAGGATCTGTTACTTTTATTCTTTATTGGTTAGCATTCTTTAAAAACTTCATACAACAAAATTTCTGTGAGAGGATATATCTATTAGAAAGTAGTTTCTAATTTATATCTATGTTAATTTGCAACCTTGATGAAGTAATTTAGAACATTATGCTGTTGCAATAAAAGCTTAAATTATATCCCATTGTCTAAATGTGTACATTGTAAAAATATTTTTGAATTGCACTTTATACAGTTGTATTACTGATATTATTACAGAGATTGTACAATTTATAGTTATACAATATTTATAGTTATATAGTTATTATAGTTATTTATGAATTCTTTAATTTATGGGACAATATCAAATTATATCTTGCTTGTTCTATATTTTGTTAATTATTTTAGCTGATGCACTAATTATCCAGTTCCATCATTTTTTATGATGATTATAAGGAAAAAGTTGTTAAAACTGTACCTAAACAAAATGGGAACAAATTTTTCAGATGATACAGGAAAACTATTTTTCTGAGATGTCTAGTAATTTGTATACAGTAATTGTCTTAATTATGCTCTTGGTCTAATTAGCCACTATGAAGCAAGATTTTGACTAATGCCCCTTGTATACCAAACCAATTATGTTCAGTTCTCTTTTTTAAAAAAAATTTCATCAGAGAATCTGAACAGTTATCTCTTTTTTTATTAACATCCCATTCCATAATTTATAAATTGCTGTATAGATAGATCTATTCAAAAACTTTTTCATAAAAACTTTTCATTTAATCCATTTGTATCATGCTAAAAAGTGGAAAAAAAATGTTTCTTGTAGGAAAAAATCTTTTTATTGCTTAAAATCAAACATGTTTAAAATATCTATATCTAATGTAATGATTGCTCTTGTTAGAAATGCCACAAACTGCTTAAAAAATTGGTCATGTATGCATTTCTGTGATATCAAGCATGATAATTATGTGCATATATACACTTATGATATAAATGGGTTAAATCAAGCTTGAATATATGCTGAACCTATACTTATAAAAAAGAATTTTTAATTTCGCTGTTACATATCAGTTGTTAAAGTTATATTTACTTTAGAATATGTGAATATAAAATTTTTTCATTGACCCTAGATCAATAAATAAATGAATTTAACTCTGTCACTTAATCATTTGACCCATAGACTACAAATTAAAAAAAAAGTATATTTTTATATTTGCTTTATTAATTTGAAACAGGGTTCATACAGTGATTAAAAGTAGTTAAAAACTTTTTTTTTTCAGTGTAGGAAAAAGTCTTTAAAATTGATTAAAAATCTATCTCATAAAAATTTTTTAAGTAGCAGTAAAATATAAAAATACTTATGATAGCTAATTACTATTGAATTAATGTAAATTTCTGTATGTTATCACTAAACTTTCAACTGTTAGACAATAATTCAGCAGATCTCAAAAAGTAATAAGTTTTCACCATGGCCTATCCCCTTCAGAAAACTCCTTTTACTAGTTATGACGATAATATGAGTGAAGTGTTCTGAATGCAATAGGAACATCTTAAATTTGCAAATCTGGCAGGGGATGGTAGTCTTTTAGAATGTGTATAGTGATATAGTGTTAAATTATTCATTACATCCTTTTCAGAAAAATATGCAGCACTCTTAGGTAGATCTCTGTGTCTTTTTAACTAATTTCAAATTAATGATGTATATAATTTTAAATTGAGTCTTCTGTAATTCATTATTAGGTTGAAATGTTGGTTGAAATTGGAGATGAGCAATTAAAGCCTCTTCAACTAACAGATTGTTATACATCTGAACGCCCAGGAATGTATCTTGAAATTTTACCCAAGATAATCTTTGAAACTGTTGAAACTGAAACAGGTATTGAGGAAATAGATTTTCCAAAGCCTATTTTTCGCTTAACGATTGATCAAGGAACTATAGTAAGT
Source organism: Pardosa pseudoannulata (assembly GCA_032207245.1). NCBI lineage: Eukaryota > Metazoa > Arthropoda > Arachnida > Araneae > Lycosidae > Pardosa > Pardosa pseudoannulata. The sequence continues at coordinate 49,696,761 of CM063508.1, forward strand.
AATAGGGAATTTATATTTGCTTCTTTAAAAACTGTAATCATAGTGCTAATTTTGTTTCTGATTCTTATGGTTGTAATGGCTGTTAATGTCTGTTTTCCTTTTCTTTCCCACTAAAATTGTGGTTTTTAATGAAATTATATGCCTTTCTAAGGTATTTATCAAAAATGATTAATTATATGATATAGTGGAACCACAATCCATTGTTTTTCAAGGGAACTGAAATAGAAAATAGTAGATCGAAGAAATAAATTAAAAACCTGTTAATGCACTAAAACATATTAAAAATGTATAATAATGAATAAATTAATTATTTCCAATACTAATTTTATAAAATATAACTTATATTTAGAATGATACTTTTTAAATATAAAGGTTACAGTAGCTTAGTTGGCAAATATGTCAACTCATAGCCAGAGGGTTGTGGTTCGAAGTTTGAGCCAGACAAAAACTGTTGTGTTCACTAACAGCAGCTGAAGCATGTAAAATTGATTTGTGATCACAATGTTCCCCAAGTTCAAAACATTACCTCTGGAGGTAGCATAGCAATCTTTGCTTGATCCCTGCTTCCAAATTTTAAGGACCCATTTTAAGCTAAAAGACTTCTTTCACCTTAGTTGTACTCTTCAAAATAAGAGAAACAACTTTTCATTTTAAATCAGATAGCTTTTGGATCACAAATTTGGCTTGTCCAAGTGGCATGAGAAATAACAACAACAGAATGATATTTAACATTTAAAAAATATTTTTTAATTTATACTTGCTTTGGGCAAGTGGATTGCCTGACTGCAAAAAATGATCATTATTGTAAATAACTAACTCAGTGGAAATGAAAAGAGGTTAAATATAAATATTAACAAGTTGTCGACAGGCAGGCAACATTCATGTGTCTCCTCATTGATGTAATATTAATTAGTTTTATGTATTTTGGTAATAATTCTCTTAATTTTAATTCCTCAATTTCCAAACCTGACATATATATATATATATATATATATATATATATATATATATATATATATATATATAAGTATATGTATGTATATTTGTTTGAATCATATACTTAATATACTAATCCCTTTAATTTGTTGTAGACTTACCCAATTTTCCACAACAGTTCTTTAATACCATGAAAAAGTATTATGGATATTAAATCTTTTTCATTTCCTCCACCATTTGATATAACCCTTTTGTAGGTATTATCCATTGCCAAAGAAAATTGAGATGATAACAGAAGTGTTATTTTAATGTTTATTACCATCAAATATATGTTACTTATATGGATGTATATATAGTAAAACTTTGTTAAGTTGTCACTCAAAACACCAAACATTTTTGGCCAGTTAATTTGAGTGATAACTAAGGCAGAGTGGAAATTTTTAAAAATTCCCCCCCCCCCAAAAAAAAAGTTTAGTGTTTAATCCTTAGCAATTTCTGTGTCTTTTTCTTTGAGAATAATGGCAGAAATCAAAAAAATTTGTGATCTGACATATTTTAGGCAACAAATCTGCCCAATCTCGTCAAAATTTGATTTTCTCATTCTCATTCCATTATATTTACATTCAACTTCTTCAACCACTTATTTTAATGAAAAAATATTGATTAATGTTGTCTTGCAAAATGATGTGTTTTGGTAAAAGCTGATTTCAGAACATTTGATGTTTTAAAAAGTGCAATTAAGTCTTTCTTTTTCTTTAAAAGGTAAAGAGGTAAGTTTTTATTTCCCTGGCATATTAAAAACATTAATGCCCTTAAACAGGCTTATTTGCTCTAAGGGCTATTAAGAATGATTAGCAGCAAGATTCAAATAACCCCAAATAGGTTGGAAATAATGCTCAACAACAAAAAGGATTTACATGTATTTTGCTGAAGTGACAAGCATGGTTGAAAATTCCTCATAGAGTGAAGGGATGGGGTTGAAGAGAAAACATGATGGCATACAAATTTGAGAAGAAAAATGCTTTGAACCATTTTTTAACTTGACAAGTTATTCAGAGTACAATTAAATTTGGTGATGGGTAAAAGAGGGTTATTTTACATTATTGTGTGTGAGACCTTGTCAGGACCAGAGGAAAACAATGACTTAAATGTAGTGATGACTTAAAGAGGTTTTACTGTATACATGTAAGGAAAGTTCTCAGGGGTTTTCAAAATTTAAGTCAAGGGCTGAAAATTCCCGCGTTCTTTTGCATTCCCCCTTTTTTAACCCAAATTGATCACTGTGGCTACAGTTTGCGAACTCAGAGAAGGGATCTGACCAATTATAACTCTACATTGCACTAGCGGACAATTTAGCAAATTTCTTAACATTTTTTTTAAAGGAGATGCACGCTGTCAGAGGCAGATTTTTCTAGAGATTTTCCCACAGATGTTGACCAGGTGTTAAGGGCCTTTTTACATATAGCTTCATGCTAGCTGACCCCTCAGTTTCTTCTGTCCCTATGATGAAGTGGGAACCCGTTCTCCAAAGTTATCTTAATAAAGGTCGTTAGCTAAAACGGTGTTATTTTTATGGGCCATGACTGTAACCACCCATCATGAAATCTGTCTTATTACATATATAGAAATATATATATATATATATATATATATATACATTCATGTACACATGCATACACATGTCTGTAAATATGTGCTATGCATACTTGTGGATTTTTTGTAACTGTACTTATATTTTATGACAAAGTATTATCTATTGAGATTGAGATTTATAAATTAGCCTGGATATACAATTTTAACCAACAATATATTTCATGCTTTCAGTGTGCAAAATTGTAAAAATTTTCAAAATTGACTCTCTTGCATGCAATTGTTTTTCTAACTGATAGACATATATAAACATATTGAAAGCCTTTATGTAAAAAAGATTGCAATACATTTTTAGAATGTTTTTCTCATCTCCCCTTTAAAATTTTATTTTGGCACTTTCTTTTGCTTAATCTTTTTTTTTTTAGGCTTCAGTCGAACATTCTAGCAGCTCAGCCCAAACACTGCGAAACAATTTGCTGAACTCATGGAGTCAGTATGAACCAAGATTATGTCCGGATGAGGATTGTTCCTCCATCACCAAAACTGAATCATTCTTATCTTTTATAAAGAATGCTGAGGAAAGGTTGTAGCTTAAGTGTTATTAAAATAATATGTATATCATACATGATAAATGAACGTAAAAGTGTTATTAAAGTATATGGTACATTAATGAACATAATAAAACAACACTTAAGTGTACAATTATTCATTATTAAGTGATATTTATTTGAAATTAGTAGTTTTGTATTTCAAATTCATTTAATTTTTATGTAATTAAGGTTTTTATTTATGGGATTCCTTTGTTTAATTTATAAATTGAATTAATTTTGAGACTATCTTATTATATTAACCCTTTCGGATCATGGTCTCATATGTACATCAAAGCATATCTCTCTCTGCAACCTAGCAATTTTTATATGCATTTGAGCTTTGGAAGGTATTTTTTAATGTATTAAAATATTATTAGGTATTATTATTTAAGGATATTTGTTCTCTGGAGAAACATCAGAATTCTGAGGATTTTGCACTAATCATCTCCAAATTTCCAAAGAAATAAATGTAATGGGATGCAATCTGCTAGATCATCAAAATTTAAAACAATAGATTGGAATTTAACAAGCAATTTTGATAGCACACTTCAAGAAGGTACTGAGAAAGGATAGAGTCATTTATAATTTTGAAGGATATAAACTAATAAAGATGAGGGTTATAAAGTTGTAAGATCACATAATTGCTGTTAAAAGTTAAAATTGCTTTAAATCTCTATATAAATATGTTATATGGGATAAATAGCAAACTTATATATGATGTAGTTCCATTTATTAATGATAAAACTTGTCTTACAGGAAGAGATGTTTCAGAGTGACTAGTTTTGATGCGTTAGGCTTAACTTCTAAAGCCACTGAGCATGGAGTGGCAATTTATTTTCAAGACCATGGTCCTAAAGGGATTAAACAGTGTAAATCAGGAATATTTAAAATGCTCAGATGAACAGATGAGAGAAGAGGCATTAAAATTCGAATTGCAGGTTAATGGGAGTAAAACAAAATATTTAATTGCCACCAGAGTTGGGCAGAATTTTGGCAACCAGCAAGATATAACACTTGGTGAGAAGACCTGTGAATGAGTTGAGCATTTCATTTATCTAGGCTCCTATTAAGTAAAATGAAAAAAAAAATGAAGTGTTTGTTGTAACTGTTGGAAGAATGCTAAAAATATTTATGGTTAATTACAGGCTTGCAATTCCGTCATTTTTCTCACCTTTTGTCACTTTTTTTACAATTGATCACTTTTAGTCACTTTTTTCATGGCATATCACAGCAGAAGTCTGTTGTTGAAAAAAGAAAATCTGAATAACAAAATATTTTAATAAAAGATCAAAAATGTGATGCTCTAATCTTATTTTTCTTATTAAAATGTAATTAGTCATATGATTTCCAGAATTTAGTGATTTTAAAAAGTCGCAAAGAAGTTCCTGAAATCTACATTTGTACTGAAATGTACATTTAATACATTAAAGTAATTTACGTCAAAGCACACATTTCCCTTTTTCTTTTTCTTCACAATTTTTGTTTAGATATTCTAATCTAGCTATGTACATATTTCAAAACATCATTAATATATACAGAAAATTGTGATTATAAAATTAATGTATTGTATGTATTCAAATCTAATTTGTAGATTTTCTTGAATAAAAAGCAATGTTGAGTTTGTGTTAAACAAAATCTTTAACCTTTTTGTATTTGATGCTAAAATTATGTCTTGAATGAATCATTTGATTTAGAGTTAAAATAAATAGAAAAATCTTAACAGTAGCATGTGTAATCAAAATGAGAAAAATATTGCTTTTTTTTTTTCAATGTTTAGTCACTTTTTAGTCACTTATTCTGTATTATTTGTCCCTTTTCTCACCTTTTCAAAGTACCTCAGCAGTTGTAAGCCCTAGTATTATGATGTTTATGATTTATGTATTTTATCAGTATTGTAGTACTTTAATTTTGTTAGTCTGATATTTGAATAAAATATTTTATTCTTTATGTTTGTTAATAATTGATGTAAAAAATTGAAATATTTTATGTATAGTATTTAGTTAAGCTTATTTTAAAATTGTGTTCATGCTCTAATATTTTTTAGAGTTTTTGATTCCTTGATTCAGAATAAAGTTGCTGATAGTTTTGTCAGGGAGCTTAAATCTCTTGAAGGAGAATGCAGTGATATTGAATCAAGCAAAGAATCAGTTCTGACAGTATGTGTTTCTGTAACTTTAAAAATTATTTTTCAATGTTTATTAGTACCTTTAATCACACTGTTTAATTTGAATCTTCTGTTTGACAGATGAAAGGTTCCTTTCTTTGTTTTAAAGGGAATCAGAAACAGATAATTAAATCTATTAGTTGGCACCCTATATATAAAGGTAAATATATAAAATATTTAAATTTAAGTCTATTTTATAGAAAGAATTGTAATACTTTTACTTTTTTATTTGGAATATAATATATTAACTATGTATTTATTTACTTACTTTAACTATTTATTGATACTTAAAATATCTAGATTATTCACACTCATACATAGTCAAATTCACTTTAACAGTCACCTCTAAACATAATTTTCTCATAAGAGCTTTATTTCAATACTTTCCAAGAGACACACAGGTTGCAGTTTTCATTAAAGCCAACCAATCCCGAGTATCTTACAGGAGCTATAAAATTCCCATTTATATACATTCATGACTGTTATATTATTGTCTATGACCTTTCTAATTTCAGTTTTTAAAAAATCTACAAGACTGAAAAACTACAATGATTGGAACAGGGAATGAAAGGTAGAAACTAGAAAAAGATTGTGGGACCTTGCATTAAAATATACCATACCCAAACAAACTTTACTATTTATTGCTATTTACGAAAAAAAAACTATTTTTAGATGTTTTTAAACCATTTTGCTAAACTTTTATTCAAGGGGTTTTTTTTTATTAATGTGTGTGTTAAAGAAATGTTTACTAATGCAATTTTTTTTTAAGTCTGTAACTTGCTTTTATTAATATTTTTGTCTATATATATATTAAATATTATTCAGAGTAAATTTATAAAAAGTTTCTATGTATACATTATAAATAAAATTGGTTTGAAATTTGTAACAAAAAATATATAAGATATATATTTTCAATATCAACTCACAGAGAGACAGTCATACAATCAAAACAACTCAGACCTGTAAATGGTAATAAAACATAACACATTCTATTTTAGAATTAGCAACCAGGCTAACCTCAGAACTTCAAAATCTTAATTACAACATCTTGGAAAATCTCCTCCACCCCTCTAAGAATAAGTTTTTAAAATATTTTTTCTTAAGTTTGCTTGCAATCTAAACTAAATAGTATTGATAAAATATGTATAAATGTTGTTTATTGTTAGGGTACTCTTCTGTTATATTCATTTCAAATAATTGTATTATTGGTTATGGGTCAGTTCTAATTTCACAAGGACTGGTTTCCTTTTTGTTATAAAGTCAGAGTAATGCCTCAAAATAGTTATTGTTTGGGTGTGATCCTGCTTTTAAAATGACTGTTATATATATATCCTGTGTTTAGAATGAGTTATAAAAGCATTTTTTTAAGTTTAAAATTTTAAAAACAAGTTATCAGGTTCATTAAAGACATTTTTGAGAAATCATTTATGGTTGTTTGAATACTGACTAATTGAATTTAAGAACCAAGAGAAATTTGTAGACAATCTTTCTAAAGCATAAACTTATGGATAAAAGTAGGACTTCAAAAGACATGATGTGAGGAGTTATTGAGAAAGTTATTGAAAAAAAAATTATTTGTATATTTATGCATATATTAACATATACTGATTTATAAACACTCATTACATTTATTCAATGATTCATTTATTTATTCAGAGGTCAATTTTTAAAATAATACAGATTTGGAAAAAATCTGTGTGTCACAGGAAAAATTTTGTGAAGGCTCCATTTTTAAAATGAAAATATTGTGAAGGATCCATTTTTATAATAGTGTATTTTATGAAGGCTCTGTTAACAGACACAAATTTTGTATAAATGGAACCCTAGGTCATCCTTTAAAATTTCACTGTGGTCTAAAATGGATGTTGATCATTATATCTTACATTATTGTTTTTAGATATCTTTATTGTATCTACTCTAAGAAATAATAAGTTTGAAGAAAAAACATCAAATTCCGTCCAAGAAAGTGATGATTCTTGTATATTTTATGTATGGAATTGCAAAAACCAGTTCATGCCTAAGGTAACATTTTTTCTTTTAAATTACACTTACAAGTCATATTTTTCAAATTTTTATTTTATTCAAAGGAAAAATGAAATTTATAGATAATTGTTAGAAAATATTTTGAGAAAAAAGGCAGCATCAACATAAATGCTATAGGTGAAAAATTGGCTCTTTAAGTACTAAAATTACACAGAAATGGTTCATCAGCATAAATGTTGCATTAAGTTAAGTTGTACATGGTATTGTCATGACTGTCATTATCACAAAATCTTGACTTAATCAACTGCAGCTCTATTTCCAGTTTGTTCACTATGAGAAAGTACACTATGCTGAAAATAGCAGTATGACTTCTAGGCCATTTTTGTAATTTTTCTACTTTTTTCTTGAAAATTATCCAACAAGTACTTAGCCAAATGATGGCAAATAGTAAAACACTTAGGTACCAGAATCCATGGTTTCAAATTCTGTTGCTGGGATGCATGTGCATAGTCATTCAAAAGTGGCTTTAAGCAGTAGATCTCAGTCTTATTAACTTTTGTCTAACATGCTCCAAACCAAACTATTAACAGGTATTTATATCAAGGGATCTGTAGTTGACAAAATGCCAATAATTCAAATTGACGGGGGTACTGTTTTGAATGAGGGAAAAATGTAATTGTTTCAAGATCTGTGCAGGGTGACTAAGACACTAATTTTTTTTTAATTGCACACAAGCACTGCATTGATAAAAACACCACACCTGCTAAAAGTTTAAATTTAAAATATGACAATGTTGCAGCCTTTCTCCCAGAAATTATTGTATTTGAATTTTATAAAATTCTTATTAGTAATTTCTCTTATCTTTGAGTTTCTCTATTAATGTTCTTTTAGACTGGTTTTCTTGTTCAATATAGTTATCTCTATATAAAACATAATACGTTTTATGGTAATCTGTTTGAGTAAATAATAACTTTATTTCCTTATTATGATATTACTCAATACATTATCAATTTATAAAGCTTATATAATTTAATTTCTCTCTGAATAACTCTATTTTAAAAATTTATAGCATAGTTTTCTTTTTTAGAGTCAGACTAAATAACCTGTTTAACTTTGTTTAAACAAATAATAAGAAATTCAGCTAATTTATTAGCTATAATTATATTGTTTTGAAATTTGCAAATCAAACAAATGGCTTGAATTCTTCATAAAAATATTAATATTTATAAGTAATAATAATAATAGACACATTTTCAAAGCAAAAAAAAAAAAAAAATAGATTTATAATTGTAATTGTTATAATGATATTAAGGTTTTATAACTTTAAACCATAGAAATATTGTAATTTTTAATTTTCATTTTACCTTTACTTTGTAAATGTCAAAATATCAAAGGGTATCATAATTAGGATAAATTATTTCACAGAATAAATTTTATCTAAGCTGTTTTTAGTAACAGTTACCATTTTAAGATAATCCATGTGAACATCTATCTTTACACTGCAGGTTACTTTAGTCTGTGGCTTTCTGAAACCTAACAAATCAAAATTAATAGCTGTAATTTACCACATTATTTGCATAAGGATAATAATTAATACATAGAATAAATTTTACCCAGATATCTTGGCTGTTTCTTAGTATTATTTAAAACTTTATGATACTCCTTTGTACAGTCCTAAAATAGAATGGATCATTTTGTCTACAAGCTCATAAACTCTGACTCTTCATTGAATTTAAGTTGATTTGTCACTTGTATTTTGTTTCTTATGATGCATTTTCTGTGGGGTTTTTTTTTTTTTTTTTTTTTTTTTAATAAACATGGTGGTTTGATTATTAATAATTTAAAAATTTTAGCTCTGTGTATAAAGAAAAAAAAATTTAATGACCCAAACCAGCTAAGTATTAACACTTTAACATTGAATTTGGGTTTTAGATTAAAAAAAATTTTTTTGATCCATTGAAACACATTTAGCTTCTTATAAAAGACTCAAATTAAGTTTTATTTAATTTCAATAAATGGTTTGGATTTAAGGACACATATTCAAATATCTCTAAATTCCAAATATAATTATTTTTTAAGATAAAGCTACATCAAACTTTGTCTGATGTTCTTAAAGCCAATATGTTTAATCACATTAAAATTGTTTATAATGTTAAAATTCAGAGTAAACAAAAGTGACTTCCTGTTTGATATTAGAATATTACATGAAAGTAGAATCCATTTTAAAGTATTTTTATCTTTTAATAAAATCATTAAATACATGTTTTAAATGCAAGTCATTTTAATGGAATAGAAGGTTCTTAGGGAACTTTTTTTTTTTTAAAGTTTGAACAAGATCAAATATATTATACTAGTAGTAGGTCAAAAGGGTTAAGCTTTGATCTTACAACACTAAAAATATCTTTCTTGCTCTGGCTTCTATTTATTCTGTATAATTTTTTCATATTGTTCATAATAATTTTGATATTCATTTTTTAATAAAATCTGTAGCATAGAAACTGAAGTTTAACATAACCACCATTTATGTGAATATAAATTTGTATATGTATCCACACAAATATATACATATAACATCCTTTCTCTTTATGGTAGTAGTATAGATGGTTTTATTAAAATGTGATTTAACTTTATCAACATATCTTAGATGCATTACTATTTTAATTCATTATTAATTTTTTTGGGTATTCTGAACAACAGGGATGTACACAAGGGGGGGGGGGTTAGGGGTTTAACCATTTCAAGATGGGAGTATCATATATGCAACATCTTTTAAATTGAAGCATATAATTCTCCAGTATTCAGATATCTCTAGTAGATAAATTCACCTATAAAATACATAGGGCTACCTCTAGTGAAATAAGAAATAGTAATTAAATGTTTTTCTTAAAATATCTTTAAGGATATACTCATTGAGTTAATTTGAAAGGCATTGAATATATATGAGGCACCTATCCTCAAAGGGTTAAACACCCCCCTTGAGCTCAGACAAAATGGCAAAAATAAAAATTATAGTAGAAATTATGCGGGCTATTATTTTTTACAATTATGAACCCACCCACCCCTTGAAAAAATTCTGCTTATGCCACTGATGAACAAACATAAAACATTCTTCTTCAAAGATTTAGAATAAAATTTTTTAGTTAAATGTAGGTATTTGTTATAGCAGAAATCTTGTTAACTGTTATAACAAATATCAATTATAAAGGAAAAAAAATTTTTCTCAGTATCAAATCAGCACTGCTTGATTGGAAGATGTACAATTTACCACTTATACACTACATGCATATATAAAAAGAAATAGGAAAGTGACTGTTCACATTGTGACTCAAAAGTATTATATTTTCAAGGTTCTTTTATATTTTATCTTTTAATAGGCTTTTGTGGAATATTTTGATGAAGTTCTGCTGCATATGTTTAATCCAACTATGCCTAATGTTGTGATTGGAGGAAGTTTAAACGGACAGTTAGTTTTATGGGATATAGATGAAGATATCTTAAAAGAAACTTCTAATGATGAGAAAAATGAGAGTTTTATCTCTGTATGTAAACAACATCCTATTTTATTGTAATTAATGTAATTAAGATAATCTCTTTTTTAATTTTTCTTTCATGTAGGATAAGTTTAAATGTTTGTATAAACTTGTTTTCTATAATTTTTCTTTTTCAAAATATCTAGTAAAATACCAAAACAATAGTTATATCTAGGAGTTTTATATTCTTTTTGTCAATTGTCTTTAAGCTATTAGCACAAGATATTGAAATCTGGTACTATTTTTCTTGGAACACGTTGTTTAACTTTTCTCCTGAAATTAGAAAGATTATCATGGTTGTGTCTTTCTCAAACATTTTAAAAATTTATGTATTGAAAAGAGATTAAATTAGAATTCATTTTAGAAATAAAGTTCAATAAGTTATTGAACTTTATTTCAATAGTATAATTACCTCATTCATTAGTGCAATTAACTCATTCAGTAATGCAGATCATAGCAAATTTTTTTTACTGAGAGTTCTAATAGTTTGTATAAATTATATTTCTTATACTTAATGAAATTTTATCTATTCTGCACCTGTATGTACCTGCCTAAATGTGTCTACTTTACAATTTATTGATTTTTTTTAGCATAACTTTTTAGCTTTCCTTTCAGAGAAACTTATATATATTTTACTTTAAAGGTAATAAATGCTGAACCACCTACAATACATCACTCAGCTGTTTCAAATCCAGATAACAATCATACTCGGAGTATCACAGATTTTGCATGGCTTCCCAACCATATTGAGGTATTTATTTGAACTAAAGCTCTTTTATATTTGAAGACTAAATAAAATTTAATTTCATATTCAATCTGTTTGCATAGGTTTCAAGTAGAGGAAATGTAAAGTTATGTGCGTCTAATGAATCATACCAAATTGCCACTTGTGGATCTGATGGGTAATTTTTATAGTTTTATTGGTGTCTATTTTTATAAAACTTCATTAATTTTTAAAACAGGATGCTATTTAGTACTCTGATATTTTTATAATTTACTGATAATTTTTATGTAGTTATTTTAATTGTTTGATCATTTCTTTAAGGTTATTGTTGTGATATAAAGTTTCCATGAACTATAATTATTTGTAACTAGTACAAATAGGTATTTTAATGTAAAATATACTTTTTATTAAATATATATATACACATATATTTGTAGTAAAACTTCATTTTGTTAATTATATGTTTATAATTCTTCAACTAATTTTTTTCTGTTATATTATTTTAAAAGGAAAACTAAATTAAAAATCTAAGTATAACTTAATTTAAGTTGATAATTTGTAATTGATTCCTGTAGTTCATAATGAGAAAAAAAAATTTCTCATTCTAAAAATTAATTTTCCAAATCATTACTTATATTTCTTTATGTTTATTTATCTCTTTATTAGCTAATTAAACTTAACATGCATGTTTTCTGTTCATGAAGTTGCTATTAACTATCTGTTAAACAATGTAAGTTGAAAATATTGTTAGTTTTTAGTCTACAATTAAGGCCCAATTATCATACAAGCAAGTGAGGCAATAGTCCAGTGTCCCTTAAGAATAGGCACCCCTATACCTCCAGGCTTTATATTTTATGAAATCACTGCATTGATTAAGAAAATTGTCTTTAAAAATGTTTAATTTTTGTTGTAATTTCTTTTTTTATTAGGAAAAGTAGCCATTAATCTGAGATACCATTATTTTTATGGTTACACTTAAACCTATTTTGGGGCAGGGATAAAGACACCCCCCCCCACACACACACACCAACACAACCCAGAAAAACAGGTTTGAGTTTATATAGAATAACTAGATCAGACATGCCCAACCTGTAGCCCATTTAAAAATTTTTTGTGGCCCAACTGAAGTTTTCAACTGTCTATATTAGTCGTTTTGACTATATACAGTTAAAACATAGTTTTAGATGTTAATGTGTGCAATAATAAATATCACATATTATGTATGTTAAGACTTGATAGTAACCAACGTAAACCTGGTCTTTGAGTAGGGTTGGACAGGTTTCGTTGAAATTTGAGTGTTCTTGAATATTCTGTCAATCAGTCATTACTTATACAACCAGCTGACTCATGTTACGTGCACTTGCTCTGTCCGACCAGTCAGTGGAAGTTGTATGGAAAAAAAGTTATAAATTATATTTATAGCTATTGTGAAGTTATCATTATTTGTAAAGGAATAATTAAGGTATTGTTTGTTTAGGAAACGCAAGCTAACGATGAGTTTGAAATTCTAACCTCCAAAATGTTTAATTTGATGTATAAAAAAATATAGTAGTGTTGCAACTCAAATTATATGTTTGTAATAGTCGCGTCCGTCTCTGTCGGTGGTCGGGCGAACTTTTGTTCTTTTGGTCCATTGTAAGGCGCCGAACATTGCAAACGCCGAACAATTGGAAAATGGCAGTAATGGTCCTTTTGACTCACGGACTGTTGGAGGTGTCAGATCTGCTGTTTTGTCAGCGCACCGACAGAGAGAAGTTGCTCTTTGTGTGACCGCGGCGGCTACTCGAAGGACAAAAGTCAACTGGGGGGGTGTCGATCTCCCCTGGAACCCGTTTTCCTGTTGGAAAAAGGAAAGACGGGAGGGACTCCCGGCTGGATTTTTCAAATGAGAAGGTGGCCGAGAATGAGCTCCGCTCTCGAGGATTTTACCTATAGTTTCTTTTAAATGTTTTTTTTTTTTTTTTTGGTTGAAATAAATCAACGTGTTAAGTTTGAACTTCTCTCTACGGCTGATCATTTCGTCTCCGATACCTGCTCCTTTACGAGACCCATGCAAGTCATACCAAAAGGACATACAGTTGAAAAGAGAAACGTTCACAGACCGCTCGGCATGCGTTAACAACGTTTTTGTTGCATACAAAAGTATCAGTTCACATTGTAAGGGGTTGGGGGTGATTATAAATACATTATAGTTAATGTTTATTGTTGTTGTAGTTATGACATATGTATAACGCAACTTTTATGTACAGTCACAGCTGGCACTGTAAAAATGCATATTTTGAATATTGCACGATAATAAAATATTTTGTTTTATTTTTATATGTGTGGCCCTCCTCAGTTTAGTCTTTTGGCCCACCAATTGATTTGGGTTGGCCCCCCTGGACTAGAGGATGTATTAAATAATAAAATTTGTTGTAATGGGATGATAACAGTAATCCTGTACTTTAGAAGGATAAACTGATGACTTATCCTGCATAGTAGAGAATAGACCATCTTTTGGATTTTTTAAAACTTTTTAGTATTTTGACAGCTACTGTTGTTTTCTTTTTAAATTGCATTATTAAATTAATTTTTATTCATAATTTGAATTTAGGGGAATATTTTTTATACTAAACGCACTCAATAAATAAATAAATTGATTAATAAATTAAAATTTTAAAAAATACACAAAAATGGACCTTTTATATACAGGTTTAGTTTGTAGCACTATGATCTATTGTTTTACTCTGCAAGGTCTAATAAGACTAAGAAAACACAGGTTTAAGTGTATATGTAATTTTTAAAAAATCCACTCATTAAAATTAACCATCATTAGTGTTTTCTCCAGATAATTTTTGTGGCTGAATGATAGGATGAAATATTAGATAGCATTTGCATAAAAATATGAGTAAAATGGTAAGATTTTAAACAGGCAGCTAGCTGTCAAAAAAATCAATGAGAAGATACTGTATTCATCAAGAGAATAATATTCCCTGAGTTTTCTAGAATATAGTCTTTCTCTATTAATTACTATTTTGTATTCATGTTTAATGAAGTACAGTTTGTGATTATGTATGATTTATTGGTGTAACTTGCAATATACTCCTTTTAAAATAATTTTTCATCTGTTTTTGGAATTTCATGCATAAACATTAAGTAAATGTCAACTTGTGTATATAGTATATAAGATGCTTATGTTTAGGTAGAGGTACTAAAATAACTGTTTATTCCAGAGCCCCATATAAGCATGATCACCTACAATACCTTATAACTATACTATCAAACATTCTAGTGACTTCTTATAGCTTTTAATGAGAGATAGATACTCTCAGCCTAAAAAATTATCTTTAGACGTTTGCTATATTGTGAATTCATAGATCTACTTTTATTTACATATATCTAGTTTTTATTTACATAGATCTAGTTTTATTTTGTTTTTTCTCATTATCAGTTTCATGCTTTACTGTTTGAAATCTTATCTTGACCCAAGCAATCCTGCTATACTATCATCCTATAGCTCCACCTTCCATCAGTTTTACTTATTGAACATCTAAAAATATAAATGAGTTATCTAAAAATATTGCTTTTTTATTTTCTTGACTGTTGAATCTTATTTACTGATGAAGTCAATTAACTGCAAAAGTTGAGAATGTTTAGTGTTTATGGCAGTGAATTCAGAAGAAAAAATATTATACATATTAGGTCACAGGGAAATGTTTGTTCTGTTACATTTTGTCAAGGGTAGGAATTACCTACTTTGCATACCTAAACAGCATGCCCCTGATTGTTTTCAATACAATATGTGTAGGAACATTTTCTCTATTTAACTAGGCATACACTAATGGATTGACTTTTAAAAATGTATTTTATTCTTCAGAATACTGAAATTTTGGGACCTGAGAGCTGCTTTCCAGAGTAAACCTGGATTTTCTCAATCAAAAATGTTCCGGCATTTAGATGGCAAATGGGAACCATTTCATTCAGTATGTTTATTTATCTTTATCAAATTGTTTGAATTTAAGTTATTTTATATTAATTTTCCTTTTAGATTTGGTTTGAAAATTTAACATTACACTTAAATGAGGTTTAATGGGCTCTTATACTTAAATTTAGTAGTTTCAAAGCATTAAATTGAACAAAAGAAACTTTTTGAGTTTGTTTTGATTTAAAATTTTATTCTTTTTTAAATGTAGCAGTTTTTAACCTTTTTCCTTCCATAAAAGAATATAAATCAGAAGATTTTGACTTTGAATGCTTCATATTTATCCCAACTTTAAAATTTAAGATGTCAACATTTATTCTATTTTATTTTAAGGTGGATATTCTTGCAGAAAATGAAAAGAAATTTCTCTCTATTACGAGATTTGCTTTTAAAGAACCAATTAAAGTTGTAAAACCAGGTAGATTATATGTTTCATAAAATAAATATGATTCTAAATTTATGAAATTATTATTGTGTTAAGTATTATCGAAATGTTTCTTAATGTTTTAATTCAAACCTTGACAGGTTTGTAGTTCATAACATGAAGAATAAATTATATTGTTTTATTTTTGCTCACTAATATTTTATTTTTTATGCAAAAATTTGTTTCATTTGCCTATTATTATTTCTTTTTTCATCTTGTCAAAACCAGAAATTGCCAGACTTTGGCCCACAAGATGCATGTAACCTTTTGTGTCATATTTTGCGGACTGTAGCAGAATTCATGAAATTTATTATTGAAAAAATTC
This sequence comes from Pardosa pseudoannulata, assembly GCA_032207245.1. Taxonomy (NCBI): domain Eukaryota; kingdom Metazoa; phylum Arthropoda; class Arachnida; order Araneae; family Lycosidae; genus Pardosa; species Pardosa pseudoannulata. The sequence goes on from CM063508.1 coordinate 49,712,988, forward strand.
ATTATTATAATAATAAATCTAATATTTGATTGACTGATTACTATAAATACTTATGTATATTTATAAATTATAATTTATAAATTGTTTTTATATTTATGAATAGTAATAAGTATAATAATGTATTGTTTTCAACTTTCTCCTTAATATATATATGTGTGTGTGTGTGTATAGTACAGGCTGTCAGAATAAAATGCACATTTAGTCATTGTGCGTTTGGGGTTGACCAAGCCTGATCAAGACAATTTAAGACATTTCAGGTTTCTTAAGGATTTATATTGCATTTATTTCTACTAGTACAGAATTCAGTTTGTATTTGATTTATATTTGATAAATACTTATGCATATTTATAAATTATAATTTATAAATTGTTTTTTATTTGTTATTTGTTATTTGTTTTTAATTTGCTTGTAGTAACTAACACATATATTTCCATTGTGATGACATAGATAAAATAACCCTCTGTCCACTTGAAAATAAAAATGTATCAGTATATTATATTAATCTAATATCATTTAAATCTAATCTTTCTGTTATATCAGAGGTTCTAGTGCAGGAATCCCCAACATTTTTATACCTAACAGCATATTCGTGAATCCAGTGGAGTGGGGAGCACAGTTATTTTTTCAAGGGAAATTTATTGGTGGGTATAATGTGCAATAATACACATGATATATAAGTAGTATATTGAAAAATAAGTAAATAGAATTTAAATATTAATAATTGTATTCTTATCCAAAATATATAATTAAAAGAAAAGAGAGAAAAATTATGAATTCTTTAGTTTAAAGTTCATTGGTATAAAAATTTTGTATAAAACCAGGAGGTCTGGCAAGCCTAGTTAAAATGAATTTCTTTCAAACAAATATACATGTATATCTTTGATTAGTAAATGTAAAAAAATCACATTATTAAAATCAGAAATTTTTTTATTGAGATTTGTACAGCAATAGGAATATTTATATTTCCAAATATAAGCTGAGGGTTCGATTTTCTACAAAAATTTATTCAAAGTTCAAAACTCTTTATAAGACGAAGTGGAAAACAATTTCTAGAATGTTCAAATATGTCGCCAAGAAGTAAAATTATCACCAAACAGGTAAGGCATTGGAAATATTTTCCAATTTAAGTTGATTTAAATTAAAACACTAGACCAATGCTTTTCAAACCTTTTTCGCCACAGTATTCAATTTAAATATTGCATAGGTAGAGGATCAGTCGCACTTTGAGATAAATGCAAGGATATATCTTAGCATGTTTCAAAAGTGGCGAAGAAAAACATCTTCATGTTAAGTTTTAATTAACTTCATACGTCTTAGTTTATTTCACAATTTACACTAACTTATATAGATTGTTGCCATGGAGCATGGTTTGATAATCACGGCGCTATACCCATGCAACCAGTGTTATTTTTACTTAGATGCTAACGCCAAGTTTCAATTCTGACAACCCTATATAAAGATAACTTTATCTTAAATTTAAGCAGTTTAAGCTTATAAAAAAAAAGATGCTATATTTGGTAATTCATCGATTGCTTGCGGGTTACGTATAATTGTGTTTATTAGAAAATTAGCCAATCTGCTACCGTTATATTACTGTTGTTTTGAAGCGATTATTGCACAGATAAGAGTTATTTTAAATTTATTTTTCAGTTTTTGTTTTCTCATTTCAAAATTTACAAGCTTTATTTACTTTTTGCTGTTATGCATTTTCTCTTTTGTTTTTTACCGGTAGTTTCTGTTTTGTTTTTACACTGTTTTGTTAATTTTTGCCGATTTGGCGACTTTTTAGCGCTAATGACGAAAAATATCCCCAAACATCTGTTCCATAGACCCGTACATAAGCTCCCCACTTTATGTCTTTAGAAAGACCCAAAAATTCTCAGCTTATACACAGAAATATACAGCATGTAATCTATTGCCATGGTGTCTGCAAGCATACGGTTGGAGACCTCTGTTCTAGTACTAATAAAGCAAGTGATGATACTAGTGGCAAATCAAGGTTCTTAAAATTGTTTTACCAAAGAGAATGAATTCCTTCTATGCAATTAGCTATTAGGAGCATAAAAAGTAATTTTAATGCTGTTTTAAGCATTTAAAATTTTTGCACTTTTCATATTTTGTTTAACTCTTAAAAATGCCATTTCAGATTATGATACAGGATTAATACATTGAAAATGTAAGGCACTAAAGGGGGTAGGCAGGCATGTCCACCATAAATCAGTCCATGATGACCCACTTACTTAAAATCTCACTTAAAAATAATATCATGTAGAAGATAAACATTACTGTTGAAATCTGAATTTTTAAAAAGTTGTAAAAAATTTTGTAATTATTATACCAAAATTATAATTTATTTTCTTACTTTTTTATTTATTTATCTATTGAACATTTTAAACCTTGCTATACATATATGTATTGCTTGTTTTCCAGAAGAATTGTTACAAGAGGAGGAGGATTATCCTGAAGATAAGCCAAAATATCAGATTTCAACAGAGTTTTATGCAGGCTGTGATGTTAGTTCCTTTTTTATACTTAATTAAATTTGCATTTATTTACATATGCATTCTCAGAATTTTAAACAGATGCAGGATTTTTGTAAACTGTGTGTTGCTATTCCTAGATAAAACTTATCAGAGTTTTGAGTAATTATTATAAACTGTTTATTTTCAATGATTCCTTAAGTTTTTTTTAGATATTTCTTGAAGTTTCACCAAAAATATTTTATATTTATAACAGTGGTAAAACTGGCTAATCTTGGAGATGAATCACCTCATTTTAAATTATACCTGGGGCTATCAAACTTATTAAGTTTCTGTGAAACTGTACCATTTTAAAATCTTATTGTGAGTTACCAAGTAAATCCATGATAAAGATAAGAACTTTATATATATTTTTTTTTCAAATCTTACATTTGCTTATAGCCTACAAACATACTTCTAATATATAGTTAATACAAACCTAATATATTGAAAAACTCTATGATATTAACCCTTTCACGCCTACTGTCACATATACGTACCAGCGAGAAACGCATTTACTTCCCGGCCGACACACTGGCGTGCCAGAGCATTTTCTCGTTCACCCCCGACCGTCACATATTTGTGCCAGTGTTCTGGAACTTTTTAAAAACTATAACTTTTGACACAAGATGGCATTGTATGTCCATATGGTTTTAGAGACATGTAGATTTGACCTTGTACTCAATATGAGAGTAGTATGATACACATACATGGGGTTTTTGATTATATAAACATCACAGGAAAGGAATGTTTCCGAATGACATGTTTTATGTCGGCTCTTTAAATTCGCACGTGGTGTTTGTTTATGTAAGCAAGGGAGTTTTATTTTTGCTAAAGCATTGCGTATTTCGGTTTGCAGTCTAGTTTTTAGTGAATTAGATCTGACAAATTTGATTTTTTTTCTCTTTTTAATTTTAGACTTTCGAAGTGTCAAAAGTGTTTAACTGAGCTTGAAGTAGCTGAAATGACTCAAAATATTTCAGATTTTGATTCTGAAACAGATTATGATAGTAGCAATAGTGAGACTATAATATATTCGGATTATTCTTTCTGTTCATATTGGATATAGTGATTCTAATGATGAGCAGGACATTTCTGATAAAGATGATAATAATGCTTTGTTTTTTCACATGCCCGGAAAAATCCTCCAAAATGGCAAATGAGTTACTAAGAGCGCAAGGACTGTACCATAGGATTGTGTGTAGATCCCTGTTTTTAAAATTTTTCATACAAAAAAATAATTTTAAATAACATAGTATTATGTTTTGTAATTAAATAGTAAGGAAAAAATGAAAAAAAGGTGTAAAATATATATTTAAATAAGAAATAGATTAAGTAAATAAAGTATCTATAAACATATAATATAAATCACATTCCATTTAAATATTTTACACAGCATTATTAAATAATGCGTTGCTACTTCGATAATTTCTTGAATTTAGGCTTAATAGGAAAAAAACCTCCGGCCCAGGATACTCACTCGTGAAAGTGAATGCCGGCCTTAGAGAAAAGCATGCGTTTGCGCTTCCCATTGCAAAAGGGTTAAAGTTTAGATTTTGAATTAGCTTATCTTTTTAAGTAAATTTTTATGTTCAAAATATAATTTGGTTATAAAGTTTTATTAATTACACAGAAAGAGTATGATCAATTTATTTATTTTTTTAAATCTCACAACTTGTAGTGTAATTTTATTTTGAAACATTTGAATAGCTATCTCTGTATTTATATTTATAAAGGTTAAGTCTAAATTGCTTTTTAAAAAATAAAAAGGGTGATAGTCCTATTCAGATGAGCAATAATTACCACGGTTTCATTCCACTCTAAGAGAAAGAAAAACAAAACATATTGAGTAGGAGCAAATCATAGCCTCTGATGTCATTTTGTACTTAGCTATATAGCATATCTCTCATTCAAAACTATTAAGTATTTATTGCACATAAATTGTTAGTGAAAAAAAGTAGCAGTATATTTTATATTAGTAGGTTCCATAGAAAGTCAATCAGGCAAAATGCTGTCATTTAAAAAATGGCAAAACATCAATGTGTTAAAAGTATTACCTTGATTACAACACCTAAAACATTTTATATAAAAAAATTTCAACCCACTGAACATTTTTCCTGTGTGAAGTTCTATTGTACAAGAAACTTGGGGACTCAACTGAAAATATCATAGAGAGAATTGTTATCACTGAAGACATAATTAATACAACACCAGGAATCCTTAAGAGGGTGCACTAGTTCTTCATTTGATGATGCAAACTGTGCAACATGTATTGCTTTCCCTTTTAGCACTTGTTGTAAGTATTTCTCTGAACAATAAATCATATTGTGCAACATTTGGTATCATTCCTTTGCTATCCTGACATTGTTGGGATTCTAATTTTATTACCCTCTCTAAGTGGAATCCAGCTCTAAGTTCTATTATAGTTATTGCTTGTATGAATGAGCAATATCACTCCTCTTATTTTGTAAAAACAATTTACCCCCATTCCCGGTATAAATGCAATAAGCTAGAAACAGTTGTGTCAGGGGTAAACAAATAAGGTTGATCTGATAATTTTCATTAAAGACGAGAACAGTATTTTTGTTTGCATCTTTCTTTATTGGTATTCACTATCTCTACTGAAGAAAAGAGTCTATTCCCTTTTCTGTCATCACAGTTAAAGCTGGAACATATGATACAAATTGTGAAATGAGAAATAGATATGTATGTATCTGAAAAAAATCCTCTTGAAATTTTCTAAAATCTGCTCTCTCAGAATGTGATCTGATTTTTTGTTCTAGAATTGCCTGAATCAACCACCAGGGCTTTAGAAAATCTATCCCCATTTCTCAGCTAAGGTGTGACCTTGAATATGAGTGGTCACTTCAGAGCAGGAATTAAAGTGGGAAAAGGTTGGAACATGTAGGGTACCATTCCTTTAGAATTTTGAAACCTGTTTGAATAATTCAGGCTTGTTATGAGTTTTAGCTATAAATTCTCCTCAGAAGCTTTGTGATCTCTTATTACAGGAAATGACTGACCCTGTATTCAGTTAGAGATCCTCTTAAGGACTTTCTGGAGTTATCTACTTACTCTTTTATGTTCCTACAATAGTTTTTGTTTTGACACATATATATGTAAGTTTGATGAATCAAATGGTGTAAAAGTCACTAAAATGTTTCTGTTATTAGGATGGCTGTATCTTATGTGGAAATTTTAAGCTATACAGAGATGATGCTGGAAAATTTAAATGTAAGTGAATATAATCACATTATGTGCACTAAATTTCTATAAAAACATAGAAACACATCAGAATTTACAAATTATTTTATAAATTTTTGAGATAGGGGGTCCTAATTTTCCTTTGTTTAATGAATTATAAACTGTTTTATAAGATAATGCTACCCTTTATCATCCCCTATATGATAATAGCCTAAGTTGTCTGTCTACGAATTTATGAAGCCTCTAGACCTGGAATGGATAGGGGCATCCATATTGGATTGTTGATGAGTTAGGATTAGCAAAATTCAAAGCAAGTCTTTAAAACTTTAGAAATCCACCCCTTCCCCCCCTTTTCGAGCATTTAATGCCATTATTTCAAGCCATATTTTCCCTGGTTAAGAGCAGACCTTTCCTGGTTAAGATAAATTTATTAGTTTATCACATAATAAATAGGTAAAAATAATATTTTTTCTAGCATTATGGCATCATTCCTTTCATTATCTCATTTAATCATTTGTTATTTTAAATTATTTAAATATCGTCTGCATTATTTTCATACATTTTATCATTGAACTTAGATATTCTGTAAATAATTTTCTTTTATATTTAGCTTAAATAATAGGTTAGGTACATATGTGATAATTTTAAATTTAATTTTAATTGAATTATTTCTGGTTGCAATGAAAATTTTATCACCAGTATGAACAACATATTCTTTTCATAAAAGTCTACGAGTCTATTTCACAGACTAATAAATAGGTAGAGTTTAAGTTATATATCTTTGAAAATTAAGAAGTTTGTGTGTTTGTTTTTTATACATGACCACATGGTTTAACTAAATGATTTCAACATGATTCTAAACTGTATTCATAGTATCAGGAGACTTTAAAAGAGTATAAAGATACAAAAATTATTGAGCGTGTACCAGATAATTCTCAGCCAACAAGCAAACCATTTTTTTTGTCTGCCTCATAGGTCACTTTACAATTCTGGAAAATTAAAAATTTTACTAATACCGTCCTATGACAGGCTATATGCTAGTTTTAGATAACAACATTTAATTAATTTAGATGCTGGTGTAATTTTCTTAGTTCCAATTCTTAAATAATCAGAGATTGGTATAGTTTGTGCTTATTAATGGCTAATGAATATTTTCATAAAAATCTTTGCCCTGAAAAATAGTTTTTCATCGTGAGTAATTTATTTGGTTTATTTAAATTTTGTAAGTTGGGTTTATAGATCATTTTATAGTACTTTTAAACAATACAATACTTCTTGAAATTAAAGCAAGCATTTTTAAGGTATTGAGGATATATTATTATTATTTGTTAATACATTTGAAGACTTTATTTATGCAAGATTTAGAAATATATTAATATAAAATAATTTATGCAGTTTAAATATTAAAATTATTATTATTATTAAGTAATAATTACTGCATTCTGCTTAACTTGATATTTTTCAGCTTATATTCCAAAAATTTTCAAATCTCCTCATAGTGGACCCATTACAACAATATCAGTCTCACCTTTCTTTCCTGATATTTTTATTAGCACAGGCTCTAGGACTGTTGCAATATGGCATCATGATATATTGGTAAACTTATTTATTTATTTATTTGTTAATATCTTGTGTCAAGTAGTTAATATTTAAAGAATGATTTTTCTCTTTTTTTCCCAAGCCCTTTTATTAGGAAAAGTTTATTTGAATCCTGAATAATCTTAAATTTTACCATAGCTTTTGTACAACTCTATTAAATAAATAAATGATGTTATTAGTATGTAACCCCTATCAGTATAATCCAAATCCAGTTAGGATAACTTACACCTAACAATCACCCAGGCAAGTGGGGCAATAACCTTGTGCAAGCCAAATCAAAATATATGTGCTTCTGACAGACAGAATGTAATTTTAAACTTTTTTAGTAAAAATACTTAATGTTTTGGTTCCATAGCTTTGAATACAGCTACTGGCATGGATGTTTATAGCCATTTACAATTGGCTTTAAGCTATACATAGGTCATGTGATACTCTAATTAGTCCTTGTGTAGTAAAACATTGAAACTAAACCAAACAAACAATTTTCTTATGTAATGAAAATTTTACTCGTGTTAAGCTTAAACATCAGATACCATGTGTATAAAAATTAAACAGAAATGGTAAAATTATTGTTACCCAACTAGCTGTTAGATGCTTAACAAGATTAATCATTACATTTGTCAAGAAGATACCATTGCATGATTTCCGGAATCTAGTCAATGTTTCTCTATTCATTACTCTTTTGAATGTGTACTCAGGTTTGACAAAATGCAATTTGTGATTATATATGAATTACTAATACAACTTATAATGTTATCGTTTTAGCTAAACTATTTTCTTCAGCTTTTTTCCAAACATCACAAATAAATGTCACGTAAATGTGGACTTACATACAAAGATTTACATGCTTGTGATCATACAAAGCCTCCAAATTAACACATGATTAGGTCTTGACTCAAACAAACAGTATGTGTGATACCTAAACCAATGATGAATTCTGAAAAAATGACAGGAAGGCACAAAGTTGTGTTTTGTAAAGGTTTATTTAGTAAATTATTATAAGTAAAATATATATTTTTTAAATCTTATGTGCACACTATATGACTTCTTACTATGCCTATTAAATTATATAATAATATTTTTTATTTTGATTTATTGATGCATTATCAGATTTATCATTCGCATATTCCCTTAAAGGGTTAGAGTTAGTTTGGTTACTCTAAGTAACTGTGTTGTCTCAGTAAAGATCAAGTGCAGCATTAATACCTGTTATACTAATTTTTAGTTATAAACCAAAATTTATCGAAATTGCAGTACTTCTTTTATTCCATGCCAGAAAGTAATGAAACAACAAAAATTCAAAATTATTTTCTGCAAATAATAGATTTTTAATTTTTGTTTTTAATGGTTATAGTATTGTTTCAACAGTATGAAAATATGCTAATATCTTTTTGTGTGTGTGTGTTTAGTATTTCATCATTATAATTTTTTTTTCTTCAATAGGCAACTCCTATTTTTTCTAGAGACATGCATACTTATGTTACAATATCTTTTTGTGTGTGCGTGTGTTTAGTATTTCATCATTATAATTTTTTTTCTTCAATAGGCAACTCCTATTTTTGCTAGAGACATGCATACTTATGTTATAATATCTTTTTTTGTGTGTGTGTTTAGTATTTCATCATTATAATTTTTTTCTTCAATAGGCAACTCCTATTTTTTCTAGAGACATGCATACTTATGTTACAATATCTTTATGTGTGTGTGTGTGTATTTAGTATTTCATCATTATAATTTTCTTTTCTTCAATAGGCAACTCCTATTTTTTCTAGAGACATGCATACTTATGTTACATCAGCTGAATGGTCTGATACTCGACCAGCACTTTTTATTTTGGGATATCAAGATGGTAGTATTGAAATGTGGAACATGTTGGATAATATTTATGATCCAATTATAATTCATTATGTGTCTACTACATCAATAATAACAATTTCAATTCAAACAGTAACAGGTAATTTTCCTCAGAAATAATGAATTGATTTTTAATGTAACACTGAGAAAAGTACAAATATAAATTTCATATTATAATACATTATTCAAAGGTGTGACATTAATTTCATATTTTTGTTAATTATATTGGAAGGTTTCAAGTGCTTATATAAATTATGTATAATACTTTAATCTCTTCATGATAATCAAATTGATTTTCACTGAAAAACATGTAAGTGTATAGTAATATATCAACATATGATGCTCTGTTACTTAATTATGAAAAATATAAGTTGCATTTATCTTGAGTATTCTTTGGTGACATTATTCTTCATTTTTATTTGAAACTAGCAAATGTGCCCGTGCTTCACTACGGGGACTTTATACATTACTTTTAAACAAATCCATTTTTTTTATTATTAATCTGTAAATTCTACACTGCGCATTTCAAATCATTGGCAAATAATTAAACATTAATATCTCTAAAACAGTAGGACGCGGATTAACTGTATGATTCAATTTAGCAGATCGATGAAAGAACCTGTATTTTGTTTTGTGAATATAATCCACGGGGATAACGAAGAGCACGAACTGTTTGTGGTCCAGTTGTGTTATGTTAAAAAAATAAATAAATGAATAAATAAATAAGACTGATAAATGTATTTTGACAGCTAATTCTCATTTTGATAATATTCTATGTTTGAGCAACACAAACTCAAACATATAGAAATCAGAATTGAGATTACTAATATACCATTGATGCTATTGAGCTATAGAAATGACAATATAATTCCATTTTACATAATCCTTGCAGGGGTATAATTTATGCCCCATTCTTGCTCAAGAGTCTCTCGAACCATGCCATTATATACCATATAACTCTCTCGTATATCCCACCATCTGTTAGTGTCCTTATTTTTCTACTAATTTTGTAAAAAATAAAAGTTAGAAAAATATATATTCTTGCTTCTAAACACGCCGTTTGTAATATGAGAAGTATGAACTGCTAGAACTGTCCAGTCCATACACTGGGAAAAGTTTTAAGAAAACTACATAAAATCATTACAATAACCATTTTTTAAAGTAGTCCAGTCATCGTGATTTTTCTCTAACTTAGGTTTCGCTCCAGAAAGTTCCGGATAATCGACACTCTAGTGTATTTTCATTTGGCTAAAAAAAAACAATTGCCGAGAAAAATCATTTCCCTATCACAGATTATTCTTACGAATCTATTAGTTTTGGCTAGAAATATGAATTCAGAAATGTGCAATCAGAATACAGAACTTTCTTAAATGCCATTAAAGCCAGTCCGTCTAGTTGATTTTACATAGGTTGCATAGGTTTTTACGTACGTTCGTTTCTTGCTACTCCCTCTCCGCCCTTAATGATGGTCAGAAGTATTACTCCGTGCTGCTATATAATACTTCTATCCATTGCCCCATCTACTGATGTTCTTGTGTTTCGACTAATTTTGTTGAAAAGAAAAATATAAATTTAAAAATTAATTTCTAAATGCGCAATTCGTAATATGGTAAAATATTCAGTACAACAGTTGGCTACAACGAATGATCATTTCCATATAACGAATTTAGTATAAAAATTCCTTTGATTTGGCTAGAACAAATCTTTCATTTTACGCCAATCAGCAATTCTGTGGCAGTTTAAGTTTTTAATATTGGCCACGAAAGTATAATTTTTTTTTTATTTCTCCGTATCAAGGAATGCTCTCTAAAATTTATTTACGCTATGACTGACCATCTGTATCAAAATAATAAAAAATTAAACAGATATTTTTTGTTATACATAAATAAGTGATAAGACATATGCTTATTTGCCTGTGAATTTATCTGCCTGGAATTTCGTCTTAAAAGTTTTGAATTATCTCCAAACGTTTTGGATACAGTAAAATATGAAATTAACACTAAAAATAACTTTAGTGACTGCTTTCTTACATTAATTACCAATTGAAATATATCTTGTCATAATACGTGATAGGATGGACGTCAGAGGTTTTTATTTGGCGGTAAATATGAAAGTCCAAAATCTGGCGCATAAATGGTTAACCGTCTGGTTATGTACAAAAAATGGACACGGAATTGAACAAACTTTTTAATTTACAAAGATATATAAATTAAACTCTAGATATTTATTGACCAGTGAAAAAGACTCATTGGAAATTAGACGTTAAGAAAAGAAATTGTTGTTAATGCCGATGATAAAATTTTCACTGTATCAGAAAAATAATCGATGAATAAATTTAAAATTAGCACATATGCACCAAATCTATTATTTATGCGAAATATGAAAAAAATATAATTACATAATATCTAAATTCAGCGATAAAACTGATAAAAATTATGCAGACGATTTTTAAATAATATAAAATAAGAAATGGATAAATGAGATGGTTAAAAGAATGACCTCATAAGGCTAGAAAAATGTTATTTTCACCTATTTATTACGTGATAAATTGATGAATTTAATCTCCTGCTCTTAACCGGGGAAAATAGTGCTTGAAATAATGGCATAAAATGCTCGAAAATGGGGGAAGGGATGGATTTTGAACGTTTTAAAGTTGACAGTGCTTTTCACAGTGATATAAAGAATATTTATACCAATTTATTTTAGAATTGGGCTGATAGTTTAGGAGGAGATGTGGAACATACATACATACATACATACAAACATACAATGACTTTTATTTATAAGAAGACTAGCAAATGTGCCTGTGCTTCGCTAAGGGGACTTTATATATTACTTTTCAACAAATCCATTTTATTCGATTATTAATTTGTAAATTCTACACTGCGCATTTCAAATCCTTGGCGAATAATTAAACATAGTCATTTCTATTATATGTATGATATAGTCATATTCAATTCTTTTGGTACATTCATTTGCATTACACCCTTAAATAAGATATAAAAGAGTTTCACGATTAAAAGTACAAAAATTTTATTTCAGTTACGAAACACTTCTCATGCTCACTAAACCTCCATATCAGTAGTCTATCTGTCTCAATTTTATTAACTAAATTTTAAAGCATTAAGAGTGAATGTTATTTTGCCCAAAATAATTTTTAAAGTAGAACTCTATTAAAGTAGAACATGGATTAACCAAATGGTCCAATTCAATGGATCAATCAAAGACCCTGTAATTTGTTTGGGGAGCATAACCCACCTGGACCTCGAACTGTATGAACTGTTCGTGGTCCAGTTGAGTTACGTTCACTAAAATCTGATAAATCTATTTTTACAACTAATTCTAATTTTAATAATATTCTGCGTTAGAACAACACAAATACAGACATAAAGAAATCAGAATAGGGAACTTTCTAATATACCATTGAGGTTTTTGAGATATACAAATGGATGTATAATTTCATTTTACATAATTCATGCAAGGGTTTATTTTCTACACCATTCTCTCGTACCTCGGGATTATATACCATAAAACTCTCCTATATATCTCATCCTCAGTTAGTGTCCTTGTTTTTCTACTATATGTACAGAAAGTAGAAAAGTTTGAAAATTTTACATTCTTACTTCTAAACATGCCGTTTTAATATGATAAATATAACTATTATAACAGCCAGTTCTATCCCTGGGAAAAGTATGACGGGAAATTACCTTAAATTATTTCCATAATCATTTTTTAAATAATTCCGTCATCAGGATTTTTCGATAACATGATAAGTTTTACTCCAGATAGGTCCGGATAATCAGCACTCTAGTGTATTTTGATTTAGATAGAAAAAATATTGTAAAAAAAAACTATTTCTCAATCAGGAATTTTGCATACAAATCTGTTAACTTTAGCTAGGAATATGAATTTAAAAACTTGCAATAAGAATATGGAACTTTCTTAAGGCCATTAAAGCTAGTCTATCTAGTTGATTTTACATAGGTTTTGCATAGATTCTTTTTTATCTCCTCCGACTTCACCCTTCCTGCGAGGCAGAGTAATTACCCCTGCTTCTATACCACAGAACTCTTCTGTCCATTGCCGTATCTATTGATGCCCTTGTATTTCTACTAATTTTGTACAAAATAAAAATATTTTAAGTTTAAAAATTAACTTCCAAATACGCCGTTTGTAATATAGTAAAATATGCAATACAACAACATTTGGATGAAACAAATGTCTTTTCCATGTCACGAATTTATTATAAAAATTTCTTTGATTTGGCTAGAAACACGAACTGGCGAGAACAACTCTTTTCATTTTACGCCCATGAGAAATTCTGAGGTAATCTAAATTTTTAATATTGGCCGCGTATGTGTAATTTTTTTTTTCATTTCTCAGTATCAAGGAATACTCTTCGAAACTTATTTACGCTATGACTGACCTTTTGTTTCAAAATAATAACAAATTAAACAGATACTTTCTTGTTATACATAAATAAGTAATAAGATATATGCCTATTTGCCCAGGATATTAGCTGCCTGTAATTTATTTTAAAAGTGTCGAATTATCTCGAAATTTTTGGACAAAGTAAAATATGAAATTAATACTAAAAATAACTTTACTGACTGCTTTTGTACATGAATTACCAATCTTCTCATAATAAGTGATAAGATGGACATCATAGGCTTCTATTTTGTGATAAATATTAAACCGTCCAAAATTTGGAGAATAAATGGCAGACTGTATTGTTATGTATAAAAAACAAATACAAAAACGAACAAACTTCTTAATTTACAGAGATATATAAATTAAACGCTAGATATTTATTAAACCGTGAAATACACTCACTGGAATTTAGACGCTAAGAAAATAAATCGCTAATACTGGTGATAAAACTATCATTGTAACAAAAAATAATTGATGATTAAATTTATATTTGGCACATGTGTACCTAATCAATTATTTATGCCATATATAAAAGAAAATTGATAATATAATACCTAAATTTAGAAATAAAATGGGTGAAAATCGTGCAGACGATAATAAAATAGTTTAAAATTAAAAATTATTAAATGAGATGTTTAATGGAATGACATCATAATGCTAGCAAAATGTTATTTCAACCTATTTTTAATGAGATAAATTGATAAATTTAATCGCCTGCTCTTAACCGGGGAAAATAATGCTTGAAATAATGGCCTAAAACGCTCGAAAAGGGGGAAAGGGATGAATTTCGAACGTTTTAAAGTTGACAGTGCTTTTCTCAGTAATACAAAGCATATTTACTTCTAAACACGCCGTTTGTAATATAATATATATGAACTATTATAACTGCCAGTTTTAACCATGGGAAAAGTATGAAGGGAAATTACCTAATATTATTAACATAACCTTTTTTAAAGTAACCCAGGCATCAGGATTTTTCGCTAAGATGATAGGTTTTACTTCAGGTAAGTCTGGATAATCAGCACTCTAGTGCATTTACTTTTGGCTAGAAAAAATATTGTAAAAAAAAATCATTTCCATATCAGGAATTTTGCATACAAATCTGTTAATTTTAGCTAGGAATATAAGTTCAAAAACGTGCAATAAGAAATTAAAACTTTTTTAAAGGCCATTAAAGTTAGTCTGCGTAGTGTATTTTACATAGGTTACATATGTTTTTGCATAGGTTCTTTTTTTCCTCCTCTGTCTCCACTCTTACTGCGCTGCACAATTAATACTCCGGGCTCCTATACCATATAACTCTTCCCTTCATTGCCCCATCTATTGATGTCCTTGTGTTTCTACTAATTATGTCGAAAAAAATATTCTATAATTTTAAAAATAAACTTTTAAATAATCCATTTGTAATATAGTAAAATATGATGTACAACATCATTTGGCTGCAACGAATGAACGTTTCCATATCACGGATTTAGTATAAAAATTTATTTTATTTGGCTAAAAACATGAACTGGCGAGAACAACTCTTTCACTTTACGCCAATGAACAACACTTCTGAGGTAATCTAAATTTTTAATATCGCCCACGTATGTATGCATTTTTTTCATTTATCCGTACCAAGGAATACTCTCTAAAACTTATTCACGTTATGACTGATACAAAATAATAACAAATTAATTAAACAGATACATTCTTGTTATACATAAATAAGTAATAAGATATATGCTTTTTTGCTCGTGAGTTTATCTGCCTGGAATTTGTCTTAAAAGTTTCGAATTATCTCGAAAATTTCCGGACACAGTAAAATATGAAATTAATACTAAAAAGAGCTTTACTGACTGCTTTTGTACATGAATTACCAATCTTGTTATAATACATGATAGGATGGATGTCAGAGGTTTTTATTTTGTGATAAATATTAAACTGACCAAAATTTGGAGAGTAAATGGCAGACCGTATAGTTATGTATAAAAAACAAACACAAAAACAAACAAACTTCATAATTTACAGAGATATATAAATTAAACGCTAGATATTTATTAACCCATGAAATACGCTCACTGGAATTTAGATGCCAAGAAAAGAAATTGTTAATACTGGTGATAAAAGCATCACTGTAACAAAAAAAAAAATCGATGATTAAATTTATATATGGCACATGTGTACCTAATCAATTATTTATGCCAAATATACGAGAAAATTGATTATATAATACCTAAATTCAGAAATAAAACGGGTGAAAATCATGCAGACGATATTAAAATCATTTAAAATGAGAAATAATTAAATGAGACAGTTAAAGGAATGACGTCATAATGCAACAAAAATGTTATTTTCATCTATTTAAAACGTGATAAATTGATAAATTTAATCGCCTGCTCTTAACCGGGGAAAATAATGCTTGAAATAATGGCCTAAAACGCTCGAAAAGGGGGAAAGGGATGAATTTTGAACGTTTTAAAGTTGACAGTGCTTTTTGCAGTGATACAAAGTATATTTACACCAATTTATTTTAGAATCGGGCCAATAGTTTAGGAGGAGGTGTGGAACATACATACATACATACACACACACACACATACATACAATGACTTTCATTTATAAGATATGGCCTGTGTATTATTTTGGATAAGAAAATCTTTAAACTTTAATAAATTCTTAAGTAATATGAATGTATATATATATATATATACATACATACATACATATATACACATACATATATACATATACATACATACATATATATATATATATATATATACTCCTCTCTCATACATACTTTCTCACACATATTCCCATATTCGGTTTGTACAAAAAGTAATGAGCCCAATTTTAGAGAGCTACCAAGTTGCCATTTTAGTAGACACATGTGAATAGCCTTGGTCAAATCTTTGCAACGTATAGAAGTATGTCATTAAACTCTGTATTGAACTAGGAAGAATAGCTTTCAAGATGTTGGTCAGGATCTAGTAAGTGCTCTGGAGTTTCTGCCTATCAAAAACTGCTATTTTGAGATTGCATGAAAACACTATGGGCATCATGTACCCATGTTTCAGTTGAATGGTGAAACATTTTTTGATTAGCAGTCTTGGATACTTATTTTTTATACTAGCATATAGCCCATCATATGATGGAATCAGTAAATTTTTCATTTTCTAGAATTGTAAAGTACTCTATGAGGCATGTAAAAAAAAATTATTTGTTTTTTGGCTGAGAATTATCGGGTAAACACTCAATAATTTGTTTATTTTCATACTCCTCTAAAATTCCTCGACACTGTGAATGCAGTTTAGAATCATATTGAATTCATTTAGAAAGATAATTCAAAGCTTCCTTAGGCAGTTTGTCCCTAGAGGATTTAGCGCCATTAAACTTCAATCAATCAAAGCTTCCTTAGCTACATCGAAATCATTGTTAAGTTCTTCAGGTTTTTCTTTTTTCACAGAAATTAATGGAAGTAAAGGAAAGAAACTATTACCCCAGTAGGCATGCGCCTGGATTGCATGGGCCGAGCCCTCTAATCCACAGATTTCTCCCAATAAACACAAAAATGAAAGCAAGCAGAAAAATTAACAGCTGAAAGTTGAAAGGACTTATAAAAATAGACAAGAAGAAAGTTTAAGGATAGAAAACATGAAATTTTTATGTGGTCAGTGACATCCGTACAAAATACATGAATTTAATAAAATAAAAATAATAAAAATCATAAAATGTTGAAAAAATGGTAAAAATTTATTTTAAAAGTAATAAAACAACTTTAGGAATAAGAATTTTATTTTAAAGCAGAATATATTAAATTAATTAAACATTTAGAAAAATTTGGCAGCGTCGGGGACAGAACCATTAATTCGAGAAGTATGACAATCAAATGGGCAGACACTCTGCTGAGTGTGCCATGCCTACACATAGTGATGAAACTAATTAGAGTATATGAGGGTCACATACATGATAGAATGGACAGTAGAGGCTTTAATATTGACAGTGATTATTTGGTGGTATATATGAATGATATCCAAAATGATAAATTTAATCTCCTGCTCTTAACAGGGGAGAATAAGGCTTGAAATGATACCATTAAACTTTCAAAAAGTGGTGATGGGGTGGATTTCAAACTCGCTGTGAATTTTGCTAACCCTAAGTCATAAAAAATCCAATATGGATTCCTGTATCCATTCCAGGTACAACCGCTTCATAAATTTACGGACAGACAACTTAGGCTATTATTATATAGGAGATTAATAAAAAATTCAGTTTCACATTTTATACTCCGGCACTTGTTTTTGTATTATGAAAGTAAAATAATGTTTTCTTATTATACTTTCTGGTTTCTCTGTATATTTTTCTCTCATATTCATTAATCTGCATAAGTGACATTTAAGTAATATTTTCAGTTGAACTCATACCTTAAAATTTATTTGGATAGAAAGTCATATGTAATTTGTTCAATTGAAGTGATAAGATTAAACCTTTCTATATACCTCTTTTTAATCTTTTAGAGGAAGAACATTATGCTGCAGTAGGGGATTCTGAAGGCATTGTTTACATTTTGTCTTTACCACCATCTCTTTGGATGCCCATTGATAGTGAAGTAAGTATTTGCAATAAAAGCTCTTTGCTAGTATGTTATATTGCCTCTTTGTATTAGTGGTTTCCTATGTCTCTTAGAAAACAGGCTTATCTTCTATAAAAGTTTCGAAGGCCAAAGAAAGGTAATAATTAAAAGTCAATTCTGTTAATTTATTACAATAAAACATTTAAAGATATTTTTCATGTAATAAATATGTATGAAATTAATAACTCTTACAAAAACTTGTTAGTAATTATTATAATTTAGTACATTTCAGTGTAACATCCTGTTGTATGCTATTATAAGTTATTAGTCACAAAAATTTTATGAAACAGAATTAAAAGTTCAGTAGTTTTTAATAGTGTTTGAGGATTGATTTTTTTTTAAATTAGAACATGTCAAAGTGCTTCCTCAGATAGTCTTGTTCAAATTTAACAAGATAATATCTTAAAAATTTAGGTTGTTCATAGATTTTTTACAACATTTGAGTCTTTGAAAGCACTTTTTTTGTCCTATCTGACAAATAGGTATCTAGTTTTCTTTTCATTATTTAAGTATAGGTAATTGACCAGATGCAAGGCAATATTGGAAGTCCTTGAAGGGTGTTTCCTTAAAGGATATGTGACAAATGTTATCCTCTTTATTTATTTACCTTTTTTTTCTTTATTTTGTACCACCTATCTTCATAGTGTCTTCAGTTCCCATCCTCCCCTCATATACTCACTTTGAAGTTCACCTACAAGCATCAGTTGCACATGCATATTGTCTGCCTGATAGTAATAGGATCAGGAGTGAATAGTATGTTAAAATATACATATTTCTAATCCTTCATTTCCCTACTACCATCCTTCCTAATGCTGGAATTCACCATTTAGCCATATTAGGATTGCTAGCATTAGTTGCACATGTATATTAATAACAATCTAGAAGCACTAGGACCAAAAGTGAGTGGTATGCTAAGATATACATGGTTCCTATATTATGGAAATTTTGCTTGTTTCTTCAGTTTAAAGAAATACTGCCTTTGAAATGTTAATGCAACAACACTGTTTAGTTGACACTGCAGTGAAGAAAATTTTGAATTATACTAGTTGACCTGCAGTATTCATGCCAATATGAGAAATGCTATTAGAAGCAGCAGTGAAAAAGCCACTCATTGCAGCATCACTCTTTTATCACCTGTGCTATGGAAAAGATTACTCTAAGAGAAATTGACAACTTGTAACTGGACGATCAAGACTTATTTAAAGTGCCATTTAGCTTGTTTCCATAGGCTGAAAATACAAAATTAATACAATAAATAGGCAAATTTCAATATTTGGTGTTTCATAGGGATGAAATAAATAGAATGTTTAATTTCAATTCCCATTTTTTATTTCTGCATACATATTATATATATATATATATATATATATATATATATATATATATATTGTGTGTGTGTGTGTGAGCATTTATTAAAATATTGAGGTACAAAGCTTCCCCTATCTTTAAACTCATATCTTACCATTGTACTTTATATTTCTAAGTGACAAATGAATCTACAATATTAAAGAAGTTTCAAACCTACTTGCAAAATGTTTCTCAGAATTTTTCACAAAATTCTGATTTTTTCTTTCAAAATGTTTGTTAATTTTAAACAGATTTGTTATTAAAAATTATCTACAGAACTTTATTAATTTCATAAGAAAGAAAAGTATTTCATAGCATGTAATATTGTTTTAAGTATATTTTAAAACCATTAACCATTTCTTTTTTCAGTTAAAATTAATGGCAGAATTTATTGAGAAAGAAGGAATTCGAGTCAAGTTGAATGTCACTGATATTAAGTCTGAGAAAGAATTGAAAAGTATAAAAAAAGAAGAAACAGGGAAAACAGTAAGTTACAAATGTGTATATAAATTTTTTAAAAAATGTTAGAATTATTATATACATTATTAAATATAAGTGATCAATATACCAAGTCATTCTGTATCCAATTGACTTTGAATAATTTTTTTGTTTATAGATGTTTGTTTACAAAAAATAAATAAATAAATAAAAATAAAAAAATAAAAATCCTTGTTTAAGTTTTAAAACAGAAATATTTGGTAGTTGCAAATAACTTTTTAACATTAAAATTTTCTTTTCTTTAATACATTAATGCCCAGTTCATTTCTGCTGAATGTGTAAAACTAAAAACCCTAAAATGTTAATCCAAATGCAAAGTTTTAAAGTACATCAGATACTCAAAATATTGGGAAATTATTTATACCGTTAACTACTTTGACTAGAAAAGGAAAAACAGGGTATCTGCCAAAATAAAATTTTTCAAATCCCTGACTTACCTTGATTTAGCAGATCATTTTCCATGACTTTAAAAAGCTTTCGTTAAAGTATATATGAGTAAAACTTCTGATGTACATACAAATAAAATATACGCTTTTAGAGAAATTACAGGAATTTTATCATAAAAAAAACTATAAACTTACTTTATAAGTGTTAATAAACTCACATACATAAAAATAAATTGTTGTATCTACATACCTAAGTTTAATCATATAGCAATTTTTCAATCAAAATGTTTCCAATTTGAATTCAGGGTACTTTGGTATTATCAAAGTGACCATGAATAATAGCTAAATATAACCCTATAATGTTTGTATACAATATCCCTAGAGATAAACTTATATTTTGTGCAAAAATCTTAACTAATTTTTATTAAAAAATAATTATTATTATATTAATAAAATTTTAATCTACAATTTAAGAAAAAACCAGAATAATATACATTTATCCACCCATTAAGCTTTCTTGCTTTGAGTTTCCTTGGTGAACAAATTTTACTTGGCAATATGGTCAATAGGATAATACATAAATACCAAACTCAGCAACTTCAGCCAAATGACAAGTAAAAATAGAATTAAACAATTCAATGCATTTTTTTTAATCGGTAGTTTAGCGGATCCATGACTTTCCATCATTTTACTTGAAAAATCAAGACTTTCCATGACAAAATTAATCCATTGTCTAAATCCATGATTTTCCCTGACTTTCCAGGTACACGGAAACCATGGAAAAATTATACTGAGAAAAAAAAAATCTTTAAACTATTCTTTGACTGTTCTTTAAAAAGGATACTAGACATTTATAGATTATCTTTGAATTCTATCACACATTTTCTGTCACATTAAGCATGACCTTTTGCTATTTTAGGTTAGTCCACATGATACAGTAATAGTATCTGAAGATCTCCAAAAGAGTTATGCAGAATTCCTAGAGTTAGAACGCATTCAACTAAAATATCTGGGTATTCTACAAGAAAAAGAAGAAAATGAGGAAAATGAAGACTAAATTAGTGTGAATAATTTATAAAACTTTGATTGAAATTCTGAACGTAGAACATAAAATCAGTGTAGATTTAATATTAGTAAAACAGTTATAAAATAATTTGGTTTTCTGAGTTTTAATTTTATAATTATTCAGTTATTTACATTAATTTTAAATATTCTAATAATGTAAATTATTTAATTAACATTTATATACGTATATTATAATTATTTTAAGTACATTATAAAAACTTGTTTATCTTTGATTAAGTCTGATAATGTACATTGATTTAAAATCACACAGCATTAAAGCACATGGAAATTTACTTTTCTTAAGGATTTTTCATTTGAGCAATCCTTATATGATACACTTACTCATCACACTCCTTATTTGATACATGTTATACTTATATTTTGTCTTCCTCTAATTTTGTATAATTATTATAAATGTACTATAATTACATTAGTATTGTTTCTTATGTGTTTGCTATTGAACACTGGCATTCTCTTTTCTCCGACTGATTTATTTATTTAAATAATTCATTTACTTGATTTATCTCTTAATTGAGCTTTTGTTTGGTTTCAAAAGCCTGTAATAATTTCTAACACATTTCAAAAGCTGACAGTTCTTGGATATTTATCTTTTTTTTAAATTTTAAATTTTTATCCTACTCTAGACCTTGGCTGCCATTAGTCTGTGATGAGCAGCCCAACAAAGTTCAGACAGATGGACAAAGTGAGAAATTTTTTTAGCAGAGTTGACTGCTGCTACATCACTAAGTCTAGAACAAGTGATCTCCAGACATGCCACAGGCACTGCATAGTGGGAAAGTCAGGGTGTCTGCCAAACCAAATCTGTGCAAATGTTTTAAAAGGTAGTCATGTAATTTTAATTCTAAAGTTGGTGACACCAACTATTTATCATATATACACCATTTCCTTCTTCAGGCACAAGCTTGGTTTATGGGTGGAAGAAACAGGTTATCCAGGATCACAGTATGCTCTTTTCTTTATGATGTTTTTTGTAGATACTTTCTAACATCAACTATCCTGCATTCATATTTGTTTCAAGCAAGTAGAGAAGTAATTTGGAGATTTGAATATGCAAATTTTTCTCAAATAATGTGGCATATATTTGGTATATTTGATGACCATTTCTAGTTTCTGAATAGGGTATGAAATTGTTAAAGAGCTGAAATAAGCTTTTCTATAATCTCCCCCCCCCCAAAAAAAAAGGTTTTTACATTGCCTTGGTCTTCACAATATTATCAATTAAAGATTGTCACTCAGAGTCTGGCTTACCCTTAAGGTCAGAGTCATTTGCTTCTAATTTTTCGAACCATTGCATGCAAGTTCTATGTGAAACTGCATTTCCACTAAATTTAATCATACAATGTTGAAAATAATCTTAATTAGTAGCTATGTTTATATGATTGTGTTTTACTTAATAATTAAAGGAGACACTTTTGTTTCAATCAAATTAGAAGAGCAGATGTATATAAACACAATTATAAAAAGGTATAGTTATGTATGCCCCAGATGAACACCTACATGCATATTGAAACTTGAAATAACTTTATTGGACAGAACTTTCCGGTAGAACTAATATTATTTCTGTACAGGAAATCAGCTTCAAATCAGTCTTGAAAATCTTTTAGAGACTTTATGTAAGATTTAATTACAAGAAAGAAAAGAAAAAATAAAACTTTTTACTAAAAAATTATTTTCAAAATTTTTAGTTCAAATTCCTTAACTGCCCACCTATGTTGAATGTGACTCAACAGCAGTTTTTATCTCAAGAGTGCATATGTTGAATCTCACTCAACATCTTTTCAAATTTAAACTAATAGATGCTCAAATAGAAAGATACATGGAGAAAAAAAAAAAAACCCCACCTTTTTTTTTGTGTGTGTGTGTGAAACATCGAATACCATAAATAAAACTGACATTTAATTAAATTTGTCTTTTTATTTATTTATTTAAATTATCCTATTTTTTTATTTGAAATATTCTTAAGAATATTTCAAATAAAACCCTTAAAAGCATTGAGAGCTGCTGCTAAAAAAATTGAAATATAATTTGTAGTGTAAAGGCTTAGTACTGATTAATGAAATGTAATAGAAATTTTTCCTTTTACATACCTCACATCAACATATTTGGTAATATTCAAAATGCTGAATCTTTTGAAATATTATCATCTTTGTATATATTTATTTCGAAATTATTAATCTTCATCAAAATATGTACAATTAGAAAATCAGACATTTAATGTCTTTCTTTTATATCTTCCTAAGATGCATTGTGAATTCTATGTATATATTTTACTTTTCTATCAGTTAAAAGGTTAAAAACTACCAAAAAATCTAACCCTGAGAGAGTTTTATTGAGAAACAATTCCTATATACACAAAATTGTTCATGTTTAAAAAAAGTTATTCATCATCCAAACCAGCGATTTCATCCTCTTCTCCTCCCATAGCTTTCCAGAAAGCAATAGCAACCTGCAAATAAAACAGAGTTATGTACACATATTTATATAAATGTATTCAAAACAGCTTTCAAATAAAAGTGAGACAATAATGAATTAAAAAATTAGCTAATACAGAGATTGTACAGAGTCTTGAAATTATTGAGAAAAAAAGTCCTAAAATGTACTAATTTCTTCTAGAAATCCTGAAATTCCAGAAACTCAAACTTCACTCCATTAGGTCATCCATCTCAATATGGTCACCTCTCAGAAATCGAAAAATGGACATCATTTTAACACATCTTCGTATTGGCCATAGCCGACTCACTCATAAACATTTACTATGTGCTGAGCAATAAGCTACTCAGCAATGTTCAATTTGCCATTCTCAACTCACTATTCTTCATATTTTAACTTAATGTACTGCATTAAAATGTTTTTATTATATATATTTTAAAACTTTTCATCCTAGTTTGAATGAACTTTTAGGAAAAACTCCTCATCCCAAATTATTTGAATTTCTCTTTTGCACTAATGTTTTAAACATCATTTAAATTTTTTAATGTTTTAATATGTGTCTTTACCTCGCTTTTGCTGTATTTTTTCATAAATTTTTAGTATTCTTTTCTACATGTAAACTTTATAACTTTGTTTTAATATGTTCTCATTTGTTTGGCGCTGCATATCTAGACTTGGATCTTGCGCCAATAAACCCAAACCAACCAACCAAATCCTGCAATTCCACCAATTTTACATTAGTAGGTCATTCATTAATTCATTGATAAGAACATGGTTAGAAAAACTATAACATGGTAGACATTTTCACAAAATTTAAGTCTATGTGAAGAAAATACAAACATTATAATACTGAGCACCAAAACTGAAATTTTTAAAACTAAGTGAATGCTTTAGCAAAGAGGATTGGTCAAAAATAACACAGACAAATTTGTGTTCTTTTTAAAGAAAATATTATCAATTTCTTGTTATTTACAAACATAATTCTTTGGCAATGATAAAACTGTCAGAAAACTTAAAAAGGTTAAAATTTTGTTTCAATTAATGATTAGGTTGAATCTATGACCTATTTTCCTTTGATATTTTCAATTCCAATGTCAACCTAAATAAAAAAGAACAGTTGATTGATATTTCAAGGGATGAAATATTGCGTCTTTATATTAAGTCTCTACCATGTAGAAAATTTTGGTTATCAGTTGGAAATGAATATGCTGATTTAAAGAAGGCAATCAATATTTTGATTCAGTTTGCATTAACCTACTTATGTAAAGTTGATTTTTCAAAATTAGTAGTCACTAAAACAAAATGTCAATCTTGATTAGATCCAGAGGATGAGTCACAGGTTTCATTTTCTAACCCAACTCCAAACATAAAAGCAATCATACTTCACACTGAATTCTTAAATATTATGTTTTAAAAGGTTTCTTCATTAAAGAAATATTTAAATATTTACTATTATATGACAATATATAACTGTGTATCATTATTAAAAAATGTGTTTTTTATGTAAAGAAAATTATATGTCACTTTAACTACATTCACATTTAAAAAAATGTCTACTGTCTGCTAAGGAGTCATGACAAAATTTTATACAAAATGATAGATCGTACATCAATCAAAATAGTTTGTGAATCACTGATCTACACAGTACTGTAAATTATTGCATTGTATCTGATACACACTATTCAAAAACCTTTTGCCTTGTCCTTGTTTGATTAAATTTATGATTAATATCTTGGTAACAAAAAATATTTTTAATAACTATTATTAAATCACATTAAATAAGTTATTTCATTCTAAAATATAAAATAGGATGAATGATAAGAAATATTAAATCCCACTAAAGATAAATAGGATGAAGTGCAAAAAGATTTTACACGTCATTTGATTATTCTATTTAGCATATAACAGATGACATTAAAAGATGAATTACAGCAACTGTAAAAAAAAAGTTATACATACATACATACACACACACACACACACACATATATATATATATATATATATATATATATATGCTATTAAAATATAAGACTATGAAAGTATTAAGGTACTAAATTGCATATAGGAAATATATTTCTTTGTTTATATGACTAAACTCATCTTTGGACAAACCATAAGTGATTGCTGCAATTACTAATATACAGAGAAAGAATTAAATGTTCTAATCACTCTTTAAATAAATTATCAAACTAACTAAATAAATTAATAATAATAACAATTACCTTTTCAGCATACTTCTTCCTGTCTTCACCATATAAATGAGAAGCTCTTTCTATAAAAACAGAAAAGTTACATCAGATATTATACAAGAAAAAAAAATAAGCACTACAAAAATACCTGATCACAAAGATAAAAAGCTCATAAAGCAATGTAGTCTAATTTAGTTTATTTAGTTTTTTGTTAGTATTTTAGTTTTTTCAAACACCCTGAATTTAATAATATATCTACAAATATTAGGATGTATTATTATTTGAAACTTGTAAAATATAATTTTAAAATTTAAAGCATAAAAGAGAAAATTCATTGGCAAAAAAGTGTATTGCAATAAACAAACAACAGACATATCTCTTATATTGTTAGCTTTTATGCATAAACATTATCTTTACATAAATAACTTTAAACTATCTTTAAGAGAAATATATTGCTGGCACTGTTGTATATATATATATATATATATATATATATATATATATATATATATATATATATATATATATATATATATATATATAATTTAACAGTTCTAAAGTTTATTTCAGTAATAATCAAGTGCATCTAATTAAATGTGAATTAAACTTTGATAAAAAATATATTAAACTTAGTACTGCCAATTGTAAATACTGTATTAGTTTGTAAAAAATTTTAATTTTGGAGAAAAAATACTCTTTTTAGTTTAATTTTTCCTCACTCTAGAAAATTTTAATAATAGTAGTATTTTGTAGGTGGAGGGGCAGCAAATTTATCTTTTTTCCTGATATGCATAAACCTTTATCACTCCTAAAATTAATACAAGTTAGTATACTATGTTTATGGAGAGAAAAAATTACTCATTGGTTGAAAATGGAAAATAATTTCATAATTTGGCATATTGGTAATGTATGTTGTGGCTTGAAGCTTAGTTTGGTTCAAAACACTTATGGTGTACTATTTTGCAACATGATGGCTAATGAAACTGAGACCTACTGCTTTATCTGAATGACTACAAGTATCTATCCCAGGAAGGGGATTTGAACACATGAACACCTGTACTAAAGAGCATTGCCTAGAAACATGAACAAATTGTATTTAATTAAATTTCTACATAGTATGATCTTGAATAAGATAAAAGTCTGATACTTGATGCCTAGTTCTCTTCTTTTTCACTCTTAGATTTCTTTCACTCTTTGTACCTCAATAACTAATTTGAAAAATATTTACTTAAATGTTAGATTGTATCAATCTAAGTATATAAAACTTTTTTAAAAGTTCATAGCATAAAAATAACAATTTACCATATAAAAGTATTCCTACAACCAGGGACATAGAGAGAATTTTTTCAGAGGTGGGGGGGGGTGTCTCATGTCGCCATAAGACAAAGGAAAGGTTGGAGTTGATCAGACTATAATAGCTCAAACAAGAGTTGCAGTAAAATAATTTTTGAATATCTTCTCTTTCTTTTTTTAAAAAATTAATCCAGAATTAATCTTTTTCTTTGGCAAGCCCTTGACGGAAAACAAATGTTAAACTATGGATTTTGGAATAGTTTGAATTTGATTCAAGTCAAAAGGTTTTTTTTTTTTTTTAATGTAATTTTGTAT
This sequence comes from Pardosa pseudoannulata, assembly GCA_032207245.1. Lineage (NCBI taxonomy): Eukaryota > Metazoa > Arthropoda > Arachnida > Araneae > Lycosidae > Pardosa > Pardosa pseudoannulata. Next base: position 49,740,757 of record CM063508.1, read on the forward strand.
CATTTTAAGGTAGCTTATTAACAAATTTAAATATAATATGGTGTTTGAAATGCTAAGATCAGTGCTGTTTTAACTGATAAAATTAAGTGTTACCAGTAGAATATATTAACAAAAATTTATAAAATAAAAAATATTGAAGCTCAAACTAATTGTAAACCATTGTAAATTTCTCAAGAGCTTTTAATATAGCAATTTTGTAATCCATTTGGCTTTGTATCTTTTCTTTGCTGATGTTGACTTTTAATATTAGCCATTTTACAACTAGCCTTTCCTAGCTAGTTGCTTTAATTTTCTTGTACAAAAATTATCTCTCCATAAGGAATTTGAATTCACTTCTGTGAAAATACTACTTTGCGACATCTCTAGTCTTTTTAAATTTAACTCAGTATGTTTCAGAAACAGTTATATAAAACTGATCAAGTGATGAATGAAACTTTGATATGGAAAGCAAACTTAGTATCACAATTTATTGGGGATTCTAAGAACACATTGTATTAATTAAACATTTGTAAGATAGCTTTGGTAGTCCTTGGTGTTTTGTTATCAATAAAATTATCTATTAAAGCTCTCTGAAGAAGAGACATTAACTTTTTACATGATGCAGCTTTTCAACAAAGTGGTAGAAAGGGTTAATTTTTCTCTATAATGTGCTTTTATCAGTCATGTGTAGTACATTATTATTTAAAAGCAAATGCAATAATGAGACTGAATGGAAATATTTGGTTATGAAAGTGCATTTCTAACTTGGCTTTAAACAAAAATAACAAAATAAAACAAACAATAATAATAGCCGCTATCACAACTCTATGCTTTTAATTGGCTAAATACAAACTTTGCATATGACGATATTCAAAGTCTTTCATTCAGAATTTGCGTATGCAAAAACATTTAGCATGTGAGAAATTTTTTTTTTTTATATTACATATATATTTAATTATTATTTATAACTATTATTATTTAATTATTATTTATTATTTTATTTAATACTTTCATTTTTAAATAACTTTAGTACTGATTATCCATTACCTTTCAAGCTTGCAAATTTAGCAAATAAAGCTTCAAATGATTCTTCATCTGGATCTTCTTCGGCGAAAACATTTTGTAACCATTGATCTTCTAATATCACTTCTGAAACATAGAAAAAAAAATTTAATCTACATATGAAAATCAATAAATAGTGAGCAATATCTATAAATTTTGCATTAACCTCTGAAAAATAACACTGAACCCAAATTCAAAAATGCTAAAAATCCAAAAACTAAATGACTTCTTCATCAGAGTCACAGATGTAACTGAATTTTAGCTGTTGGTTTCCTTTTATTAATTAGTTTAATAAAGGAAATTTTTTATGTTTTTTATAGGTTTTTTAAGTGCCCTAAAATATTAATTCTACAAAATTATAATTTGAGGCTGCACAGCCAAACTAAATTAAAATGCAGTAACTATATTTTGAAGTTCTTATTAGATAAACTTATCAATTTAGTTCCACAAAGTCAAAAAGTGTCTGATAAATTCAAAACTAAAATAAAAGACATTTCCTTCTCTAAAAGTACCACTAGATTTATGTTTATTATATATAGTTAATAATTTTATTACTTAAAAAACTTTTAAACTCATGTACTTGATCATAAGATAAATCACAACAGTTTTACTTCCAGTACATTTTTATATGTAAACAAGGATCATTCTTTTCCTGAAATTATTGAAAAAAAATATTTCATGGCATGTCCTAATATATTGTAATTTACCCTGAATATCAGTCGAATATCAAGATTTTCAGAACAAATTACTGTATTTTAGACTAAATTACCACCATGCTTATTATATTTTCAGGATATATTCTTCCTTTCTTATTTTTTTTTTAGGAATTTTAGGAAAAATACAATCTTGGTTTAGATAAATTTAAGATTAGTATCATTATTAAAGCAGGAGAAATGCATTACAATTCGCCTATAAAATATAACATGGAAACAAAATAAATAATTTAAAAAAATTTTTCAAGCACAATACAAAATGATAAAATACTTAAAATACCTTTATTGTAATTTGTTTATATTTATTAAAAATTCTTTTTGCAGACATAACATTTATCATTTCTTTTATAAAATATTCAATCATTTTGAGCATGTTACATCTACTAGCTGCATTAGCAGCATAATTGCTTTTAGTTTTATATTTTCCTTTGTAAAACAAAGGAACAGAAGATGATAGTTGTAAGAAATGTTACCATTATCTATTATTACATATATTGAGATGGGGGAAATTCAGCTAAAATATTTACAATCATTGCTGAATTCTCTATAAGGCTGATTCTAAAACATCATGATTAAAAAAAAAAAAAACATGAATGCTTTAGATGTAACAGAACAGAAGGAAACAGATTAATTATAATGACATCCTATGGCTAGTTTGGTTGGACAGCTAAATTCTTTTACACCTGTGTTACCACATTTGACAACTATTTGTATTTTTAGAGATAAAGCATTGTTTTTTCATTAGAAATGTAAAATACTGCATATTTTAAACAAATATCATCTTTTCATTTTTATATACATATATATGTATGTTCAGGTCTAAAAAGGGGGGGGGTTGGAAAATTAAGCGAGTTGTGAACAATTTAAAAGGAAACTCTTTCATAGTAACAAAATAAATTTTTAAAAACCATGCTCGCATAAGCTTTTAGGATAATCCTGTCAAGCGGAAACATATTGGAAGACTTTAATGAGTATGCAAACCAAAAGAGACAGTTTGGCACGAGGACGTAAAGCTGTCAATGAACTCCACGCTCAGCTCTGCCCCGAATAAATGAAAATGCTGCAAGTGACACCTTGAAAACGAAACTATACTTTAAAATAAAGAGATGATTTACCAAGAAAGACTGATTCTTCAATTCGCCTTACCACTGGATATGACATGTATATATATCGAAACACCATAACAGTTACAAATTTGTTTTTGAGATGAAAACAAAGTCTTCACATTGAAATAAAAATATATTAAATACATACATACCAAATATAAAATTAAAAATTGCTTTTATATTATATCTAAATCTGATTACATGCTGGACATGATATATATTGAACAGCACCCAGTGTACAGTTTCAGAGTTCTTTTTTTAATTATCTTTATATTTTTACAAATTAACTCATATTTAAGAATTAACTATTTAGTCTTAATCTTATTCATTTTTTTTTTGTCTTGCTTTTATTTCTATATATTCATCGTTTTATACAAAAATTCTCAAATAAACAAAAATTTAATGAGGAAAAACACCATAAAAATTACAATCAAATGTATTCATAAAATGAAATAGATAAAATAAACATAAAAAAGTTCTACATTTAAATAAAAAAAAATAAGCTTTTGATTAAATAGAAATAGCTAGACTAAAGATATACATCTTATATTTTGGTCATATGTTATACACTTCCCAACTGTACATTTTAAGAAATTCTCACTTAAAAATGGACTTGATTATCTTGATTAAACATAATTTTTGTTTTATTTTTAACTTTATATATTGATTTTTTATTTTCTATTTTTTTAAGAAAGTTTATATTTTTTTAAATTTTTATTTTTTCTACATTTTTCTATTTCATTAATCTATTGAGACTATTGACTTCCACAACAATTCCATAACCTTCCTACTGATTTCCCTCACAATCTCCAGAAACATATTAAATTCCAACAAGAACATTAAATCGCCACATAGTAAAAAAAAATTCAAAGCATGTTTAATAAAAAACTAGGATAAATAATTATAATTATTACTAAATATTTCATTACCTAACATCTAAACAATATGAAACACAACAATTTATATTTAATGCACTGAATACACTACTACTAACATATGAAAAGATCTGAAATTTTACTGATGAAGTTATAAGTAAATCAAACTAAAAACACTGAAAAAACTCTCAAAATGTTAGAAAAAAAGTATGGAAAATATTTGTAACCATTACTTAATTTTATTATTCTGTATGTAAACAATTATTTATATCATTCATTTTTTATGCACACGATCAGTTACCATTACTGTTTAGATAGATCTGAATTTTTACTGATAAGCTTTGTGATACCTAATGTAGAAACTGAAAACAGATAAAAAGAAAGAGACTGTTGAAAACACTTTTTTAAAATTGTGTGCATATAAACGAACTCAGCCTCAAAAACACAATAGGAGATGAGAGATTATTTTAACATAACAAAGGTTACTATTATTACAATTAATTTCTGTATATTACTACTCTTAAATTAATGTTTATTACAATACATTTCTACACATTTATTTTCACTTGCTCATGCAACTTGCTGTTAAGTATTCCTAATTTCAATTAGTAAATCCTTTTTGTAAATCAGTGGGTGTAGTAGCACACATTGCAAATTATAGACAGCTACATTTGAAGCATAGAAATATTGTCGATTTTGGTGGCACCTACCTGTGTTTTTCATCTATATAAATTAAAAATATGTTTAAAAAAATGTTAGCATTTTTTTAAAGAAAACTTAGATTTTAAAACACAATGAAATTATTTTACAAATATCAGAGAACTTACACATGAGAAGCACATATAAACTAAAAGGAAATACATGAAAAATTCTAAAATTATCACCATTCATGTTGCCATACAACAAAATAATTAAATGTAAAAAGAAAAGTTATAAAAGAATAAAACTAAAAGCTGACTACCTTCATCATCTACAGACATTTTCTTGTCTGCATCATTAGAATTCTGCCCAGAAGGTGATGTGCTGTTACTTAAATCATCAGATTCTTCTTTCTTTTGTTCTTTTTGGTGTTTAGTATCTCCTGCAACAATACATTTATATGAAATAAAGTCTTTTAAAGAACTCTTGAGGAAATTGAAAGATTTCTTGAACTTTTAAATAAAAAGAGAATTGATATATAAAATAATAATATCATTGACCTTAACCTAAAAATACTTCTTTATAAAATATCAATTAAATAAGACTTACTCCACAGAAGAAAGGAAAAATAATATACTTTGTGAAATATAAAAATATTAAGATATTAGTGCAGTACAATACCTACCAACATAGTATTTCTGAATATAATATCCAGTACTAAAAGCACAAAATGTGTGTATTTAGACTGAAAGTATATTTGTTGGCTTATATATGAGTATATACATCTCAATATGAAATTTACGTATAGTTGCAGATAATGGTTATGTTGTGAACTGTTTTCTCTTAAAATACACATACATACATGCTTTTCTCCTCTTCATTTAAGGTGTTTACTGATTGTCATTTCCTGATATATTTTAATTTTAAAAAATTACACATAAAATATATATACATGTCTTGCAGTAGCACAAAGCCACTTTTATTTTAACTTTTAAGATATAAAAAATTCAAATTATCTAAAGTTAAAAAGTAAATAAATAACAATTATTTAAATTTAAGTTACATTCTTATGATGTCTTTTGCTGAAATTGCAAAATTGTTAGATAGTTGAAACTGCTATTGATAATATTGCATAAAGAGTTAGGGCAATAAATTATCAATACTTGAATTCACATTTTTCTTTTATGTATCTTAAAAGGATATTTTCATTTTAATTATTAAATGGAGTTAAACTTTTTTTCAACTTAAAAAAGAAATAAATAATAATGTTTTCTTTTTTTCTAACTCATCTATTAATTTTTGTAATTTTACTTTAATTTGTTTTATAACTATGCACCATTTTAACTTGTTGCCTTTAGACAAGTCCTAATGGGTGATGACACAATCAAGATTGTTATTTGTGTGCCCTAGTACATATTTTGGTGTCAATTTTAGTCAACTGGTTCTATACTAACAGAAATTGATTTACAGAACTGTTAGGAGAGTATAAAATAAATCATAGCATGCAACTAATTTTCCTGAGATTCCTGAGAAATAGATACCTTGTTGAAGAAAGAGGAAAATGTTTTCAACTGATGTATTTCAAAATGATACTTCTTCTCAATTAATATCTATAGAAATCAAATCAAGCCACCATAGTGTGTGCATCCCTTTTAATAAATTCTTAGGAGCTTCAATCAGTAGGTGTTTAAAATAGACACAAATACCATGTCCTTCTCCCAGCCTTTCATATTTTTTCTCCCCTTCCTATGTTGGGTTGTTGCCTGGGGTTCTCTCAAGAACAGGGACAGGTTTTGTGCAGAGATTGAACAGAAAGGTGAGCTTTCTCTCTCTCTTTATGCATGTTGGACAGAAGTGCAAATAGTGTACATAATATAACCATAAAGTCATGTCATATGCCATAAAGTACAATGTAATCAAAATCTGTGCGATGTACAATCAAAATTAACAAGTTGACAGGCATTCAGTACCATCAAATTGCATTAAAATAAACATAATTTTATTCAGATGTTGAATATTCTTCTAAAATCATTTTTAGTATTAATATTTTGTGGAAATTAAAAAAATACTTTACGTTTCATCACAAGATCAGACCACATGTGAGACTGCAAAGCTTCAGTCACTCTTCCATAACCTTTAGACTTTGAAAATATACTGTCATCATCTAAATGAAAAGAAAAATTTTAAAACCATTATGAATAATACAACATAAAATCAAAATTATATGCATAAGTTTTTTTTTAAAGAAAATTTAGAGAATAATATTTTTGACATAACTTTTACAAAAAATTAATGTGAAACTGTAAAAAAATATTAAGTATGATTTATCTTGCTCAAGATTTAAATTACAATTAAATGAAAATTATATATGAAAAGGAACTTTATACTTTTTAAAAAATTAAGCACCATATAAATGTATTCTATGCATAAAGTCTTTGCTTTATACTTTGAAACTGTGAATACTAAGACAGCAAATAAATTCTCTGAATAATAGTCTGAAAAATTGTATTTAAATAGAATTTATGTTAAGATATGATATACATTAAGGTAACGATATTATGCAATGCATATCAAATGATAATCAAACATTAAATGTATAGCATAAAATTGAAACAAAAAAAATAAATATTTTTAAATTAAAAGTATGCTTATAGAGCTTGCATTTTACTTTTTCTAACACAACAAATATAAGTAAATAAGGTTTTTCAAATAAAAATTTAGAAAGATAAAATTTTAAATAAATGCTAGAAATTAGTAGTGATTCAGTCATTTTAGAATGCATATAATAATTCTTCAATTTTCAAGTTAATGGTTTCAAGTAACAAGAAACAAGTTCATGATTCTGAGACTGAATCAAGTATACTTAACACATAAATATTTCTTATGTATTTGATTAATGGAACCAACAAAATACTTTTGTATAGTTTTACAGTTAACCAGTAATTAAATTACTTATCTTCAACAAAGTACAGTTTAAAAATATATTATTACAGTGATATCTTAGCTAGTAAAGAAACTCACTACAAAAGAAGTAGTTACATTTGTCACAAATTTTTACAAATTCACTACAAAAAGGGTAGTTACATTTGCCAACTACCCTTCTTATTCAAAGCAGGACTAATGAGTTTCTATAGCAAACCATTGTAATCATTTTAAATACTGCCTAAATTGTACAGATAATTTCTATCAGACTATAAAATCACATTTGCTGGCGAAAATGCTCATTAATCAAAAAGTATTAACTGTATGTTTCTATGCCAAATCATTTCATTCAATCTGAATGCTGCCCAACAACTTCACTATATGAGGTTTAACAAGACTGGGATCCATTGTTTAAAACTGATTCTAAATATCTACAGATATCCATGCGAGCTGTGAAATTGGAGCCAATGGATACTGGCTTTCAAAGATTAGTACCTTACCTTTTTTATTTTTATCTGGTGATGATTTCTGGTTCATGTACTGAATTTGTTACTGCAAATGCTAAATGTGCTGAATCCACTAAGTCTGGAATTTTATATAATTTTATTTTCAGTTGCCATATTCAATAAATTCTCCCAAAATAAGTAAAAAATAGCCGTTCCATGAGGGAGAAATGCGATGGAATAAGATCGCATTTCAGATATTTCCATAAATCCATTTTCCATTGTATTTTTGAACAGATGGATGAAATGCAATGCTATTTTCATGTAAGTTTGCTGCTTAACATGGATTACTTCCATTTTACACAACACTGACCAACTGACTGATTTCACAGCCCTTGCTGCGCTACTACCACCTATCACAGAGCCATCTGTTGCTCTGCATACACACTATGCCTGCACAACTTCCACACAACACACATACCTTTGTCATTTGTTCACATATCTACAAGAAAAAAAAAATAGTTGCTGTGACTCATGCTCCAATCCTTGTATATATGTATCTATATCTATTATAAATTAACAAATTTGGCAGAATAAAAATTTTTACTTCATAATATATACTGTAATAATACATCTTCATAATATATCTTTAAACAAGCAATAAATACATTTAAGGAATTACAGGTTAAAAACAAAATTTTCTTTAAAAAGAAATTACATACTTCCATCTTCATTTTCATCAGATGGATTAAGCTCTATTAATTCAAATTCATTTTCTATGCTCCATTTTAAAATCTTCTTTCTTAAAGTATCTGTAAGAGATTTTAAAAATGTATTCACAATTACTCAGTGATATTTTAAGACAATATATGTAAATCAATTTTTTCCTATTATTATAACATTTATTCCAAAATTAGATTAGAATAATTGTTATAAATAATGGTTCATCTGCAATAATGATGATAAAAAATAATAATTATTATTATTAAAATCATTATTATACTTATTACTGTTAGTTTCAACATAATTTAAACAAGAAAATAGAACAAAATTGAAAGCTTTTAAATTTGCTTCAGAAAAAAAAATATACTGTAAAATATTTATGTGCATCTTCACACAAAATATATAACTGGTAATTAATATTATATAATAATGTTCTACTTTCATTTTTAAACTTCACAGAATATGCATTATATATCTAGCAACTGAAATCTCAATAAAATTGTTTTTATAATTTATTATTTATTTATTCAAATTACTTTTTGGTAACAAAATAACAAAACGGTAGCATTAAAATGATATAAATAAACATAAGCCCAATAACTAACATTAATATATAAATACATGAAACAAATGAGAAACCTTTAAGCAAAAATAGCAAATATAAGATCAATGCATTATGGAAAGTATGTATTTAACAACAATACAAGAGAAACACATTGAAAGACATAGAAAAAAATATAATAATTTTACCATTACAACTATCACAGATCAATAATTGTATTTCAGATGAAATGTCTTTCAATAGAGGCATCCAATTCAAAATTTCTTCAAAACTTGAATCCTAAATAAGAATAAAGTAAAATAATTAGATAAAATATACAATGAATTTAGTTTAATCATATAAACATTCATATATCAAACCTACATGTATAAAAATATTATCATTGTAAGGAATGTGCACCCACGACAATGTGTGCCTTTGATGATTTAGGCAACATCGTCCCATTTGACCCCTTCCACTCGGCATTTCTTTGGAGAAGTAAGAAGCCGGCCGGCAAAAAGGGAGCTTGATAAAGATGTTTCGGTGTAATGGTTTGTTTTTGCAGGGCCTTGGAGAAGAGGATGTGCTCTCTTCGGTAGGGCTCAAGTTTCCAGATCAACAGCCCGGGAACATTGCGACTGATACATGGATCCGTAGCAGAGAGTTGCCTGGTCAGATGAATCACGGTTTGTCATTTATCACGCTGATGGACATATCAGGATACGCTGTCTTCCAGGCGAACAGTTGCTCCCTCAATGTACAGTAGGTCATACACAAGCCAGTGGTAGCGGTATTATGCTTTGGGAGACGTTCTCTTGGACGTCTCTGAAACCTGTGGTTATGGTAGAGCAGACCATGAATGCTACAGGGTATCTGAACATCATTGCAGACCAGTTGCATCCTTACATGGCCTCTGTTTTTACAGCTGGATATGGAATGGTCCAACACAGGGATGCACAAACTATAGCACGCAGGCCAATTTTGGCCCACGGAGCCTTTTGGATTGGCCTGCCACTAGTTATATAAAAAAAAAAATTACAAAAAAATTTTTTTACCGAAACTCGTGGTAAAAAATTATTTGTACCCGAGAAAAATAAATTGCAGACATTACAAGCCATTTGAATGATTTCTTAGATCAATTTATTTTTCAGCTTGTCAATAATATAAATGCATTTACACGAAAGTTGAGCTTATTTCATGATCTGAAAAGCAAAAATTTTGCTCATATTCCCAACTGGAAAAAAATGCATGAAAAATTTTCACAAATGAAAATGCAATATGACGATGGAATACCAATTTTACCCAGTGTATTTGAAAAGCGGTTTTTGTGATTTTAAAAAATGTCAAACAAAAATTGACTTATTTGCTTTGCCATTTTCTGACGATGTAAGTACAGTATTTGAAAGTATGCAGTTGACTTTAATTGGCTTTCAGAGCTCAGACTTCTATAAGAGTCAATTCCAAGAAAAAACAATACTGGAGTTTTATAAATCCTTACCTCAGGAATTTTCCAGATTAAAAAACAATGCAGCTGAATGTTGTACCTTTTTTGCAAGCACTTATATTTGTGAGCAAACTTTTTCACTGATGAATCTTAACAAGTCAAAGCCTAGAAACAGGATTACTGATGAAAATCTTTCATCAATTCTACGGATTGCTACAACTAGTGTTGATCCTAACATAAAATCAATAATTTCGAAAATTCAATCCCACCCATCTCATTAATGTGAGTAGTCATTTACATGCCAAATTTCTCTTCCCTGAATTTAAATTTTGTACATTTTCATGCCAAATTTTCTCTTCACTGAATTTACATTTTGTACTTTTACATTTCTGGTAAGAACAAAATTTTTAGCCTTGTGTTTAGCTATTTGTATGTATCATTAATGTGATTCTTTTGCTTTTTTATTAGTTTTATTTATAGCAATTTTTTTATTTCATAATTTGTGCATGAGTACAGTAATGATTAATACATGTAATTCATACCTATCTATTACCTTTAAATAAAAATTGAAATACACCCTATATTTTTAAGACTACAACGTTGTGCTACTTTGCCCCCCCCCCCAACACAATACTTTCTAATTTTTTGGCCCTTCATCACAAAAAGTTTGTGCATCATCACTGGTCCAACAGGACAAGGCCCCGTGTCACAAGGCTAAAATTGTGTTGGAGTAGTTCCAAGAACATGATGCTGAATACTAGTTAGTGTCCTGGCTGCCTAACTCATGAGATCTCAATCTGATAGAACACATTTGTGATGTCATGGGACGGCAGCTCAGAGTTCAAAGACCACCAATTCACAATATCTGGGATTGGCATAACTGTTGCTTAAACATCTGGTACAATCTGTCTCCGGCCATCTACCAAGGACTTGCAGAATCCATGCCAAGGTGGGTTGAAGCAGTGTTGCGCACCAAAGGTGGGCCAACTCGTTATTGACAGGTGGTCATAATGTTTTGGCTCTTGAGTGCATAAGCTGATCACCCTGCTTTAGGCCTATGATAAGCACAAAAAATTCTTGGCTTGTACACATAAATAAACAATAATACTTAGAATAATTATAATTTTTATTAAGAAAATGAAAATTTAGATAAAAATATATATTTATTAAAATATTCTAAGTTTAAAAATAACTGATGACAAATTTATTTAAAAAAAAATCATGATGTATTACTTAAGTTTGGAGCTCCTATAGTTAATTTTTTGGAATACTATTGTATGCATATATGATGCTGTTGAATGTGGGGATATTACTATCTTTTTTTGATATAAACTTCTAGAAGATAGTTGTTTAACAATGGCTTAATTGGCAAGGTGCTACCTTTTGATAACAGAGTTCATTCATGTCTTAAGCAGGATTTAAATCCACAGATGCATGGTATCAACCAATTCAACTATACTTTGTAATATAAAGTAAATCATATTTTTAATAGATGAAATTAAATATAAGATTAGATTAAATATTTATAATAATTAATTAAGCATATAGTATACCTACCACTTTTCCATCAAAACAAAATATAGTTCCACGTATTTTGTCGCAAAGCTTACTGTCCAATACTTTTTTCTCAGTTAGAGCATACAAAATTACAGTAGTAGAATAATATTTGTTATCAATTTTCCATTCATATCCTTTGATAAATTCCTCTTCTATAACATGATCAGGTAAAGTTTCTACTGCAAGAATTTCTAAGCAGAGAAAAGAGTAATTAAGTAATCAGTAAATTAAAATAATATACATATATAATATCTAGTTGAAGAAAAAGTTATTTAACAGCTTGTGTATATGTAATTATAAATAATTTACTGTTTTTTTTTTTTTCAATATACTATACCTTTATATGAAACGAGAGTAAAAAATAAACAATTCTTTATTTGACTGAGGGTCACTGTTAGCAGAAATAGGGCTCAGTAATGATTTTAATGTTGACCCCCACCACAGTCCAAAATTTTATTAAATAATCTTTTTAAATTGAACACAAATATAAAAATAGGTATTAAAATTATCTTCATACAGTAGGAATTGTCTGATCAATCATGTCCAGTACAATATATAAATTTTATTTACATAGTTGCTAGCATTTTGCAGAAGAGAAAGGGGAAAAGTATGGGTTAATGCACCCATACTTTTCACCTTTTCAAGGTAATGAATTATCCTGTTTCTATTATAATTAAATCAACTAAGGCAATAGATAACCTTACATATAACATACAATAAATTACATATGATACACATACAATAACTATAATTTTTACTTTTTAGAGATCTACATAAGGTTTCTATCATTTTCACTTTAAAAAATACAACAATTTCTGCCCAACATAATGCTATCTTCTGTAAAGGAGGAATATAAAACATTAATAAAACAGTATGCTACAATAACTTAATTGTAAAGGCATTGAACAATGTACAAGTTGGGGAATTGCAGTATGGAGAAAGCATTCTTTTTATATGTATACTCAGAGTATAAAAGATGGAATAAAGTTTATTTTTCAAGAAAAGTTTTCGATGAGATTCAAATTTTTCATGAGATAAAAATTTTAAAAAAAGTTTCATCGGCCTCCCAAAGTTCGGCCTCATTAATTAAGACTTAGGAACAATGAGATACAAAGGTATTGAAGATCTTAATATGATTTTGAAATCGTCTATTCATATTTACTTCCTCATAAATAGAACTGAAAGAAAAACAATCGTCTTTTATATTTACTTCCTCATAAATAGGACTGATAGAAATACATTTCTCCAACTATGGTAACATAATAACACTATGATATTTGTGACCTTAAATTTGGGCAGTGTATTTTAAAATCATACTTGTTAAATAAATAATAATAAAAAAAAAACACTTAATCCATTGTATTAGCAAAAAATTTATATGAGCTTCAATAGATTCGTCCTGTCACTTTTTCATTTTGAAAATTTGATCTTGATATTGTAAATTGCCAAGAAGAATTGATGAAACAGTTATCAAGTCTCTGGGATGAGTTTGTACACTTTACCAAGAAATCTTCAAACTTAAGAACTCTGTTTTACTAAAAAATGTCCGACTTTCCCTGACATTGACTGATTTTCAATTTTGGTAAGAACCTTGTAACTTCATAAATTCATTCTTAAAATATTACGAAAGAACAAATTCTTAAATGCAGATATAATTAAAAGAAATAATCAAATTACTTTGTATGGTATGTTGAGGAGATTGTTCATTCACAGATATTACAAGTACTCCTTCTGTATCCAAGGTTTCTAAATTGGAACACATTACGAAATATAAAGTAAACAGAGTAAATTTAAGACTTTACTGCGTATAAGATTTTATAAAGCAAATAACCAGTAAACTTTTAAATCGAAAGCT